>JALHAQ010000088.1:0-219932 GCA_023838395.1 Holcopasites calliopsidis
ACAACTATTAAAGGTAAGAGATTCGCAAATCCTTCACACATATTACTTCAGCGTAGGAAATGTTAAAAAATACCATAATAGCATAAAGGTAGCATAAAGAGCACCCCAAAGTCATATTTACGTACACTACAGACTAAAATATTTAAAACAAATGATTAAAACATTTTTAAACAAACATTGAACATCTTGATATAGTTAGGAATTAAAAAGAAAAAGCAAAAAAAAAGTTACCTAAAAAGGGCTCGAACTTATGAAAAGTCAGCGCAGCGGCTTGGCAGTCATGTACTTTGCAGCAGGACCACCGACGACGCTCTTGCAAATCCCTTACGTATTACGGAGTGGAATGCGCATGACACAGTGACAAATGGTTCGGTTTATTTAGTTTCATTAGTTTCTGTGTTTGTTTGCTATGCGTAAAAACATTGAGCATTGCATAAAGCATTTATCTGATCAAGAATGTACCAAAAATCGCTGTATAAGTGACTGGGGCACGCAAGAAACAAGGAAAAAGTTAGTTTTTGATTTTTTTAACTATGGCGCACCAAACCGAAAAATCTGAAAAAAATTCAGTACAATAGTACAACAATATGTACTTACTCAAAAAATATGAATCCAATACCGTGACTCCTTCATTCCCAAACCGGCATTTTTCATCATTTTTTTTTCGTTTTTTATTTTTCACAGATTGGTTTTCTAATTTAAAAATCTGAAAAAATTCTATAATATGTGGCTGATTAATTAAAGGGCCCCTGCTTGTTTTTCAAAATTTTCCATCCACGCAAATGAGAGAAATTGGTAAAAAATGTGATTTTCGGTTTTTGGCCATTATTTCCCCCTTAGTCGAGACACGGAGCTGAAACTTGGCACACATTGTATTTTTTTGATAACTTATCGAATGATCCGTGGCAAATCGAATTTGGTTTAGTGGCACTTTTGACACCCTTATTCGGCTATACCCTTTGGCGCCGAATGTCGACTATCCAAAGTTGACCGCTGCTTCTTCTCGTTTGGACAAGCTTGGCTATCAAGATAGCTTTTCGATAGGTTTTCGCCAGGAGGCGGAGGTGGTTTGCAGAACGTGGACGGTCAAATCAAGGGACGACCACAGGCCGTTTATTATACAGGATGTTTCGTTACCTTATCCAAATATTTTAAGGAACGACTGCTGAATCAATTTTGTACAACTTTTTCCTTTGCTAAAATGTCGGTTAAGGTTCGTTTTTGAATTATTAATGAAAAACACTGACCAACCAGGACGCGCGCTCAGCCAGGGGAGTGTTCAAGACCGCGGTTAAGTGTATCACGATCTTCTCTCGACCGACCGAGTGCTGTGATTGGCCAGTGTTTTTCGTTAATAATTCAAAAAGAAAGCTTTAACCAATATTTTGGCAAAGGAAAGAGTTATTCAGAATCGCCTCAGTTGTCATCCCTTGAAATATTTGCATGAGGTAGCGAAACACCCTGTATACAAAATTTTGATTAATAAGCATGATAATAAACAAATTTTGATGATTATTAACCTTCTGGACAAACAGATTGTCAATGAAATTAAATTTATCTGCATTTCAAATTCTTAGGTGAATAATATCAAACTAAAAATGTTTATATCTCAGAAACGGTTGAGCTTCTGACCTATGTTTACGAAGATATTTTTACTCAGCATAGTATGTCCTATGCACCGCATAAATATTGAATGTTTTTTTAAATACTCCGTATAAGTTCACATATGTTTAAATCTTCCCTATAACATATCTGAAGATCGAGTTTATTGAAGTCGAGGCCCCCTTTGTTATACATATAATTACCCAACAGTAATAGGAATGAATACGTTACTGTCATCGTGATATAATTTTGTTGATTTCAATTTCGTACAAATCTAGTGTTCTGGAAGCGACAAATTCTTTGATCACGCTTTCAGCAATTTCCTCGTTTAGGAAGGTTTTTCCCTCAGGGAGTTATCTAAATTAAAAATAAAATGATACGCGGCTGGTGAACAGTAAGAAAAATGTTGGAAGTGAGTTAACACTTCATGGCGCCGGTGACTGAATTTTGGAAAACCTAACCTGACCTAGCCTAACCATCGATAAATTTCGACATCAATCATTCGATGTATTATTTGTCACATGTAGTAGCTTCTGCTGATTTGATAACACTTTTACGACTGGCGACTTGACACTTATTAAACATAGAATGTATAAAACTTTTAGCGAAGTCTAGTGATATTTTACTCCACTCCAACCATAAAAATGTTTTTGTGACGTTCCTTCCATTTAATGTTGTCTTTTTTATCCGTCTTTCTAATTCCCACCATAAATGTTGCCTTGTGTTCAAATCTGATCCGAATGGCTCGTTGGCAACTTTCTTGATAAGTCATCAATCCTTTGTCTTGTAGCACTCCTACATCTTTAAGTTTGTCAGTAACTTTGAATTATTAATTGTAACATTTCATTATATCGATTAGTTTCAAATGAACTATCTTATAATCGGTTGCTACTACGTACAACGTTTAACCTCCCCACTTAACGATTTTCTTAAAATTTCAAGAAAAATTTGTCATATTGATAAAGACAATTGAATGGTAACATCTAAATAACACCGCTGTCTGTAGTCGAATACAAAAGCTTCTCAGGATAAAATTACAATGACGTATTTTGAGGGTCGTTAAAGATAGACTGCCCGCGGTACAGTAGCTTCGATTGAGAAATTTAGTGACATCTTGCCAAAAAATCAACTTTCTAATATCTATGTCTGGCAAATAGGTACTGCTTTTTAAATGTCTACTAACCTCGAAAATAGGCAAGTTATTGAAAAATAGAAGCGTAACAGAAGCAGACATATAAAATTGGAGATTTTAGTAGTAGAATATTTCACAAAAAGGAATAGCTTCTTTTCTTGGAGATGCCCTAACGATCATATTCCATTTTTCCGCTCTGCTTTTTTTTTAATGAAGATCACTCTTTTCTGTTAAAAATTGACAGTGTCAATTAATAGTACTTATTTACAATGTATTTAAAATGTAATGCTCAATGAAATAAAGAAAATTCTCCAACTTCATAATAGTTAGCAAAGAATATCTTTTGTGTCCCAAGTAGTCCCACATTTTTATAAGTTGGATAATTTTCAGTACACTTTTCCCTACTTAGTAATTACTACTGTTTAAAAAATGGAATAGTAAGACTCATCAATTATTTCTTTATGTTTAATAGTACCTACTGAATATAATTCTAGCATTATCCTTTAATCGCAGCATACATGCAATTAGACTCTTGATTTTTTAAACGGTACGTTTCTACAGTTTGCGATTTGCATTACACTATATTATGTGCTCAAATGAATAATAAATTACGACCAGACTGTTAGACATTATATATTGTTAGACATTGTGTTCTGCTACTGCATGTCAATATTTTAAGGAGCGATTGCTGAGGCAATTCTGAACAACTTGTTCCTTTGCCAAAACGGCGGGTAAAGCATCGTTTTTGAATAATTAACGAAAAACGGTGACCAATCAGAGCGCTTGTAGAGCGCGCGCTTAGCCGGGAAGGGGCTCAAGGCTGCAGTTGAGCGTATCACGATCTTCTCTCGCGCTTCTATAGTACAACACATGTATCCCCCACACATTGTCACTCACTCTTAGCAATGTATGTATTAATGTTCCCAAGCTCTAGTCACTGGATCCGCAACACATTATTCTAAAAAAAATTGAAGAAAGTAACAAGTAATTAATTTTTAACATTTTTTTAAAGGTAATTTTGAAGATAATATGTCTGTGAATCGATATGCCGCTTTAATCGTAGAAATTATAATTTTCACACTCAAATATCTCTAAATTATATAATCGGAATAGTAACATTATTATAGTCCTCGGATTTGTTTTTCACGCTCTATAAAGATACACAAAAAAAATGTTGGTTCCCATTAAAAAAAATATCAATAACTTTGAAATCTCGACAATTAATGACCTTGAGAAAAAATTCTTTTCACGGATGCATACATCATTTAAAATAGAATAACATTGTCCTGAAAAGCTCTTTTATATCTTTTACGGTTCAAAAGTTATATAAGCATGTCATTAAATTTCTCGATCGAGGCCACTATGCGCCGCCCTTTAACGTTCGAGTAATTTGTGATTGGCTCTCGATCAGCGTGTGATATCAGAGAGACCACAGTCTAGAGACCAGATGAAGGCAAGTGACTTGGAGCCGCATATCACATAACTACCGGCTGTCACAGGACTGATAGTATAGGTAGCGTGGGAACAGTTGGAATGTCAGTAGGCAATCTGAGGCACGGTGTGATATTTCAGCTATCTAGGTTGATATAATTGTGTTAGGATGGTAATCCAAATGTATAAAGCCAGATTATACATCAATAATAGGGAGATTGGGGTAAGATGACCAATGGGGTAAGACGGCCAGTGATGTTTTTTCTGTTTATTATCAACACAGATTGATTTCATTGGTGTCCCATGTATACATGTAAGTCGGTAATATAAATAATTTAGCATGATGAAGTTCATAAAAAACGATGCAAAAGAAAGTTCTAAAGGAACCGCATTTGAACACGTACTGTTTACTTATAAGAATTTTACATCACAAATTAGTGGATACAAGTTTAAATAAAAGATCTTCATAGGCAAGTCATTCCATGCCGAATCAATCACTTATGACCTCGACATCAGGGATTTTGTTCTACATGAAACATATTGCAGTTCACGTGAAACTATGTGGGATTTGGGTCATCATTCAGTTTTTTTCGAAATTGTTTAAAAAATACGGACCTCCGAATTTTGCAATTTTTACCCATTTTTGGGAACAAGATGTAGAACAAAATCCTTGATGTCGAGTTCAAAAAGTGATCGATTCGGCATGGAATGACAAGGGCAATCAATTTTCGCATTTGTACAGGTGCAGAAAGGATATATCATGTAGTGGTAGAAAAAAAGTATCAAATCAATAAAACCATCTTACCCCATAGCCAGGTAAGATGGTTAATTTGGTCTCAAATTCGTTTTTAATATTATTCTAAAGTTAACAATAAAATTATGTCTTTTTGAATACACATCTTGGTTTGTGAAACATGTAAGATTGTGTCACAAAAATATGGTTTCGTTTTTGATAAGAAATAAAAAAGTGAAACTTATTTTCCCTTAGCATGGCCGTCTTACTCCGATCTCTCCACTATCGCTAAGATCTTTATAATGATTTTGTGTTTGTATTAAGGTTAATAACCTAACCTTACCTAACCTTAATAATGTACATTAACATCAACACTAAATCAACACTAAATCATTAACATCAACACACTTTTATAGCGGATAAATTGAATTTTACGTAAAGCGGCCCTAAATTATTGTCGTTCACCCCGAAGTTTTTCCAAACCCACGATGCACAGCTCGCCCCTGATACGTAACATTAAAGATGAAGATCTTACGAAAGTTCTCGCAATCGAGACAGTTGGAAATGTAATTGTAGAATGCGCAAAACGATGCGAACAGCGATTAGTACATCAACCAAGATCTTAGCAAAAAATCCAATAAATCTGAAGGAAATTAAACGTCATGCTGAGAGAATAGCATGTACTATTGAGAAAAATTCTTTAACACCTACTTGCCCGTAACTTATGATAAAGAATTAAAAGAAAGGGTAAATATTGATAATAGGCGATCCAGCTTCAATCGCTTTGACCTTAAAATATATTGTCAAGGACGTCGTTTTGAACAACTTTCTCCTATACATGTTACTGTCGTCGGGTTTAGTTTCCAAAATATTTGCAAAAAACTTTGGTAGTTATGCAGTTTAGCGGCTTTCCTCAATTTTGGCTGTTTCACTATGCTTCTTTTTAATATTTTATCATTTTATTATTAAAAGGACAGATCAACCGACGTAAACGGTAAAAATACTCTGCTTTTTACGTTTTTTTTTTTTCTAGAAATGTCGAACCAAGCTTTTTTGGAAGTTAATATAGGCTCACGCAGTACAGTGGGGCGTTTGCCTGCCTAACGCAGTAAAAACTATGTTCTGACTGGAAGCATATATGTACAGGGTGTCCCATAACTCCTGTAAGAGCCGGTAAAAGGTGATTCTTGAGATGATTCTAAACAACTGTTTCCTTTGCCAAAACATTGTTTAAGACTTCCGTTTTTAATTGTTAACGAAAAACACTGATCAATACGAGCGCGCATAGAGCCCGAGCTCGGCCAGAAAATTGCTCGGACTGGGTGTCACAATCGAACACACGCTCTGATTGGTCAGTGTTTCAAAAGTGAATTCAAAAACGAAGCCTTAAACAAAGTTTTGGTCAAGAAAAAAGTTGTTTAGAGTCACCTCATGAATCAATAAATACACATGATACGTAGGTTTCATCCCTTTCTATCTTGATTTTTCCGGTTCACTGCTACGTCGCGCGGCAGTCTTAGGAGGTGATAGAACCCAACCAATAATGACAGAGGATATTACTGCAAGTGGGTCTCGTGATTTGATTGAACGGCATCTCGTTTAGTACAAATAACAAGTACCGCTAAACCTAACTCCAATTGTACGGTACAGGTTAGATTCGGCAGCATTGTTATTTTGCTGCCAGTGTAAGCCTACGTCATAACTTCCAAAAAAACCTTAATCTGTCCTTTTTAGAAAAAACAGCGAAAATTAGAATGCTTTTATCTTCTATTGCGATTGACTTCTCGGCGGGGACCTTCAGGTCGTTTGCGGCGTACGCGTTGCTGCACTATTGTATAGGTACAATTCATTGTAGTTGTAACTATATAGTTTTTTTGTAAATATCTTGAAAACTAAGGCAGATCGCCAGTTATATGTACATATGGGAATAAGTTGTCCAAAACGTTGATTTTTATAACATAGGCGACTATTTATGCTAAATAAAGTGTACTCCTAATTTAAGTTTAATATAAATTTTTTGCAAGAATCTTGGAAACTATAGCCTGCTGTAATATGTATAGAAAAAAGTTGTTCAAAATGATGTCCTTCACAACAAATTTCAAGAATTTTCAATTTCAATAAGAGCTGGGTCCCTTTCTGTCAATGTTTATCATTTTACAACGAAACCGAAAGGATGTGATAATACACAATAGCTACGTCTATTATTTGTACCATCCGGGATGCCGAGCTCCACCCCAGCCACGACAAACTGATCAACACAGGGGCAAGGGGGTCGGCCTTTTGCGCTTCCTAATTCCAGTCAGTCGCCGCGACGCTTGCGTCGTTGCAGTGACAAACTATGCGTAATGTCATATATGTACAATACAAATACAAATAATAGAAACGTCTCGCCCCACCATACAACAGAAATAGGGAACCATATTTAAAGACTGGAACTCTCTCCTACGAGGGATCTTTTAGAGAAAGACTTTTGAAGAAGAAAAAAGGCTTTTAGTGTCGAGGACATCATTAGTCAAGTGTATCCGCTATTTGTCGCGTGTCAATAAAGCTTGTTTTTATTAAACAAGTTCAATCTCCCCTTGATTGTGTAACAATCAAAGAAAATATTATTCGTTATATCATTTTTGCTTATTTCAACGTAGACTGTAATTAACGTCATTTTACGTATAGGTACAACGTAAAGTAGTTACTTGATAATCTTAGGGAAGATATACACAGCGCTATAACTGATTGTCGAAAAGCGAATTACAAAGAATGACAAAGATATAAAACGGACTGTTATATAATTATAGAATCACTGTAAGTACAGGTACAGCGTTCTCAACACTTCTTTTACAAGATACAATATTTTACGTATCACCCTCTAATAACAGCAGACGTGTAATTTGAATTTAAAAGGATACTATCATTATAAACAGAAACTGAACGTTACACATGTTTGTTGATATGGAGAGAATGTAAAAATGGACTCTGCAAGAAATTCATCATTTATATCAAATGTAACATGTATGTTTGGCACTAAAGAATATGGTTCGATAAAAACGGCCAAAGAATGTTAAAGAAGCGCATCCCTTCTACTTTCAGTTTAATAATTCTGTTGCTCTTATTAACGCCTAATCATTGATGATAATAATTACGTAAGTTCTTTTATGTTTATGGCGTAAAACGAGTACTAAATAAGAAAGTAAAGTCAAAGTTTACATCAGGGGAGTTCTTTGAAATATATTATAACCTGTCTTAACCTAACGTAACTCAACCTGCACTATTTCGTCTTTATACAGATAAGATTCATTAACTATATTTTCACCATTTTCTTCTATTGCTAATATGTATTTCTAACGTTATAATTTCATAAACACAATAACACTACCCTGATAGACAGGTCAGACAGGTCAATCACGTTATATCGGCCAAAGTTGAGCCAAGTTTGGCCGTCGACATGCAGCGCCATATTAAAATCTAAATAACGATCAACTGTTTACAGCGTACATTATATCGATCTGGCAGTTTGCGATTTTGGGGTTCGTACAAAGAGAAATTCTGGGTATTAAAGCAGACGTTCTCCTAAGTTCTCCTAAGATCTTGAGAAAAAGCCGCCAGTCCGATAACCCTGATTCAAACAGTTAAAGTTGGTTACATTTTGGTAACCAACGAAACGCTGCGATCAGTTGATCGTCATTTAGGTTCTAATGTGGTGCTTCTTGTCAATGGCAAACTCGGCTAGATTTTGGCCGGTGTTGCTGCCATTAGTCTCGCTAATGGCAACCTAGTGTCTATTAGAGTAGACAGTACAAATGAGACATGCAGATAACTTTCTTGATAGCCAAGCTGTTCGGGCTAGATTTTGCCAAAGTCTGATTTTATTAACAGAATAGTTACAAATTCGATGCAGTATTTGGTATGTTCGATGATGTTAGTAAATTGGCAGCAAAAGTGTAGCAGGTCTTGTGATAACTTGTGAACAAATTGACAGTTGGATTATACATATCACACCTATTGCTGCCAAATGGCTGCCGACTGATACGCATCTGGTTCGACCTGGCTATCTGGGATAGTACGATTGAAATATTCCTTTTCGCAAATATTAAATTCTGAGTTGTATTGTAGGAAAAGTATTGTAGGAAAAGTCACTGTAGCTCGTTTCCATTAGTATTAATTAACGAATGTTTCCTCTATAACGATGATTGATTTCAAACTATCGCCCGTAATGTTTCTTGTTTACGCTGAAGCATATCAGGTTATAATACATATATTCTATATTTAATTAACATCTCTGTAGTAATTTATCAATTACAAGACCTCCAATTGGATTTTCATAAAATGACCTGCGTTTTACACAATCAGATAACACCTTTACGCCTCTAGTATCGTCGGAAGAAAACTTGAAAAATATGTTTATTATAACTTCTCCCTCCAGCGCTGCAATAAGAAAGGAAAAACAATTCGGAATTAATACTTGTCCATTGAACCGTGCAAAGAAAAACATTAAAGAAGTTGCAATACTATTTCAAATAAAAAACGCACGGAATAAAGAACAATGAGTCCGGTGTTCATCTTTTCGAACACTACCTTAGAGCAAGCGATAATGTTTCGAAGTAAAGTAAAAATAAACAATACAGTAAAAAGTATAATGTTGGTCGAAAAAGTAACCAGCCACGTATTACAAAGCATGTAACTACATACACTTATTGTTAATTTATATTACAAGTGATGTGTGCTTTTAATTATGGATATGCGTACATAAATAATAATGTTTTAAAACTGTGTAAAGTTATCTTTCTCATGAGTCTTCATTACTGCATTACTGCTCATTCATTGATGTACTACTTTGCATAGCATTACTAGAACACTTAACGGTATCCTATATCGAAACATGCGATATCCTCCAGCATAGTTTCTGCCTCTATTCTTCGTACAAAGCTTCCAATTTTGAGATACAGCGTTTTATATCCCGAGTTGAAATTCGTGCTTTTCCCCAGAAAATTATCGTTTTCTCTATTGCCAATCTTGCACTTTCACGTAAGTCTCTTTTTACTATGCGAAGATTAAAAAACAGTACATTCAAAACTTATTTAATCGGTGGTAATTTGCTTCCAATTATTTCATTTGAATAATATCCAAGTAGTTGAATTTCTTCACGTAAATGAATCGATGAAATTGTGAAATAGACTGTTTCTTCTGATTGCCCAAGTTCAGAAAGCGGACTGTGGTCCGCGTGTTAATGAATCTCGCATTAAAGGTACTGATTATATTCTTTACTGTTCCTTTAGTAATTGCCCTTTATGTGATGCACGATAAAAATAGAACAGTTTTTAGGAATTTTACGCGTATGATATTCTAAAAACACACTGCACATTCGATTAATGCTACGATCAAAGATATACTGAGCCTGAGAGAAGTATGGAACTAAAACTATACATAGATCTTTCTTTTCATCTCTCGATATATTTAATGTTTATTCTGTATATCATCTACTTAAATTTCCCATGATCTAAACAGTTTATTTAAGTGCCTCAGATTATCAAAACATTAAAATTTGCAAAACTGAGGAAAAGTGTACTTTTTGCGCTTTGTTACATTTTTTTCAAGAACTCCCTACGAAAAAAGTAATAGAACCTAAACGATGCACTCTATGTAAATATACGAGTTTTCTCTAACATATTTTTTTATGTTGTCAATAATTTGGAAAATAATCAAAGAAAACTGATTTTGTCATCTAATACCTTTGTGATCATTTAGTGCATAATTTTAATGTTTGAGGACCAGGGGGCACATTTTCCCATTATCCGGTCAGATTTAACTTTTCCACGTACTATTTTTTTATTAATTGAAAGTATTCTGGGAGGGGGGGGGGGCATAAAAAGTTTTGAAAAAATTTTTCATCGAGTGTAAACAGGAGCCACCCTAGTACGTAACTTTCGGGCCTGTGTATTGTTGTTTCCCACCGTACTGCATTAGAATTGTAAGCGTCGAAGCTGGACGGATTCCGAACTTTCAAGTAAAAAACATGGTATTTTATGTCATTTTATATACACGGAAATGTACGCATTCGTAAGAATTATGTTAAGATTCGAACAAATTTGAACGAACAATCAAGAAGATGGCTTGGAAAATGACTAATCTTTTAGCAGTAGCTCAAAGTAAACCAATTCACAGTTCTCTGATAGCCAAGCTGTTCCATAAGATTTTGCCAAAGCTTGTTAAAATATTTTGTTGACAAAGTGGCTACAAATTCGATACAGCATTTGATGCGTTCGATGATGTTAAGAAATTGACAACAAAAATATGACGGAGTCTGTTGAAATAAGTTGTGAGCAAATTTGCGGTTAGGTTATATATATTACAACTGTTGCTGTCAAATGGTTGTCAATTAGCAGGCAACTGGTTCGAACTGGCTATCTGGGGTTGGTATCTTAGTTTAACGTCCAAGAATTATGGATATTCTTACATCATTTGGTAGTTTTCGAAATGTAAGTTTTATGTTTAATGATGGCATCCACTAATTTAAAAGTTTTGCCTATGTAAACTTTAGTATTTTAGTATACATATATTAAACGTTAGTATAGCGTCATCTTAGTTTCTATTTGTAATTTGATAGATCCGCACGTTTGTGTAAGCACGCAAATATTTCGATCTACCTTACCAACCCACCGTTTAGCTTATTTATACCTACCTAAAAGTGGTTAATAACGAATATGCACATGCATTTGCATAGTACTACGATATAATTAGGTTAGCTGTAGCTATATTTTTAGCGATTGTGGAACAGAGCCACCAATACTGGAGTAAAAGTAATGTAACAAGTACAATTTACCTTTTGTCATAACTTTTGAATTAGTGGATTTCCAAACTTTAAACTTGCATTTTCAGGTTCTATTCGTCGAAAGTACCAAATGATCTAAAACAAAGTACATACATTTTGGCCCATAAAGGTGCAGCCGATTTTGATTCTACTTTACGTTCCGCATCGTTTGATGGAACCCGGTAACGCTAACAAACGGGCAGTTGTAACGATAAAAGGCTATCGCGAAGAATCAGGGAAGGGTGCAGCTCGATAATACGGAAGTACATTCGCATCGTTCGACTTTCGTTGAATCGTTACTATAGCAATGCCGATAGCAAATACACACGGGACAACGGAAGCAAACTGTTTTTACCTTTGAAAACGCAGCAGGTAGAAATTTCTCTGATAATTTACTCCCCGAATGATTTTCTCGTCGACAATGCAGGCGGTTTAGTGTTGAAATAACCATATACCACGTACGTGCGTAAGCACGTAAAATCGATAGAAATTTAGTGTCTATTTATCACTGGCCACTCTGTTTGTCACTTATCCATTCCCATGTTTTGTCTATGTTGGAAATTCACGACGAGAAATTCCATCGTGACCCGGTTCACTTTCCTCGACTCGTCGTTCATCATCGAAACTCACGATTTGCATACTTCCTGCGGCACTCTTTGCCTCGCATCTTTGTGAGAAAAAAGTGCTTCGAAATGGAATAGAAATCACAGAACTGCATTATGTTAATTACAGCACACGACGATCACTTGCATTTCCATACTTCGATTTTGATGACTATTGAACGCTGGTTCAATGACAATCGCGAAACGAATCGGTTGACAACGCGCGAAGGAAATGAATCGATAGGCGGGTACATCCGGTGAATCTCGTCGATAAGCGGGATGGAAAGTTGTCGCGTAACGAGCCCGACATCCTTGACATACGCACACGCGTGAAAATTCGCTGAATTCTCAGGGATAAGGACGAGTAAAATGTGAAAGTGTCGTGTGACGGTGAGCGAAGGAAAGAAGAATAGACAGTTGGATGGATGAGTGGGGCTGCGGTTGAGGAGTAGGGGTAGAGGAGCAGCTGGGAATTTAAAAATCAATCGAGGGCCGAAGGATTGACGTTCGGTCGAAAATCGATCGGCAACTTGATCCGAGGCGGGGCGAAAAGAGGAGAGATAGCAATACGATAATTACTACTCACTCGACGAGTCAGGGCAGTGTAGCTTCATATACGCGTCCCGTATTGTGTATCAGGCCATCGGAGCACGGCCGAGCTCGCGGCCGTTCTTCCGCAGCTTTCACTCTAAGCCGTCCGCACTGTATGCCGTCGGGGCAGCACCGCGCACGCACACCCGCGCTACACCATCCTCAGCACCAGAACCAACACCACCAGCAGTACCGACGCTAGCACTAGTACCAACCACGACAGGGACGCCGCCAACGCTTCTATGCCAAGCATATTTTCTACGACGCAACCACTGGCGGCCAGACGAGGACGGAGGTATTAGGCCGCGTGGTGGGAAGAACAGATCGACGAGGGAAGAAGCCAGTAAGAAGAAAAGGGAAATGCGGCTAAGGTTGCGCGAAACGCTCTGCCGCGCTTCGCACCCCTCCGCTGCTATTCTTCGTATTTTATGCCCATGTGTGGACGGGCTAGGTTACACGTACGCACCACACGCGCGCGTGTTGCACACCTACATGCATGGACGTTTTACGTTTCTCACAATACACGCATTCGAGTAAACGGATCTTCCGCAGCCAACGACACTCTTCGCCGCTACTGTCTGCCGTTGCCGGCAACAAATATGATTAATGATTAAGAGTACACGGTGATTTATCAGTGACTATTGTTTTCGAGTTCCGATATCGGATTCGTGGAGGACGAATCCCGCAGACATATCGTGTAGAACGTCCTCGTCTCCGACCAGCTTCGGATGTTCTCGTGGCCGTTCGCTGAGCGTTACCCGCGCACTTTCGACCGCGGATCGGAGTCACTCGGGGCACCCTTCGAAGCTTCCACAGCCTCCCCGTCTAGGTCTGCTCGATTCCGTCGCGTCTCGCGTCGCCCTTTTGGCGCTCCGAACTTGCCGTTCCGAACTTTATCGACGACGGCCAGAGACAGGGTGTTTGGCTACATGTAGGCAAAAATGAAAGCGGTGATTCTATAGGCTAAAATAAGACGAAAAAATAAGACGAATACAATTTTTTCCTTTGAGATTTCGTTTTCGAGAAAATTGAGTTTGAAAATTCATCGATTGTAGGTGTACTAAAGAACCTACAATCTGGCACAACCGCAAATTGCATCAAAAACAGCGAATAATAATTTTTCGTACCACGCTCCGCTCTCAAGAGAATTGAAAAAATTCGAGAAATTTCATCGTGTATACGCGTAATTAAGGGGCTACAACCTAGTACAGCCGGAAATTGTGGTAAAACTGGAAAGAGGGTGGTTCTTCATGACACAATAAGTTGAATATCAATAATAAAATGTTTTTATGCGACGCTTCGTTACTCAAGAAAATTGAGTTTGAAGGAAGCCAGTTATAACAGATTGCAACTACTTGAGTACATGCACACCTAACGAATTATTAAATTCAATTTTCTTGAAAACAAAGCAGCGTATGAAAAAATATTATGCTTTGTTTTCAACCCATTTTTACATACAGAACCGTCTTCTTTCAGGTTTCACGACAATTTCCGATTATACTAGTTTGCAGCTCCGTTAATACACACACACTCAATAAATTTTCAAACTCAATTTTCTCGAAAACTAAACCTCAAACGAAAAAAATGTATTGTTTCTTTTTGTCTTATTTTAGCACATAGAATCACCCATTTCATTTTCCCCACATGTAGCCGAATACCCCGTATATCGAGAACCTTAGTGTACATTAGTCTGTCGAACAGGATAAAGGACACCTGTTCTCTCCACCCCGTCGACTCTTTCAACAAAAGTGTTACAAACGATCCCCCTTTATTGCTGTTCTTACCGAGTGCGAATGCCATAACATTTAAAGTACGAAGACCTAAATAAGATCTTGGACGGTAATGGTCCAAATCGCCGATTGCCTTCTTTTTCTCGACCTCAGTTGACCAAAAATATGCAGTTCTAAATATTAATTCGTTTTTTTAATAGCAGGAAAAACACGTGTTGCTTTTACAATCTTGTTTTGTTATTTTTAGCATCATGACTTGGCTCTGTTGTCGGGTTAAGCCAAAAGTGACTATACGTTCCGTTTTTAGGTAACCTGTCCCGTTATCCCCCAACACAGCTTCGGGACGCTGAAATGTCCCGTTTTCAGAAGAAGATCGACCCACAGCAACAAATTCAAAAAAAGGGCGCGGTAAATAAAAAAATTTGACGGTAGCGCTTAGTAGCACGGTGCCTAAATGACGGCAATCGACTGCACAATTTGTCAAAATTTTGAGGTCAATTCCAATAATTAACAATTTATTGTACGCGAACCCTTCATTTAAACAATGCCTAAACGTAAGTGCACTTTTAATGTTAACTTACAAACAAGATACCCGTTTATAGAACAAAAAAGTACTCCATCGGACGTCAGATATGAAAAGCGTCGTACAAAATTAGTGTACCTCATGGATGTGCTAGCGATATTGAGCAACATTCAAGATCAGAAATACATAATAATTCCGATCTTGCTACCGCTTCGAGTTCTTTGATGCTTATTTAAAAAAAAAGTGGATTCACCAATTTCGAAAGATCTGGAAGTTGCTGCGAACGAAGGCGCCTGGGCTTATCGTACGGTGCGAGAGAACCACAGTTTTCGCTCAAACGATTCTGTTTCTAAGTTAATTCAAACCTGTTTTAAACAGAAATTTAAATGTGGATAATGAGGGAATTAAAAGATCGCCTCCGATAACGCAACTGTGTTACTATATTAACTGATGCTTCAAACCGCAGACCCAAGAAAGTATTCCCAGTTTTACTTCGCTTCTCTTTATCATATGAAGGCACACAAGTCAAACTTTTGTAATCTTAAGACCAACAAGACGAAATATTAGACGTTATTGTAAATTATCTAATGAAAGTATTGACAGGAAATAATTTGACTTGAAAAATCGTGGCCTTTTGTAGAGGTAACACTAACTGCAATTTCGGCGGACCGAAAAGACGAAGCGTTAACAATGTTTATGCAAAACTAAATTTATCTCTCGAAAGAACATTGATAGGAATAGGATGTGGAGGTCATATAATTCACAATGCGATTAAAACTGCCGCTGATTGTCCACCTATAGACTTTGAATGCGTTATTGTGAAAATATATTCACATTTTTATATTTATAGTGTTCGCGTGGAATCTTTGAAAGAATTTTGTAATGAAGTTGACACAGAGTATCAGAAATTTCTAGACTAGAGTAAAACTAGGTGGCTTGCGCTTATGCCTGCTATTGAAAGAACTTTGAAACTGTACCATTTAGCAAGCCATTAACAAACTACTTTTTGAGTATCGATAAATGTCCAAACATATTGATAACCTTTCTTGAAAACCCTAGCTCTGAATTATGGCTTTTTTTATGCACAGTCAGCAACGTTTCATCGAGCTGTGTTGAAGATCGAGGGTCAGAGTATTTCTGCAATTGAAGCCGTAAAGGAAATAAATCAACTTAAAGACAATTTCGCCTTGAAATAAAGTTCTGTTTCTTCCCCACTCCGTTCGTAATTTAATGGCAAAATTGCAAGAAAATGGCTGCAGCGGTATTGACGAGGAATATATGAAAACTACAGCTGCCGAATTTTATAAAGTAACAACGGAATATTTGGAGTAGTGGACTTTGTTCCGCGAAGAACTAGAAATGTTTGAATGAGCGAATTTAACCAAAATATCTACGTAGGAAGAAATTCAAAGTGTAATGGATGTATTGATCGAAAAGAGATTCATTAATTGTAACCGAGATACGGAAGTTTGTGATGAGTTTTCACTTATTTATAACCGTATTACACTGCAAAAAGTGGCAGAATGGAAGACTTGGAATATTTGAACCAAAAATTGGGTGGAATTGTTCAAACACTTTCACACCAATAATTTGAATCATACAAACTTTTGTACAATTATTGAATATATTTTATGTTTGCCCGGCACTAATGCACCTATAGAAAGGATCTTTTCTTTTATGTGGACTAGCGAAAAAAACACAGTTGCAAGTCGGAGTTCTAAAAGCAATATTAATTACCAAAGTCAATTGTAAGAAATCCTGCCAAGAATTTCATTCTTGTTTGAAATTAACGCCAAATATACCTAAGTAAATTTGTTCTTCAAAAAAATATAAGATCACATAAATTCTTTATTTTCACGTGTTCATTCCTATGCTTTTCATTAGTAAGTGCAAACTATAAAGAAATATGCGTTTTCTTGAATACCCATACCATTTTCTAAAAATTAGTAGATGTCCCGTTTCGTGGAAAGAAATAAATAGTCACGTTAGTTAAACCGCGTCTACACTGGCGGAGTTTGCCCAAGACTCCAAAACACGTGTCGGGCAACTGTCGGCGAACACGTACGCGAGCTGTCTCCGGGCAATCATATGTATCCGCTAACTACAGGGTGTAACAAAAAAGGTGTAGGAGCCGGAAACCTGAGATTCCTGAGGTGATACTGAACAACTTTTTCCTTTGCCAAAATGTGACTTGCGGCTTCATGTTTGAATAATTAACAAAAAAACACTGAGCAATCAGAGCGTGCGTAGAGTCCGTGCTCAGGGATGGTCCACGGCGCGTCGTGCTAGGTAGCAACGTTCGACCGCCGCCCCGAACAAAACGCGTCGGTATAACACGGAGCAAAAGTTAACATTGAATTATTCATTATTCATGAATGGCAATTAACTAAAATACAAATGAAATTGATTTGCCGTTATCAATTGAACAAAAAAGAATTAGAATGGACTGCCTAACGAGTCTATCAAGTACAACCTACGTTAAATTTTAAACAATTCGCCTATAATTAAAAATAAGCTTACCCGTTTCTCCAAAAATGAACTAGCTTCGACTAAAATGAGTCACAGTGTCATCCTACCGATCCTGACCATTGCAAGTAGGTATCCCGCAGTGCAGGACAGCTGATGTTATGGCCAGGTCAGCGAACTCACTTTATTTGACAAAACTTACTATCTATACAGCAACTATCACTGGGTTATTCTACAAACCTTGGCCATTCGAAGACGAAACACATGGTGCACAATAGCCGATGTCTCGGTTGGAACAGTGAAAGAACTTCGTTTCACAAAATTTCCATCATTGCACGATCACTGTCTCTTTACACTTCAAGATTTGAATTTATGAAATCAGTTGTTCCCACGTATGAATAATTGGTTGCCCGAAAAGGGACCAATTGTTATTAACTTTGAAGGGGCTTGATATGGCCGCTGTCAAATATGCTTTTCCACGTTCGGCAATTTCATTGTCGTGCTGCCGAGCAGGTAGTAATTCGCGAGCTTTGCATTTTAGAACTTAACTTTTATTTTATTGAAAGTAAAAGCAGCAATTACAGTGCCGGAGAGATCTTTACTGCTCGGCGTTCGGACTGATTCTGTTTTGAAAAATTGAGACGCGGTTTGCAATAATGGACGAGAGCTAGCTGGAAAAATGTTATACGGGAGAGTTACGGGTCGTCGCGAGAGGAGCGATTTATGGTGGAAAGGCCATTTCCTTTACGAAAACATCGTTCTGTAATTTATTGTTATAATTTAAATTATGATATAAAGTAAAATACTTTCTATTTTTACGTTTTGTCTTTTTGTTATTTTTGCAATACGTTAGTTACTTATTACAAGAGTCAAATATACATTACTTAATTATATTATAATATGCTTCACCATTCCTTAAAAATTAAGAATCTGTAATAAGTACCTGCATACGTCAAGAGTGAATTATGCGAACCAGCTATACATGTATACCTGTATGTAGGTATATTTTAATAAACCCAGGCAAAGCGCAGACTGGAGTTGTTGTCGCGGTTTGTGAAGCCTAGCTTTTGCAATTTGCGAGTTTCTAAATACGATCGGAAAATAGCCTATTTTTTAAAGGCTGATTTTAATCGCTTGTTTGGACCAATTATACCTACCATTGTATTAAATTTGAAGCACGACAATTTAAAATACTGGCGAATACCTGTGCGCGGACTCTCCATTGACTATGAAGAAACCAGCCTGGCTGTTCGCGGACGCGTATCATGGACAAAATCCGCCAGTGTAGGCACAGCTTTAAGGTCGCATAATACTTTTGAGACGTAATGAATTTTAACCAGTCTTATATTTGAAAGAATCGAATTACACGTAATTATCGTAAATTGCATTTTGATCATTTAATTTGCGACAAAATGATGGACGAATCTCACTTCCAAGTGGTATGAATATAATTTGTGTCCTTTCAAATGAAATTAGCGTATTGTGTCGTATGAAACGGAATTCCTTTTGTTTAATTTGCATAAATCTTACATAAAATCTGTCAGTTTTGTGCGGGGCTCTGTAGAATCTTATCGTACTTATTTACCACGTTCAATTACTACTACGTACACTGTACGCACAAAGCACAGAATGTGCTCTTACCGAGATAAGGATTATTACATCTTTACCGGACATTACCTATCACTGAATAAAGTACAAATTTAACAAATGTAATACAAAAGTTCAAGCCGGAAATAGTGTAAAATATATTTTTTTAATAATATGATAATGGAGATGTACATTCAGATGTTTTCGTTCATTAAATTCAACTGCAATATTGTTGCCAGGACTTTCACATTTCTTTCTTATTATGTGGACAAGCCATAAATCGACTTCACCGAATTACCACAAGTATAGAATGTAACCGCAAATAATAATCCTTAATTATTGTAAAACTTCTGTTTATACTTATCCTTTAACGTATCAAAATCGTGAATTTGCTTAATAATCCCAAACTGAACGAATATTTTTGGAACATACGTTTTGATTTTTATTTTTCCAGTAAGATATTTTTATATCTCTATTTGGTACATGTATTTTAGTTATTTTCTAGAACTGCTGGTAACATTCTCTGTTTCCTACCTTGAAGAGTTCTTGTTCTTATTTGGGTAGTTAAGTGACTCACTTACTGCTATTCATCTTTTATAGCTGATGCTTTACGTCGAAATACTTAGATAGAAGAAATACGTCGCTTTTACGGAAAAGGTATGTCAAACTTATATATTAAAAAATATAGAAAATTATTTCAAAACTCTACCTTACACGATTTAGGAATGCTTATATGCAGATAGATAACTAAATTTCTGCCACCATTATGCTCATTCTTCTTATCGTAAGTACTTCTTCACCATACTTCCTTAACCATTTTTTAAAAGTCAGAACATGCAATTTCAATGGATGGAGTTTTTCTTACTACACACAGTCTTTGTACTTTTGTGCTCAAACCCTATTACGTTATTCGTAGAAACCTGAATCAGAGTATTACATATATATTTTCAAACAGATGTAACATGTGTACGATGTGCACTCGTTCATTTTATTTGGCTATTGGCTAATTGTAAGAACAAGAGCTCTTTATATTTTATCGAATGGACATGTTTTGATGTAACCAGCCTGCATAAACTATACTGCAATTTGCGATACTCTACTGATTTCATTAATGGCCACTGAACTGTGAACAAACATAGTTTGAAAGTGACGTTCTATGAAATCTTATAGGTGCAAATAATCGAACAAGGAAAGTTGGAAAAGTCAGAAAATGAGGAAATCTAAAAATAAATTTAACCGCCAACGGAGAAACGACGACGTAGGACGCGAGAGCTGGATGGCACATTTCAAAACGTCGCCGAGGTCAATTCTATAATAGCGAACTTTTTAATAAAAAGCTTTTGAATGTGCATAGAGGTACGGTAAGCTAGCTTGAGTCACTAACAGCCTAAAGCACAATTTTAAGGTAGAGCTCTAGGAAAGTTGTAGTGATGGGCAGTATCGACTGAAAACTATCAACTAAGTCGATAGTAGCCCAGTAGTATTTTCAGTCGACTACTTTTCAGAACAAGCGACTACATTAGTTCTTTGAAATAGTCGCTAGAAATATCGATAAATTCAGTTGACTAAATCAGTCGCTTGAACTGTCGTCTAAATTCAGTCAAATTTTAACGAGTATTCCAGTAATTTGTATTTATACCATCGAACGATTTATAATATCAATTCATAAATATAAATACAATATAAATCCATTGATAATATAAATTCTAATGTAAATTAATATATCAATTATACAGGGTGTTCCAGAACTATCTCAAGAGCCGAAATGGGTGATAGCTGAGGTGATTCTGAACACCTTTTTCCTTTACGGAAATGTTGTTTGAGGCTTCGTTTTTAAATACTTAACGAAAAACACTGAGCAATCAGAGCGCGCGTAGAGCCCGCGTTCAGGGACGGTCCACGGCGCGTCGTGCTAGGTAGCGACGTTCAACCGGCGCCCCGAACAGTACGCGCCGGTATAGCACGGAGCAAAACTTAACATCGAATTATTCATTATTCTTGAATGGAAGTTAACTAAAATATAAATGAAATTAATTTGCCGTTATCAATTGAACAGAAAAGGATTAGAACGGACTAACTAACGTGTCTATCAAGTACAACGTACATTAAATTTTAAACAATTCGCCAGCAATTAAAATTGGATCTGTAACGGTCGTACCGGCGGTGGGACCGTTGGTTGGAGGCGGGTGCCGGCTCAGTCGGCTGGCCGGGTTCGTTAGGACTGAATGAGGGTCAGGTTATAGTAACGAGTCAGTGGGTATCTGTTTTAAAGGCTAGTTTATTAAGGCTAGACTTATTTCTAATTACACTACTTACTACTAGACTTATTTCTACGCGGCTCGCGAAGCGGTATCTTCGCGACAGGTTCGGCGGCGGGTACCACGAAGCGGCATCTTCGCGGTTCTCGGCGGTATTCCGGTGCGAAGGGGTATCTTCGCAGCGGACGACTTACGGACTAACTACGCGGTTATCAGCGACGCGACAATGGTGTCGGTTTCGCGGCGGTGCTACGAAGCGGTATCTTCGTAACGGACGTCTTACTGGCTAGCTCTTACAACTACGCGGTTATTTACATCGGCTGTGCGGCGCGACAATGTTTCTGTTCGCGGTCCGGTGTGTCACTCGGGCGATTCGCATGCGGCGGTGAGGAAAGAGTCCCGCCCTGCAGCTTCGGCAGTCCGGCTACAGGGAAGTCGGAAGGCCTTTGCCCCGATAGCGTTTAGGCAACCCGCGCTATCGAAGGCCTAGGAGGTGGTGTATTCCATCACTTAGGGTACAGCAATCCGTCCTAAACGTGGCACCGAGGACTGTGTCCCTTAGACCGATCGGCAACCCGTAGTCTAAGCAGTCGTAGGTAGAGGGCGGCGGAAAAGGGTACCAAAAAGTGTTGATCCAGAGGATTGGGCTACGTCGTTACTTTGCCTCTGCGTGCTTCGGTATAGAAGCTTTGCGTCACCGGCAGTTCGGTCGGAAGCCATTACTAGCTGCCGATTCCGCTAATTTATGTACCGCGGGACAGCATAATAATAGCGGAAATCGCGATCTCAGTCGTAGCCCCCTATCGGTCGCGGTCGCTACTCGCGCCTAATCCTCGCGTTGCGATCCACTCGTTACAGATCTACCCGTTTCTCCAAAAATGAATCTGCTTCGACGAAGATAAGTCACTGTGTCATCCTACCGATCCTGACCATTGCAAGTAGGTATCCCGTAGTGCAAGACAGCTGATGTTACGACCAGATCAGCGAACTCACTTTATTTGACAAAACTTACTACCTGCACGGCAACTATCACTGGGTTATTCTACCGATCCTGGCCACTCGAAGAACAAACACATGGTGCACAAGAGCCGATGTCTCGGTTGGAACAGTGAAAGAACTTCGTTTCGCAAAATCTCCATCATTGCACGATCACTGTCACTGTGTTCTTCAAGATTTGAATTTACGGAATAAGTTGTTCCCACGTATGAATAATTGGTTGCGCCGAAATGGGCCGATTGTTTTTAACTTTGAAAGGGCTCGATATGGCCGATGCTACTGCTAAATACACTTTTCCACGTTCGGCAATTCCGTTGTCTTGTTCCCGAGTAACATCAGCTGTCTTGCACTGCGGGATACCTACTTACTGTGGTCAGAATCGGTAGGATAACACAGTGACCTATTTTCGTCGAAGCAGGTTCATTTTTGGAGAAACGGGTAAATCTAATTTTAATTGCTGGCGAATTGTTTAAAATTTAACGTACGTTGTACTTGATAGACACGTTAGTTAGTCCGTTCTAATTCTTTTCTGTTCAATTGATAACGGCAAATTAATTTCATTTATATTTTAGTTAATTTCAATTCAAGAATAATGAATAATTCGATGTTAACTTTTGCTCCGTGCTATACCGGCGCGTACTGTTCGGGGCGCCGGTCGAACGTCGCTATCTAACACAACGCGCCGTGGACCGTCCCTGAGCGCGGGCTCTACGCGCGCTCTGATTGCTCAGTGTTTTTCGTTAACAATTCAAAAACAAAGCTTCAGACGACATTTTGGCAAAGGAAAAAGTTGTTCAGTTTCGCCTCAGGAATCTTCCATTTCCGGCTCCTACACCTTTACGTTACACCCTGTATAGTACTCGGCATGCATCGGTTGATCGTTATCTCTAGACGATCGAGACAGTTGCTGCTTGTACGACGTTGAATACGGAACGATTTAAACGTTCCAGCTGTACATTGAATTTTACTTTTTAGCATAGATTTAATATTGCATTTAGTTCTATTGTTATTACTCTAGATTTTTAATTTAGTCTAATTCTTAGAACTTGATTATTTCAATTTTTAGACACGCAATCTCAATTTTAAAGGTACTTTTTGTTACAATCGGTTACGTGCGGTGATAGTGGTGCCAAGTGTCCAAAGGGTCGTGTACATTTGCGGAATACAACTACATGATGACGTTCTCTGACAATAATAACAGATTTCCGAAAACTGTGACACGATTTGCATCAAAAATTGAATCACTGCATTCAAGCGAGTGGTGGACACGAGGAACATCTCCTGGAATAATAAGTTTAGTGCAAATCTTGGAATCGTGATCTTCGTGTGCTGCAAATTTCTGTGTTGATGGATGTATTATGAACAATCGAGGACGGGCCAATCGCATATTTGGTTTTTGGGAACAAAATTGAGTATTGAAGGCTGCCGTCACCCTTTTTACTTGATAATCCCATTGGGCGGGTTTCGATATACCCATGTGGATTTTTACAAGTAAGCAGGTTGAATGCTATACATCGTAACGCGTGTGCCTTCTGAGTGTCAGATTTCACGTTGCGGTAGGTCATAGTTCCTGCGGCGTCGTAGCGAATGACTACCACTGAACGCAGCTGTTTGACTCGAGCCTCACGCGTCAGATTGCCTATCGGCAGGCGTTCGAACGCCGTTTTTTTAAACATCGATATCTCATTAACAAAGCCTCAAACGCAAAATTGCCACTCTTGATTTTCGCTGTATTTTGGCCTGAGGAATCACCCCTTAAAATATTTGCAGAGGGTTGTGTTACACCCTGTATACAGGGTGTAACGCAACCTTCTGTATATGTATATATACATACATTATCCTATGGTTTTTCAGACACAGAGAGAGAATCTAAAAAGTCAGACAGTAGCATTCTGCTCCGATACGCTTGTCATTTGCTGTCAATTCGGTGTAGTCCAACGTGGTATCCGGGAGTTGTTTAAAAGAATACACTCTGTTATTTCAATCGGTGTTATTCCTTCACCCTGGAGTCCAACACAGGCCACTGTACCATAGTTTATTACGCTATCTAATTAACATACACACAATCTATGCAAATGCTTACATTCTCCATTCTTAACGAGTAAAAATATGTATGTTAAAACGAACTGCTTAAAAGAATGAGATATGCATACTAAGTATAGATGCTTTTGCCTGAGAATATGTAAAAATGTATAAAGTTCATTTCATAGGATGCATATCTCATTATCCTTCTATACATACAATAAACAAAAACAATTAACCATACACGTTGACGAAAACACTCGAACAAAAGCTTAACAAGTTATGCATGCGACACAAATTTTACTTTTTGCAAGATAACAAAGTATGCTGTGCGAATTATAAAAAATAGATGCTGTATACATTATAATATACCCTAAGATCTAAATAAACAACTACAGAACCTATTTAGATGTTAACCCTAATAGACATCTCTGTTCGAAAATAGTTGGAAGATTAAATAGTTACAAGATTAAAGACAAATGTTAGGCAAAGTCAGTGCACAGTATGGAATACTATTGTATATTATTCGAGCAAAAAAAAAATGGATACATACGGTTGAGCACTTATGTGACATATTGATTGCATGTGCTTATATTAAATGTACAGTGAGGTGTGTGCACGACAATGAATTCTACAGCGAACAGTTTACACCTTCTGCTGTTCATTCTGACAGTACATGTACTTCTTCGTTTAGCTGAGTAAACTATTTGTTTTTCCATTACCACTAAAGTTTTTATCTGTCACACTGTTTTATCCATGGGCCAGTTTATGTACTAATTGTAAGACCCACCTCCAGTAATTGCAATATACTGAAGTGTAAGAATGCAATAAATTAGATTTGCATCGCGTTTGTGTTTATGATCTTTAGTAAGTTCGATATTAACTTTATTTAAACACTGAGCTTTGAATACACTAAGCTTATACATTTCGATGTATATATGTGCTACAACAAACAAAATTTAACAACCGACTAGGATCACAGTAACATATAACATTAAAGTATGAACTATCACTGTGATAATCTTGAGGTCTTTACTATATGTACAATATTGTTTTAAACAATTCACTTTAACATGACATCGAGCATTAACACGTTGTGTGCAGACAGACTTTTCCAATTTCCACCCCAGTAACGAGGAAAATAATTTTTTCTTTTTTGCTTAGTTTTACATTAAAACAGTCATGAATTCAATAGTTAATGTTCAAATGATTAATTCACTTAAAGACATTAAGGAAAAACGATGTCAATGCATGTACCGAGTTTGTCACTGGGAAAGCATGATTCTAAAGTGTTGGTAAAGTATGTGGGTTTAAAGTGGTGGTGCACTTCGGAAAGCCCCTCGATACATGTATCGACTCCACACTGAACATGTTAAGAAGAGAAGTACATATCATTCGTTTTACAAAGAACACATTTGTCTCTGATGCGATTTCAAATATCTTGTTTCGTCTTCCTCTATGAAGAACAGCATATGTGTATCCTTTTCAACAAAAAGAATCGTGTGATCACCTTTTGTTGCAATAGCTAATATATTAGTGAAAACTAATGTATCTTGCATTATGAAGAACGATTACATTTTTCCCATATGCATCTCAACACAATGTTTTTCCTAAGAAAACAGTGAAACAGAATACTTCTTGTGACATAGTTGAAACAATTTATTACTTGTAAGGAAAGTTGAAATATATTCTCTAAACATATGATACTTTTCATAAGACAAGTGAGATGTGTTTCTCTTCTTAACGCATGTAGATACATATGTTGTTTCTCAAGAGTTACAAGTGTAAAGATTTGAATCGTTTATGTTTGCACATAAAATGTTGTACCTTTGAAGCAATTTGCTATTGTAAAATACTGATATAGCCCATATTGCACCATTTTACTAAAATAAGCTTAGAACCTTACGTTATGTTAAACGGATATATTGGTACCATTTCAGAAAAGAATTGCTGCAATCAAAATTAGTATATCCATAAAACATATACATATTTAATAATTGAATGGAAAAATTGAAACTGATTTATACTTACTTACGAACATTGTAGCTGGAATATGCATCATTGTTAATATTTAAAGAATTCAGTGTAACGAAAAATCACTTTTATTCCTAATTTTATGTTTAAATAACCTATAGCATGATGCAACGGTGTTTTACGTTGAAACGAACATTTGGAGTTTAGGTACTTAAATCGCACATGTATTACAAAAAACTAAGCCTCATCCGTTCCTCGTTTTCCCAACTTCATTTGTCCCTTGGTGTCAAATTGACAAAATGTTAGAAAAATTAATGAAACGAAAGGGCAAATAATTAATTTCACATTTTCTTATTGAAAACAAGAAAATCAACGTATACCCCGATAGCTAGGTCGAACCAGTTGCGTGCCAATCGACAGCCATTTAAAAGCAACAGAGTTGTAATATAACCTAACCGCTAATTTGCTCGAAAACTTGTTTCAACAGACTCCGCTATATTTTTGTTATCAATTTATCACGCTTCATGTTAAAAAAATAAAAGTCGCAATCTCTCACGCAAGTTCTTCCACGAATGACCAAATAATATGACTTTTTATGAGAAAACTGTGTCAAATTGTCACGAGAGACGGATGAGGAAAAACTATTAGAATTATAATCAAATTTAATCTTTTTGCGGCGTAACAGGTTGCACGAATTATGACCACTTATGATGAATTACTTAACCAGATTATTTAACTAAGCAGGGCAAAGATAGAAATAATAAAAAGTACGTTAGTAAACAACGAGGAAGGAAGATATATCGTAGACATATATAGCAGTATGCAAAGTAAAGCCGTGTCTACACTGATGGAATTTGTCCGAGCACGTGTCGATTGACTGTCGGCGAACACGTTCGTGGGTTGCTTAGGACAATCTCGTGTATCCGCATCCATCGAGAAAGATAGAAAACGGACATGTCAACTGCTCAGAAAGAGATAGAAAGTTTACTGTCAAACACGGCGTCCATGCTGCATCTCCGCCCTGTACTGTTATCCGCTGAACATTCCGCACTATTGAAGCTGGTATTCCCATCATTTTTTCGTACTGCTTGCTATGCTTTAATAAAGCATATCGTTCCCTAAATTATTGTTCTAATTTTAACATAAACTAAGATACTTTCTACTTTTACTTGTTGACTTTTTGTTATTTTTGCAATAGTTTTGTTACTTATTACAACAGTCAAATATACATTACTTAATTATATAATAATATGCTTCACCAGTTCTTCAAAATGAAGAATCTGTAATATGTACCCATATGCGTAAAGCGAAGCAGCTATAAGGTAGAGACTCCTTAGAGTCACGAAATCACGTTTAAATTAGGTCGGTGGACGCCATTTTTCGTCGAAGGCGTTACAATGTAAATGGCGGTATAGTGGCGGTATATACAACGTTGTTTATTATTTTTTAATCAAATAATAAATAAATAAATAAGGGTACCTTATTTTATTGAAAGAATAAAGCATGGTCGCCAAAAACTAACCTCGCAGAGATATGAATTATTGGTTGGACTTCAATTCTTTCGTACTACATTAGCAGCCCATTTTGCTCTTCTTTCAGCATCACGGGAAAACACTTTCATAATATACCCTTTCTGTAATGAGTTGGTACAATTTCTTGGCACAGCACCCAGGTACTTTTCTAAAATTTTAGTTCTGTCACTTCCGTGATAGCCAAGCTGTTCAGACAAGATTTTACCAAAGTTTGCTACAAAGTTATGTTGACAAAGTGGCTACAAGTTCGATACAGTATTTGACATATTCGATTGTCAATAAATTGACAACAAAAATAAAGCGGCAGTCTGTTGAAATGAGTTGCAAGCCAATTGGCGGTTAGGTTATATTGCAATTGTTGGCTGACGATTGGCACGTAACAGGTTCGATCTATCAAAGTTCAACACAACGTTGTATATACAACTACGATACAACCATTCATAACACCTCCGAAGAAATATAGCGGCATCAATCACAATCGGGGACTGGTTTTCATGCTCTAGAAGGTCTTTAGCTATAGGTATATTATAATATATTATATATACCAAGAGACAAAGGGGAGACTAGATTTGCTGTCATGGTTTGCGGAGCCTAGCTCTTACAATTTGCGAGTTACTAAATAAAATCGGAAAATGGCCGATTTTTCAAAGGTAATTTTAGCCGCTTGTTTGAAAAAAAAACAAAAATTGTATAAAATATGTGTATTAAATGTATGTTCTACATAACTCCAAAGATTCCAAGCTGTGTCCGTGGACGCTGTCTCCTGTCTTTCATTTCCAATGCCAGACTTTCAGGCTAATTCTTATCCGCGGACCACTTGAGCTGACCTTTGAGGTTTGTGTTGCCTCCATTCAAGTAGAGTTACTGGCCAATAATTTATAGGGATTCTCCGGAGTGCGTGACCCCGGACAACTTTTCTGTCGCTTTTGGATGTAACAGGACGATTTCAAATCAGGTGAATACTTGCACGCGGACTCTCCACATACTTCTGTTGTCTGCGAACAAACCGCTTTTGCTGTCCGCGGGCATGTATCTCGGGCAAAGTCCGCCAGTGTGGACACGGCTTAAGTATGTATACGTTGGCGAATAGTCACAAGGTAGAAGAGGACGGGAGGTGGTAACGTAAACGTATTGTTAGATGGTTTCGAGTCAGGCGTTTAGTGTAGGTTGTACGAGTAGTGCGAACAGTTGGCATTTTGGTCTGTTCGTTACCGATCACCGATACTCTCTTTTTGTGAAAGTGTGTACGTACAAACGAAACCCCTTAAATATTGCTCGGTTATATGCGTTTCCTTAAGGTTGCCAAGCGAGAAATTGTCGGTTCCCTTGTTGTTTCGTTCGACACGTGCATTCGCGGCAGTTTCATATGATTTAGGTTAGGAATACCGTTTGATGTGTCAAGCCACGTTCAAATTGTTAACGGATAGACGGTTACGGCGAAACGTGTTTATCGTGTATAGTGTGAGGTGAAGTGGATGCAGAAAGCGTGATGTCATTCATGGTCGGTTGAAGAGTTAAGACTGCAGCTTCGATCGCAGCTGTACGGATTGAAACTCGGTAGAAGCGGAAACAGGTCGTGTGAATGACGTGAGGTAACGGATTTCCGTATGGATAAATAATTTGCCAAGATAAATTAGGTATGCAAGGATAGCGAAGGGAATATTGTTCGCATTTAGAACGCAGTAGTTGCGCATATAGTGCAGTACACGTGTTACTGCACACGTCGCATCGCTGTTCGTTGTGCGTTGTGATACGAAATTGCATTTTCCTACCTTTTCCGTTATCGCATTTGGATGGTGTATTTATGAATGCATAACACGGTTTTAAAAAGTTCAAAGTATCTCAAAGTAGTACGACACATACAAGTAATAACGATGCATCTAGCTTTGAGTTATACTTGCAGCTCAGGTAGCTTACTTTCGTTGAACAATTTTCTCGTTATGCGCTATGGAGCAGCAAAATCGTGAAACACAAAATTGTTGAGTGGCACGGTGTCAATTGCATTATTTATGTTCATTTTGCGTAAAAATTCGTAATACATTTAAAAAACATTTCAGCAAGATGTTTCGTTAAGATATTCGGCAATTTGTCGTGGAACGACAAAAGCGTCGACAATACATGGCAGTTATTAGCTCGGCGTGACAGTTCTCATGGATACCTATAGGTGCCTCCTTTTATGAGACTCTTTTTTGTTTTGACTCAATATTTATAAATAGTAAACAAAGGTATCTATGGCTGCCATTTATTTCCCTCTATAATCTATAATGTCCAAGCTTTTTACGCAATAAATTCTTGGAACCATTTGTTTCTATCAGTTGAAGTAAAGGGTTCACTTTATTTTAGGGGACCAAAAATTATGGACTTTTTTTACATAACCCGATAATTTTCAACGAGCAGAGTCTAGAAATGTAAGTTTGAAGTTTAGGAATTCACTAACTCAAAAGTTATGACAAATAGAAAATTGTACTTGTTACATTACGTTTTCTACAAAGCAAGTGGCTCTGTACATATTTGCTTGTGTGGGTGGCTTGAGGCTTTAGCCTCCAAGACCCCCAAAAATACATAACCTAAGCTAACTAAACCATTTTTATGCAAAAGCATATGGATTTACATTTTTAATAACTTTTAAGCTGTTTTAAATAAGGTTGGCGGTGGATCAGTAAAGTAGGAAACTAATGTGATATGTAGTACCTGTAAAGTACACTAAAATGCTCAACTTTACGTAGGCATAACTTTTGAATTAGTGGATTCCTAAACTTAAAACTTGCGTTGTTAGATTCAATTCACCGAAAACTATCACATTCTGTAAAAAAGTCCATAATTTTTGTTTCCCTAAAGTCAAATGCAGTGGAAGTAAATATAAAATAGATGAAACTGCAGAACAGTACCCCCCCCCCCCCCATCTCAATGATTTTTGGGTATGTTATAAAACACAATGTTTTGAACAACTTTTTCCTATACATATAACCGGCGGTTGGCTTTCATTTCCGAGATATTCGCGAAAAACTGTCGCTACTAATTGACATTGAGTTTTATTAATCGTGTAAGCCCGTAACAGGGTATGCGTCCGCATTAGGGTGGTTCTTACTTCTGACTTTTAAATTTTCTTTGCGGCACCCCCAGAATAGTTACAATTAATATAAAAAAAATCTGTGTAAAAGTGGAACTCGATCGGGTAACGCGAAAACAAGTCCCCAGGCCCTCAAACATTAAAATGCAGTAAATGCTCATAAAATCAGTTCCCTTCGATTATCTTCCAAATTTTTTGTATAAAGATGCGTCAAACGAAAGTTTTACATATACAAAGAGTGCATCTTCTAGGTTCTATTACTTTTTTTCATACGATGGACGGTGTTTGAAAGAAAAATGAACAAAGCGTAAAAACTACATTTTTCTCAATTTCGAAAATTTAAATGTGCCTTGATTATTTCTTTTATAAAAATAATAAAATAAATGTAAAGATTTAAAAAATATGATATGTTTGAATAATGTAAGTACAAAAATTTCGATTCAGCGCTTCTACGTCTGTCAAATTCCTGGTAATCGATTCCGTACATGTACCGTGGGCGTTGTTTTTGTCTTTTGATTCATTAAAAACTGCGTGTCTTCTTCAATAGTTATTTATTCTATGGCATTTGCATGCGCTATATCAAATAATTATTGATCTTGGACTGAAAAGCCATTTCTTTTGCCTTATGAAATGGTGTTGTTCCTTTAGTGTGTATTTGTAACTGTCTCCATTCTTCTAAATTTTGAGATACAGTGTTTTATATCTCTCGTTGGAATTCGTGCTTTTCTCCGGAAAATTGTCATTTCCTGTAGTGCCAATCTTGCACTTTCACGTAAGTCTCGTTTTACTACACGAATATTAAAAAATAGTACCCTCAAATCTTGTTTCACCGATGGTAACTTGCTTCCACTTATTTAATTTGAATAATATCCAAGTAGATGAATTTCTTCACGTAAGTGAATCGATGACATTATGAAATAGACTGTTTCGTCTGATTGCCCAAGTTCGGAAAGAGGACTGTGGTCCGCGTGTTAATGAACCTCGCGTTAAAGGACGCAACTGATTATATTCTTTACTGTTCCTTTAGTAATTGCTCTTTATGTGATGCACAATAAAAATAGAACAAATTTTAGGAATTTTACGCGTATGATATTTTAAAACCACACTGCACGTTCGATTAAGGGGGGCGACTCCAGTGCCGTGAATCGTATGCGTGCGTTCAAACAAGCAACGAAAGTCATGCACGTATACGCGATGAGAGAGAGAGAGACAATCGATTTCGTATTTTTCGATTTTCGTCGCGATACTTGCATAAATGAATTTCTTGCGGGTACAGCATGCACGGGTACACTTCACCACAAAATGGCCTGGTCCGTTTAAACTTCAATAAACACTATACGTTGAGAGGAACGTAAAATTGGAAACTGTAAGCACGAGACAGACGCTGCTGTAAACTGGCAAGATGGCTGCCGAAGTCACATTTTTTCAATTATCTCACAATTTAATGCCTTTTTCACTGATAGCATACCAGACCAGTAATCCTTGAACAAGTACAATATCGTGAAAACGCCATTTTCGTCAATTTCACACTTCTTGAAGGTGTAAATCGAAAAATGGGTTTGCACACGTTTTGACATGAAAATAGTTCATCGATTTTCCGTTAGGGGAATTTATGGTATACTTGACCGTGTTACCATCACAGACCACAGTACAGGATAGACTGCGCATCTTACGGGATTGCGTGTCATCTGTTCTGAAATACCGACCCTAAGAATACTCGCTAGTTTTCGAGCGTCCTCTACGCTATAGAGTGGCGACCGTAGGAATTACATTCATTTGCGACCGATGTCAATAGTGAAGGGATCAGAAAACATATCCGTATCGAGAGACTCGCAATTGGCGAGAAATGCGCATCTATCAATGGCACAATCCACGTTAAATAGCATAAAAACAGCAGTCGTAAACATTGATTCTTCTTTAACTTGGCATGAGTATCTATCATGCCAACAAAATAAGTAGAATTCTTCCTTTCTGCCCCCGATGATTTAAAGTTGCTTAATGGAAAAGTTTTGAAGAATTTCATAAAATGAGGCAACATATGGTTATGTCAACCGTAATGTGCAAGCCATACTTAAAGGTTATATGTACATGCATACATATGTATACAGCGTACATAGTGTTCAAATTTATTCACATACATATACAAACATTGTAATTACGTTCATTGTAAAGCTAAAGGAATATAAGATATATAAAAGGAATATAAGAAAATACAGTTTTCCCGTAGCTCAGAAATTTTGTTTGTTCTCAATCATTTTGGTAATAATTAAGACCTAATTTCTAAGCTGTAATTATGCGTTCTTGCCACTTAGTTGGTCACTTTAAATTGATCGGTTTGAAAAAATATTGATTTGCATTTGACTACTTGGATTAGTTTAATATTCCTCTTTAACATGTGCTTTGTAACATGATGGGTCAATTTCGAGAGTGTTACAAATATTAAGATTTAACGTACGAATTTCCAAAACCAAATTTTTCCTTCGGTTTATTATTAAAACTCTAATTTCGATTGGATAATAAGATTATTAGCCAGGCAATTAAGAATGTCAGAAGCAAAAAGAAAAGAAACTTAGTATGCGTTCATTCACCCTTCTGCAAAATGCGATTTCCAAATATGAAAAATATAAATAAGATTGTGAAGAAGACAAGAAACTCACAACGTAAATTGAAAGTTATTGAGAGGATCGTCAACGAGATTTTTCGTAAATGTATCTTTATTTCGTTCATTACTGCGAAAATACATAAGAGTATAAAAGAATGAAATAATAACAAATTTCTGTTGATAGAAATATATTTATTTGTCAACTTTTTTATCGCCACTGTATTTTCTTCAACCCTGTGTAGGATATTAGTTCTGGCGCGTAATACATGTTGACATCTGTATCTGAAACAGTTTGACAATTATTAATGATTATTTTTTCTTTGGAAAACGAAATTCCTAATAACCTAAGACATAAAATATTCACGTATCTTTTATGATTTGTAAAATAACGATAGCCTGCCTTTCTTTCATCTTAGTTGCACTTTTACTTCAGAAAAAAATATTTGTTATTATCGCATTAAAATAGGTATTTACGTAAAAGTGCTTAACAGGATGGGCCACGTGAAGGCGTGAAAGAAGGTCTTAACCATCCCAGAGTATGTTCAATGTTTATTCGACTTGACAAGTATGTATGTAATAGAAAGACCATAGAAAATAAAAATTGAATATGAAAAATACATAATTTAGAAAAATCAGCATCCGTACTTGGCATGTGAAAGAATGTTGAACATACTCCAAATGCTAATACAGGATGTAGAGAAAGCCGTGACAGTTCTTTTTTTCTACATTCTATACGTAGCAGGTCATGTAATATGTAATACATACAGTGTATCTATGTACATATGTACAAGTTAATTACAAAGTTTCTATGTATTTACAACAAAATACTTAATGTTCATGTATTACATATTACATACATTTATATTTACAATATAATATTGTTTAATATAATATATATATCTAGAATAAAATCTACACAGTGTTTCTCTCGCTACTAGACTCGAAGGAAGTGCCACCCGAAAGTACCGCGGCCAAACATCCACTGGTACCGACGTGCGATCTGACAAGTGGCCCCCAATCGACTTCTTGGTCAACACAAGAGGTAGATTGCGGGCTATTTATCAGATCACATATACAATACACGTTGGGTGTATGGTCGTGGTGTCCTTAGTTGACGCTTCCTTTGAATTAATCAGCGGGGGAATCACCTTGCCTTACTACGAAATATATTACTAATAAAAACCAGTGTACTCAAACATGCTCGAATTGTACCAATTTGGAATAACGTCCTCTTGGACTAAAACGCAATTCTTGGCCAAGCCATACCGTATCTTTATGAATTTTGACAGTTAAAAATTTATATACCATTTCTTTACGGTGCTCAGCACATTCATCTTCAACAAACCACTTTCGATATTCTTCTGCAACTAGACTCAATATAATCGAAAATAGTTTGTCCAATATAAACGTTTCGCTGCGCATTTTCGGATAATACGCGTCAAAAATACGAGAAATTATTCTAAAAATTGTCGAAAGGTGTGTTGTCGGAACACACAAGTTTCCAAAGTCGACATTGTGGTCGACTACATATGCCCGGAAAGATAACAGCATTTGCTCGTTACGGCTAAGAACTGCATTCTTCTCTACAAAAATATCCCGACATCTACGACATTGAGATTTTTGCAGGCATTTATTAGCAATATATCCTGCAAAATATTCTATCGCGTTCGCTTCCAAAGGACATACCGATGGCAACAGTTCATCGACATCGATGTACCTGTCATCGACGTGCCCTTCATTCACACTAAATGCAGCATCAGGTATTGACGTGGCTGGTTCACTCTGTGCTTTAAATTCTTCCGATACTAACGGTACGTCAAAATCTTCCATGCAATTCGCCGAATTTGGTGTCCGTACAACCACATTACTAAATTTTTTCTAATCGCGAGACGTACCGCTTTTACCGAAGGATTCTGATTGTACGTGCCACCATGCATGCGAAGTACAGAAAAGAAATTCTCAACAAAAACGTAAAACCCTCGTCCCTTAGATCGTCCCACAGTTGCATGGTGGCATTTACAGATTGCCGTAACCCCAAGAAACAAGGCGGCACTTTTAACCCCTCCTCGGATATTATAAACCAATTCTCCATATCGTTGAAAGTACGTCTTAAATTACTTTCAACGAGAGTGTAAAATCGCGAGAGCGCACACTTGTTCGGATTGGGGTCACGGGCTGTGCGACTATTTAAATTATCAAACAGGTCATTCAAGACCTGGAAGAAAGTCGCCGTGTGTTGCACGCTACTTGTTGCAATGCTGCCTGTCACGGAGGCGGTGAACAACGCAGACGACACTCTACTACTGAACACTTGAAGGGCATACTTACATTTCATCCTATCAAACGTGTTAGGATTAACATGTTTTTCGGATAATTTGTAAGCTGCCCTTGTACTGTGTTCTTTTTCCAAGTTCCATAGCGCACGAATATTGCACCATGAAACCCGGCGCCCACTAATTAAGAAGTCGTGCTTCAATAAATTATTCCGAATAGACTTGAACAAATGTAAGAAATCAAACAAAAAGAAAATTTTTTGACCGTTACGTTCAAAAAAGGGCTCGGAGATCGAAACTCTGTCGTCTGCTATGCTCTTATTGCTGCCACCTTGATCAGAAACAACCGCCCTTACTTTCAGACCCGTCTCGTGTACGGCATCTAAAATTTGGTCTAAAAGAGCGGACAATACATCCCTTTTAACACTACGGCCAGAAACAAAGAAAGCTAGCGGTTGTTTCCAATTATCGAACAGCCCTCGCAGCATAAAAACAAGCACTTGAGTACCAACGACTGAGCTTCTACCCAAAGAGCCCAAATCTTCAAAGCCTTCAATGACCTGTCGTGTTGGATAGAAATCGAGACATCGTTTAATAGCCATCTCATCAAATACGAGAATGCAGTTCCTGTCTGCGACTTCCATGTGCGCAGCTTTGTATTTTAACGCGGAAAGCAAATTTTGACAAATCCCCGGCCAAAAGTCTATTTTCCCAAACCAACGAACTATCGTAGAACGATCCGGCAGATGGAAACCGAATTTTTCGCGCAAATTTCTGTACAAGGAAGGGGAAGTGTAGTGCATGCTCATACATAATTGCTTCTCTGCCGATGAGTAGCAATGCTTCAATCTAAAGACCAACATGAGTACAAAAGTTAAGACGTAACCTTTGACTCTACTAGCAATTGCTTTCTTCAAACATGTATCACTAATACAGCCTGAAGAAAGCTGCATCTTCAACCGATCTATTACTCTACGCTTCGCCCTTAATTGCAAGCGAAGAATACTCGATGTATTCTTTTCTTGCTTCAATTTCTCTTCGGTTTCCATCAGCCGTTTTCGTAATTCACCGTATTCTCTAGGTGATAAGATGGCTTCAAAATCTACATTACTACTAATGCCATGCGAATCTACAATATCGTACATTTGCGGCACGGCGGTTCTTCGGAGTGGACCGGCTGCATGAAAACAATCTTTGGTAAAATGCCGGCTGCAAATGTACTTTTTCTTTAATTCACTATTCCCCATTTCTACCCAATCGTCTAAGCCACAGTTAACCAGCCACGTTATACATCGATCATTATCCCTTACGGGAAAGGAATGAAATGTAATACCGTCAGTCACACTGCGGCTGCTTAAATTACAATTAGGATAAGCGCACTTTTTATAGCGGGCCCTCCTATCCTGATGCTGCATTTTCAAATATACTTTAACTCACACTTGTAATAAAAAATTTATATATAAATATTTACCTTATTACCCGCTTAATCCTCACCGAGAAAGTCCGCAATCCTCACAAGTCTTCGAAAATCCCCAGCGTCCAGCACACTTACTATTTCAACTTATTAATTATGCCTAGAAGGCTCACGAAAGACTGACTCGTACAACGCGGGAAATCTCATATTATTATATCGTTTTGCACGTCAATTGTTCTTACATACATTATACGCACACATTTTAGCTTTCTTACACATGTAGAAAGGGGCCGAGAGAGGTGGAAGCCATAAGGAGGCGAGAAACATATGCGTGAAAAAAGTAATTTAATCTTTGACTGCTGCCTCTCCTTTCTACGACCGAAAAAATAACAAATGCCGCCAAACATTTTGCATAGACACGACTCGCGGCGATTCGGCATGCATCGGTTGATCATTATTTCTAGACGATCGAGACAGTTGCTGTTTGTACGACGTTGAATACAGAACGATTTAAACATTTTTCGGAAAGCATGACGGCTGTAAACAAAGAAGCCAAGAAATCGGGCAAGAAGGGTGGGTGTATATGGATACAATGCATGTATAAATTGTATTAAAGTCATATTGTTTACAGCATCACATGCATTTAGGTTGATAGCAACACATTTAATTATCTCGTCAGGAAATCTCTATTTTCTTTGCATGATTCCCTTACGCCAGAGATAAACCTGTGGCTAATTTATACTTTCTGCACTTCCAACTGCCTTCTGTCATCTGTACAATTTGCTCAATACAAATCTCGCGTCGATCGGCTCCCGCTGCGTTGCATTTCAATCCTCGGAAAATTACCTGCAGTGTTGTGATCCTCGTTTGTTTATAGGTCATCGACCACCCATCTAATGTATTAGTGCCGCATCATACACATGTGTGCATGTATAGGCTGAATGTCGATCGAATCGCCAATTGACATGAAGTTCGACGGAATTGGTGGGTTGGAGGGGGAGGGCGAAGAAAGGAGAACTCCAAACACAAAATTTTAGGTTCGGGTATTTATTAGTTTCCGAAACACGTATTAATTAAAAACTTTTAATGCAATCCATTGAGTCCTGCCTGTACAGACGTAACTAAACAAACGTTTTCGCTGTAGGCTTTAGTCGTTGTCGAGTTAGTTAATTTATTGTCAGTCATGACATTAAGCCGACTACTCTACTTACAAAAATATGTTTATGCCGAATTATGTCCCCCTTCATATCAAACAATTTTTGTAACTTCAATTTTCCATTAAATAAATATAATATAAATAAAATATTAAACTATGTACTGTTAAAAGATATGGCCCATGTAAAGAATTGCATGCAAAACGTGAAGTATTTATTAATCTACCGGCTCTTTTTGAAATAGCAAATCGTAAATGAGGAAGCAAGTATTTCACAAACGTTGATTTTTATTTATCCTCATTCATTATTATATTTTTGTAGCCGCCAGGACTGATACATATGTACATATATACATACATACATACATAATACGTATATTGTATCATATGATCGGCTGGTATGATATCGCCCACCAAAACATGAACTTTTTCCTGAATAACTTCATAACTGTGGACATGATACAGCTATGAAGGTTATCCTCATCTACGAAATGCCTTTTCATATATTTAATTACAGTTCCCATCACTACTGATGCCTTAGTTCTATTCTTTACTGGCTCGGTAACGTCGAGAGTGACACCAGCGTGGTAATGGGTTCTAGGACCCCAGTCTCAGGTGACAAAAAAAAGCATTGTCTGCACAATCTATCCTGTACTCTAGTCTGTGTTACCATCAGCGTTGATGGTAATACAGAGCAGTCGGTAAATGTAATTTAGAATTTGACAGCGCGAACGAAAGGCTGAGTTGCCAGAACGTATTGAAAGTTTGGTCACGCTGTTGCCACATACATACAGGGTGTCCCAGAACTACCGCAAGAGCCGAAAAGGGGTGATAGCTGAGGTGATTCTGAACACCTTTTTCCTTTGCGAAAATGTTGTTTGAGGCTTCGTTTTTAAATAGTTAACGAAAAACACTGAGCAATCAAAGCGCGCGTAGAGCCCGCGCATTAGAATCGACTGACTAACGAGTCTATCAGGTACGACGTATGTTACATTTTAAACAATTCACCAACAATTGGAATTAGACTTACCCGTTTCTCCAGATATGAACCTGCTTAGACGAAAATGGGTCACTGTCATCTTACCGATCATTCGTATCATTATTACATCAAGGAGTAACACGTGATGCACAACAGCTGATACTCCACGGTCAGGTCAGCCATTTCACTTCACTTCTCGAATTTTACTTTACTGCACGATCGCTGTCACTTTTGTGAGGGTGTAACGCAACCTTCTGCATAAGGGGTGATTCTACAGGCCAAAACAAGGTGAAAATCAAGAATAATTATTTCGCATTTGAGGCTTTATTAATAAAATAGCGGTGTTTGAAAAAACGGGCAGCTTTGTTCAGTGGCCGTCATTCGCTACACGGAAGAGAAACCATGATCTACCGCACCGCGTAATCTGACACCCAAAAAGACACACGTTTTACGTTGCACAGCATTCAACCTGCTTACTTGTAAAAATCCACATGGGCATATCAAAACCTGCCCAATGGGATTATCAAGTAAAGAGGGTGACGGCCTTCAATCCATAATTTTGTTCTCGAAAACCAAATACACACGCATCACGATTGTCCCGGCCGCGAACGTGTATGCGTACACGCGATTGTCCCGTCCACGATTGTTCACAATACACCCTTAAACACAGAAATTTGCAGCACACGAGGATCAAGTACACCTGTACCACGATTGTCCTATCTGCGAGTGTCCACGATTTGCACTAAACTTATTATTCCACTAGAATATTTAAATCGTTTCGTATTCAATGTCGTACAAGCAACAATTGTCTCGACCGTTTAGAAATAATAACCCACCGATGCATGCAGAATTGTCGCGAGTCGTGTCTAGGGAAAGCGTTCGGCGGCATTTGTTATTTTTTCGGCCGTATTATTCTCCTTTTCTGCCGACGACGCAGATGCGACTCCCGACGATTTGGCATGCATCAGTAGATCATTATTTCTAGATGATCGAGACAGTTGCTGCTTGTACGACGTTGAATACGGAACGATTTAAGCATTCTAGTGGAATAATAAGTTTAGTGCAAATCGTGGACACTCACAGATAGGGCAGTCGCATGTGCGCATACGCATTCTTTACTTGATAATCCCATTGGGTGGGTTTTGATATGCCCATGTGGATTTTTACAAGTAAGCAGGTTGAATGCTGTGCAACGTAAAACGTGTGTCTTTTTGGTTGTCAGATTACGCGGTGCGGTAGGTCATGGTTTCTTTTCTGTGTAGCGAATGACTGCCACTGAACACAGATGTCCGTTTTTTCAAACAGCGGTATTTTATTAATAAAGCCTCAAATGCGAAATTGTTATTCTTGATTTTCGCCTTGTGTGGGCCTGTAAAATCACCCCTTAAAATTATTGCAGAAGGTTGCATTACACCCTCAGAAAAGTGACAGCGATCGTGCAGTAAAGTAAAATTCGAGAAGTGAAATGAAATGACTGACCTGAGCGTGGAACATCAGCTGTTGTGCATCACGTGTTACTCCTTGATGTAATAATGATACGAATGATCGGTAGGATGACAGTGACCCATTTTTGTCTAAGCAGGTTCATTTCTGGAGAAACGGGTAAGTCTAATTTTAATTGTTGGCAAATTGTTTAAAATTTAACGTATGTTGTACTGGATAGACACGTTAGTTCGTTCTAATACTTTTTTGTTCAAAAGATAACGGCAAATTAATTTCATTTATATTTTAGTTAATTTCCATTCATTAATAATGAATAATTCAATGTTGATTTTTGCTCCGTGCTATACCGGCACGTACAGTTCGGGGCGCCGGTCGAACGTTGCAATCTAGCACGACGCGCCGTGGACCGTCCCTGAGCGCGGGCTCTGCGCGTACTCTGATTGCTCAGTGTTTTTCGTTAACAATTCAAAAACAAAGCTTCAGACGACATTTTGGCAAAGGAAAAAGTTGTTCAGTTTCGCCTCAGGAATCTCCCATTTCCGGCTTCTACACCTTTTACGTTACACCCTGTACACATTTGGGATTAAATACTTCACCTGTTCTTCTTTTTACATATTTTATTCCATCAGAACCAAAGGAGTTAAATTTGCTTTCAGCTGTAAAAATGACTTTTGGCCATTGTTCAGCTAACCGACAAAGATGTTCCTTAGCGAAAGCTAATCTTACCTTGTGATATTTTTTGCTTATGGAAGGCTTTTTACGTGCGAGTCGCCCTTTTAATCCAAATTCGTTTAATCCTCGTCGAACAGTGTGAACACTAAGTTGTGTATCAAATCGTGCCGAAATATCGTGATGAATATCGAGCGCCGTCCTAAATCGATGCGCTTCCGAAATTCGGTGGATAGTTCTATCAAATCGGGGTGTAGTTCTTCGCGGTCTTGCATGTCGGGTTTTATTATTAACATTGTTATTCGTATTTATATGTTTCAATGCTTAATGGACAGCATTAATTGATGATTTAAAACGCCGTGATATTTAAGAAATCGTCATTTTTTCTTTTCAGAGGCAAAGAATTTCCTGACGTTGTGAAGGTGTGTTATGTTTACCACGGCCCATTTCTGTTAGATAAAATACATATTCTTAATACATTGTACAACTATCACGCCTATTTATACAGTGTAATAAAAAAATGCTTGCCAGAAAAACGATTTGAAGTTGAAAAATAATGTTTCCCCTATTTAGCTGCTCTCCACAATCTTACCACTGAGAAAGTTCAAATTCAACTGACAATTTGTAAACATAGACTTATGCAAGTCGGTTGTTCAGAATAACGGCTTATAGTATGGGTCTTCGAAGGCCGTAACTCAGGAGGACAAAACAAAACAGGGTACGAAACAACGCTGTATTATATGCCCAAAAAGTTCTTTCCCTATTTATATGCTCACCACCATATGTGACAACAGTGTGACCAAGGTTTCAATACGTTCTGGCAATTCAGCCTTTCGTTCAAGCTGTCAAGTTCTAGATTACATTTAGAGACTGATCTGTATTACCATCAACGATGATGGTAACATGGCCAAGTATGGCATAAACGCCCCTAACGGAAAATCGATGAACTATTCTTGTGTCAAAACGTGTCTTGTCCAAACCCATTCTTCGTTTTACTCCTTCAAGAAGTGTCAAATTGATGAAAATCGCATTTCCACGATACCGTACTAGTTCAAGGAAGACTGGTCTGGCGTGCTGTTAGTCAAAAATCAATTCAATCGTGAGATATTTGGAAAAGTGTTACTTCAGCAGCCATCTTGCTAGTTTACAACACCGTCTGTCTGGTGCTTACAGTTTCCAGTTTTATATTTTTGTCGACGTATAGTGTTTATTAGAGAGTTTAATAGAACAAGAGCGATATGCAGGAAAATTTTCAAAGAAAACCAGAGAAGGTCGTGGATCCATTTTACTTCCGAATTAAACCAACACTGCCCCCTAACAGTTATCTACATACAGGGTGCTTCCAAAATCGTGGTACACTCCGAAAAAGAGATGATTCCTCGTGTAAAATCTTGCTCTATTATGTTCTATTTTATTTTCTATTGTTTTATGTTTTTTGTAGCGATGTGTTGTGGAATAATTCCCTGCCACACGTGCTAGAATCTAATATAAAGTTTTCCATGCGAAGAACCATGGCAGCAAAGATTTATGGCACGGCTTAAAAGAAACGACTATTTTTGAGGAATCTTCCTTTATAGAATCAGTCATATTATTTAAAGTCTCGCGCACACCGGTCCTCAATAGCCTCAGACGTACCATAAACCCGAAGTTCCGAAGGACCCAATAATTTTGTAACGGTACCAAACCGACCATCGCGACCCAGAGAAAAATTCCGCTACGCTGGCCATGCTTTCGCACCCCCGATAGAGGGACTTGCAGGTAGCACCCCTGCTCCGAGACACACAATCCCTCGAGGGACATAACCACTCCGACACAGACCACCATTTTCAAACGAACCACCAGATCGAACACATCGAAGATTCAGTGGCCAGTCCACGTGTCCATACATCCTATACTTATTTAAACTTGTATTAAAAATTCTTTGCCGAAACTATCGTATTCAAATTCAAAGCGCTCCGCTGGAAATAAAGATCTAAACGAACATCGGCGAATCTTTGTGCTCATTCGCACATCAGTGGCGCGAAGAAAGCCGAAACACGATGAAAAGCATACATATTTGCTGGTCTTTAGCGCTCCTTCACACTTGGAATTCCACCATGGAACATGTTTTTTATTTTTAAATTTAATTATTGGAATTGAAGTGCTGACACTCAGAATTATTAACTGGATAAAGTTGCTTAAGATTTTATTGAATTTATATTTGTTGCTTCTGTTGCTTCTTGGAATTTGTTCCAGGTTGCTTACTTTTAGTTTCCAAGAGGGTTGATTGTGATTGACAGAGCTGATAATTGGGTTCTAGATAGAAATTGGAATAGGATAGTGGCCGCTATCGTATAGTTCGCCTGATACTTCCCATTCTAAGTTTCCAGCTATCGAGGTAGATGTGATAGAGAGATCAATTACACTCCTCCGCCGACGCTTGGTAGAAATGAGTGTTCCCAATATTGTTAAGGAGGATAATGCCATGTTTATTGAGTACATCTTCGGTATTTTTATCTCTGGAGTACGTTCTGTTTGACTACCAGATAGTGTTGCGAGCATTAAAGTCACCTATCTTGCCCAATTTGTTCAGTGTCCTCTGCACTAATCGGGTAACTGTAGGGGAAGTATAGGTTGCAGATCAAAATTCTTTGAGGAATATAACATGCTATTGCCACCGCATATAGGTTGATAATTAGCTTGACTTCCTCAGAGATTATGCTTTTCATTTATGTTGCTATTCCATCACCAGCGTGGCTTGTGGTTCCATTTTTTCAGACTTTTTTTTATAACTCCTTAGTTCAGCATAACAGTTGCTTTTAAAATGCGTTTCTTGTTAATGGATAATATACGGTGAGCTTTCTGAAATGATTCTCTTGATGTTTTGGTACCTCGCATAGAATCCGTTGACATTCCATTGAAGTATTTAGCAGGGGTCCATTAATATTAATAATATGTATATGAGTTATCGTTGTTTGAGTCTAGGATTGATTGCAGGTTGATTGAGGTAGTGAGTACGATGCTTATGTCCTCTTCCTTGTTTTCGATTTTTTTGATTATTCTGCTGAATTGGTTCTTTGTGGATCTTTCTGTTAGAAGAGGGTATAATACCCCCAACATTGTGGTTCAGGTCTTAGGGTCATCGACATAGTCCTTTGCTAGCTCAACAGGTAAGGGGCTAGAAATAGCTTTATCCAGGAAGCTTTTTAGACTGATGAAGGATGTACGATATTTGTCTTGTTGTTTTCGCATCTTAGAATACACTAAAGATAAGAACGTATCCATATTTTATTAAAAATGTGAATATATTTTCACAATAACGCATTCAAAGTCTATAGGTACACAATCTGCGGCAGTTTTAATCGCGTTGTAATTTATATAAGCTCGATATCCTATTCCTAACAATGTAATAAATTTCTGTTCGAAACACGTTTGAATTAACTTTGAAGCACAATCGTTTGAACGAAAACTGTGGTATTCTTGCATGCACCGTATAATAAGCCCAGGCCCCTTCGGTCGCAGCAACTTCCAAATCTTTCGAAGTTAGCGAACTTTTTTTTTTTTATTAATGAAGCATCAAAGAATTCGAAGCGACGGCAAGGTCGGAATGTTTGTCTTTCTGATCTTAAATGTTGCTAAGTATCGCTGGCACATCCATGGGCTACACTGAATTCTGTACGACATTTTTCACATCTGACGTCTGATGGAGTACTTCCCCGTTTTATAAACGGGTACTTTGTAAGTTAACATTAATAGTGCACTTACATTTAGACATTGTTGAAATGAAGGGTTCGCGTACAAGAGATTGTTAATTATTGTAGCTAACCTCAAAATTTTAACAAATTGTGCAGTCGATTGTCGTTATCTAGGCATCGCGCTACTAAGCGCTTCCGTCGGATTTTTTTCGCATACGTCGAACATTAGTCGCAAGCTCATCAAGTGTAACTCGGAAATCAGCTGTGGTCATTCTTTGCATCCACTGACACATCTTATCCTCTTCTACCTTGTTTAAAATTGAAGGAGGTCCCATCTTTCTTTATATACGCGATTTACCCTCTACTTTGTATTTAAGTGTTATCCTTGTCGCGTCGAATTTTTGTGCAGCTGTTCTTATGGGTGTTTTGGGCAACTGAACATCTTCAACGGCCGCCTTCATAGCTTGTTCAGAATAATTCCTAAAGGAGCCCCTGATAGGAGGCATTTATAGTTCAGTAATTTAATTATCTGTACACTAAATGCCTAAATAAATGTATTTGAATATTTTCTTGATTTTAATAATATTAATGTATCGGTCGGCACGGGTTAGAGCGGGATAGTGGGACGGAGAGAGGGATGGTCTTACGCCCTTTCGTGGCTCACCGGCCGATGTAGCGGCGCGGAGGGGGCGACGCACGGGCTCACCAAGCGTTTGACCTTAATTTTCAAGGTCAAGGATAATTTTGCCCGAGTTTTTTCACAAATGTCCACTGATCCGATGATGCAGAATCACGCTGTGGTAGTCGCTACATATAATTTCTTTACACCTTGTTCAATGTCATGTACCATTGAATTCAGAATGAAAAACACTTAGTTTTACGATGAAAAAATCGAAATTAAAAAAAAATGAAGGGGACATTGATTTTTTGTGAAAAAATGACTTTTAAAATATTTGTTGCCACGAATGTATTGTCCATTGAAGACAGTAAAACTTTTTTCTCTATCTTTTATCTTGTAACCGGTATACGTGTACATATAAAGGGGAAGGGTGGGTCGGACAAAAGGGATGTTTTCTCCCTTAAAATCGACGTTGAGTACCAACGAAATGCGACAAAGTTATTATAGTAGGTAGGATTAATGAATGATGAAATTTTGTATAAATAGTTATGCAAAATTTCAGCAAAATCGGCGTGCCACTTACCGACTTTTCCTTGCAAGTATTTACTGAATTTCTTTGATACATATTCCCTCGCATGATACATATTTTAAATGCCTTAAGTATTTCTGATTCTTCTTTCAAACTAGTCACTTCTGTGTATCTTGTTTTATCATCTATAACTGTGGCAAAGTATCTCACTTCTCAACCTCCCAAAGATGACGTTTTCATGGGACCACATACAGTAAGGTGCATAAATGAATCAATGACCATAAGTTTTGTATAAACTATTATTTATTGTTAAAAATTAGGAAGAATATTAAGAAATAAATATTACAGTAATTTTGATCATAGTTAAAAGTAACATAACAAAGTTTTTCAATAATTAATGTCTCCTGGTTTAGCAATGGCAAAAAAATGGTTTGACTCGGTTTTGCGCCGCTTAGTAAAAGGATTTATGTGGAATGTTCTAGCAGTATGTTTACATCTAGCAGCTTGGAATGTTTACAAAGTGTTATTCTACGTCTTAGCACTCAGTTTACCGCAATCAGTCGAACGGAAAGGTACGGAAGTGAAGTAAGAATAAGTATGAAGTCAATTACTCCAAATTGTTTAAAAACAGTAATTTCGTTTTTGAATGGCGGTTTGTCAACGCGTCAGACGGCGAAAAATTCTAGTGTTAGTGAATCTACAGTGCAGAGAATAAGAAAAAAATACTGTAAAGATATACTACTTAATGTTGGAGGAAGACCAAAAAAGTTATCACCGCAAGATGAACGAAAAATTATACGGCTTGTCACATCTGAAGCTTCAAGTGCCACCATGGTTGCAAAATTATTGAAAGAAGATACGAATATACAAATAAGTAAAGTGGACAGCACGAAGGACCCTCAAACAAGCTGACTTTAGAAGCATTAAGAAGAAAAAGAAGCCAATGTTATCGAAGAAAGATATTAAACTTCGTTTGGAATTTGCCAAAAAATATCAAAACTGAACAACTACTGAATGGGAACGGGTTATTTGGTCAGATGAGACCAAAATTAACAGAATTTGTTCAGATGGCATGTCTTGGTGCTGTATTCATAAAAATGAAAGGCTTAAACCACGACATGTAAAGCAAACGGTAAAGCATGGCGGCGGATCCTTAATATTTTGGGGGTGCCTAACAGCATTTGGTGTTAGATCATTGCACCAAATTAATGGCATCATGAATCAGTATATGTACAAAGATATTTTACAAGATCATCTCATAGATGTTATTGAAAATATGCCATTCGAAGAAGAAAATGTAATTTTCATGCACGATCGAAACCCTAAGCACACGGCTAAAAGTGTGAAAAATTGGCTCAATACTAAAAAATTTTCTGTTTTGGATTGGCCTGCACAGAGCCCCGATCTCAACCCCATAGAGAATCTATGGGGGTTACTGAAAAGACGACTTCGGGATTCATATGACTCCCAGCCAACTTCAATCACGAATTTGCATAACAGAATTCAAGAGCAGTGGAAACAAATATCTTCAGATTATTGCAAAAAGTTAATAGAATGCCAAAGAGAATTAGTGCAGTTTTGCAAGCAAAAGGGTTGTGGACGAAATATTAAAAATAAATAACATATTAAATATTGTGAAATATTGGACGTGGTGCAAAACTGAGTCAATCTATTGTTCTTATTATTCATAAACACCAAGATGTTAATTACTGAAAAACTTTCTTATGTTACTTCTAACTGTAATATGAATAAGTATAATGTTTATTTCTTGTTATTCTTTTTTATTTCTAGTAATAAATAATGATTTATACGAAACTTGTGGTCATTGGTTCACTTATGCTCCTTACTGTATGTCCATGTGTATTAATCCTAATGTGTCCTTTTGTATGTTTTTCGAATTCACATGCCTCACATTTGATCCACTTTGTGTTGCATGTTGAAACATTTGCATTGCACCTACTATGCATTTATCGTGCATTTTCCTTATGTCATTGAAGCTCTGATGCCATCTCGGCAGTTTGTCATCTTGCTTAACTGTAAACATGCTTTGTTGCTCTGCTTGAGAGCTTGACTACATATAAATCATTTCGTTTTGGTGCTGTCAGTATAACAGTACCATCCCTGCGCTTTATGATAACTGAGTTATTGTTGAATATTACGCTATATCCATTTTTAGTTACGCTAGGAACTGACATTAAATTGGTTCGAAATTGTAGTGTCCACATTACGTCTTGTAATTTGACATTATTGACTGTTTGTTTCTTGAGTTGAGGCTTATTTTGTACTTCTCCTTTACCTAGCGAATAAGTGCTACTATTTGTGGCTGTGCATGCCTTGTCCTTGTGTCCTTCGTTGAGGGTTTCGAACATTCCTTTGTCCTTGTACGTATGTGCAGTTGTTCCGCCGTCTAGATAGCAGTCGTTTGATGTGGTGGGATTAGTATTGAGCGTACTTTCTACCATTGCTTCCTCTTTGTGGTTTCTTGATATGCCAAGCCTCTGCTTGTTCTTACACAATCTGGCTGTGTCCAGTCTTACCGCATATACAGAGTGTAACGTAAAAGGTGTAGGAGCCGGAAATGGGAGATTCCTGAGGCGAAACTGAACAACTTTTTCCTTTGCCAAAATGTCGGCTGAGGCTTTGTTTTTGAATTGTTAACGAAAAACACTGGTCATTCAGAGCGCGCGTAGAGCCCGCGCTCAGGGACGGGCCACGGCGCGTTGTGCTAGGTAGCGACGTTCGACCTGCACCCCGAACAGAACGCGCCGGTATAGCGAATAATTGATGTCGAATTATTATTCATGAATGGAAATGAACTAAAATACAAACAAAATCCATTTGCCCTTATCAATTGAACAAAAAAGAATTAGAATAGACCGACTAACGAGTGTATAAAGTACAACGTACGTTAAATGTTAAACAATTCGCCAACAATTGAAATTAGACTTACCCGTTTCTCCAGAAATGAGCCTGCTTCGACGAAAATGGGTCACTGTCCCTGGGCCATTGTACCGATCCTGACGTTTGGGGGTACTAACTCGAAGCGCACAACGGATGATGGCGCGGCCAGGTAAGTGAACTCAGTTCATTTAACAAAATTTACCTGTTTCACTGCGCGGTCACTGTCACTTGTCACTTCAAGATTTCAATTTGTGCAAGGTCCCTATGTTTAATCAATTTTCGGCTCTGAAAAGGGCCGATTGATGATAAGTGAGGAGGATATTGTTCCTACGTATTGAAACAATTGTGGCCCCACAAGAGGGGCCGAATGGTGGCCCTGAAAAGGGCCGATCTGTGTTATAACAGATGAGGTTATACGTAGCCACCGTTCGCTGCCAAGCACGCGCGAGTTCGCTTCGCAACGTTGAGCTGTACTTTGCGGAGTGTATCGGTCGAAATAGCCGCCACGGTAGCGTGTACCCTGGAGACGACTCCTTCGCGCGATATAAGAGGTTGACGGTACACCTCATTCTGAAATAATTAATAAAACAACAAAATGGTAAGCGTTCGTACGTATAAATAAATATTTTTAAAGGAAGTAAGATAGAGTAAAACGTAAAAAGAAACGTACCTTTAAGTACCCCTAGAAATAAAAATCCAACGGATTCATACCCGGGGAGCGTGGGGGCCATGCAACAGCGCTGCCGCGGCCAATCCACCTGTCCTGGAAGGTTTCGTTAAGATATGCGCGGACATTTGCGGAGAAACGGGCGGGTGCCCCGTCATGTTGATAAAACATGCTCCTCCGAATCGCTAATGGAATTTCTTCCAAGAGATTCGAAAGAGCATGTTCTAAAAATGCTGGATATGACTGTCCGACCAGCCTATCTGGGAGAACGTACGGCCCCATGCTGAAATCACCGCAAATGCCCGCCCATAAATTGATTGACCAGCGGTCTTGTGCTGCTCGTGTCCGAATCGCATGGGGATTCTCACTGTCTCACACGTGCGAGTTGTGGGCATTGAAGCACCCTTCCCTTGTAAAGAGGGCTTCGTCTGTCCACAAAACGTACGTGCAGAACGACGGTATCCGCTCGATTTCCCCCAACCTCGAATACTCCATCCGTTGGACGAAGTCCTAGGGTTTTAAAGATTGCACCCGCACGTATTTGTACGGGTGCATCTTGTCTTCTTGCAGAATGCGGTGCACCGCCGTGTGGCTGAAACTGTAACCAAATACAGAGATGTATTAGTAAGAGGAAAATTACATTTTGATTATAAAATTATGATTTCTTTCACATTGCAACGTACCCCATTCTCCGGCTGATGTCGCGTGTGCTGACGCTAGCATCCAGGCGGACCTCTTCGTGTACTTCGTCCGACCGCGCCGTGGAAATTCGACGCGGTCGTCCACTAGCACCCCTTTGAGGTTGTAGTGAGCCACTCGCTTGTAGGCGACTCGCCAATCGGCGAAAACACGCCGAAGATGGTTGGTTTTCGCCGGGATACTTTTCGGGATATACCCGTGCAGCACTTTCGGCATTGCCACTGCACTGCGCGTAAACAAAAAGTATTCGGTAATACGTTGCGTTGCTGCGCTCCGTGCTTGACATCTTCGATGTTGCCTCGTTCAAACCTCTGAGAAAAATGTTGAGCAGTCGATCGCAGTTTTCTTTCCAGAAAGCACCCCCACTTACCTCACTACGTGCCCACATTTTTTAGAAACAGTATCCGTATTCTTTAGAGAAGTGCAACATGGGGTTGCTTACCATCTCGAAACATCTCCACGTGTTCTTGAAAACAGACATTCCAGTGACAACCGATAGCTGCGGCACGTGGAGTGAGCAGACATCGACGTCCGGATTGCCCATTGTTACAAGCACTCTGTCTGGATTCACGTAGCCCAAGCCCTTGCCATAAATTGTACGAAAGCAAAATAGCGCGGAGCTAATTGCCTTCGACGATTCTTAAAAAGACGTCCTGAGCACCTCGACCTACAGAATCGTTGCACGTGTGCTTCAAAATTGTGTGGAAAATATTCGACGCTGCGTCGACACTGCTCCTCAAGAACAGATAGCGAACTGCTCGCCCACAGGCAGCTCCCTGCTGCGGTCTACATTATTCGATGATCCCGCGGGCTGCGTAGATTGTCGAGTGATCAGCAAATCGCAAACTGATTAAGTCTCCCACATACTGAATAGGTTGAGCTTGCTGTGGGCACCTGACCATTATTGGGTACCGATTTGTGCAATCGTAAAATGAATAATCTAACTAAATCGCATATTGAGTCAGGTGCACAATTGTGCATTATTGTATACAAAAACGGTTCCTATTCAGTATGTGGGAGACTTAATCAGTTTGCGATTTGCTGATCACTCGACAATCTACGCAGCCCGCGGGATCATCGAATAATGTAGACCGCAGCAGGGAGCTGCCTGTGGGCGAGCAGTTCGCTATCTGTTCTTGAGGAGCAGTGTCGACGCAGCGTCGAATATTTTCCACACAATTTTGAAGCACACGTGCAACGATTCTGTAGGTCGAGGTGCTCAGGACGTCTTTTTAAGAATCGTCGAAGGCAATTAGCTCCGCGCTATTTTGCTTTCGTACAATTTATGGCAAGGGCTTGGGCTACGTGAATCCAGACAGAGTGCTTGTAACAATGGGCAATCCGGACGTCGATGTCTGCTCACTCCACGTGCCGCAGCTATCGGTTGTCACTGGAATGTCTGTTTTCAAGAACACGTGGAGATGTTTCGAGATGGTAAGCAACCCCATGTTGCACTTCTCTAAAGAATACGGATACTGTTTCTAAAAAATGTGGGCACGTAGTGAGGTAAGTGGGGGTGCTTTCTGGAAAGAAAACTGCGATCGACTGCTCAACATTTTTCTCAGAGGTTTGAACGAGGCAACATCGAAGATGTCAAGCACGGAGCGCAGCAACGCAACGTATTACCGAATACTTTTTGTTTACGCGCAGTGCAGTGGCAATGCCGAAAGTGCTGCACGGGTATATCCCGAAAAGTATCCCGGCGAAAACCAACCATCTTCGGCGTGTTTTCGCCGATTGGCGAGTCGCCTACAAGCGAGTGGCTCACTACAACCTCAAAGGGGTGCTAGTGGACGACCGCGTCGAATTTCCACGGCGCGGTCGGACGAAGTACACGAAGAGGTCCGCCTGGATGCTAGCGTCAGCACACGCGACATCAGCCGGAGAATGGGGTACGTTGCAATGTGAAAGAAATCATAATTTTATAATCAAAATGTAATTTTCCTCTTACTAATACATCTCTGTATTTGGTTACAGTTTCAGCCACACGGCGGTGCACCGCATTCTGCAAGAAGACAAGATGCACCCGTACAAATACGTGCGGGTGCAATCTTTAAAACCCTAGGACTTCGTCCAACGGATGGAGTATTCGAGGTTGGGGGAAATCGAGCGGATACCGTCGTTCTGCACGTACGTTTTGTGGACAGACGAAGCCCTCTTTACAAGGGAAGGGTGCTTCAATGCCCACAACTCGCACGTGTGAGACAGTGAGAATCCCCATGCGATTCGGACACGAGCAGCACAAGACCGCTGGTCAATCAATTTATGGGCGGGCATTTGCGGTGATTTCAGCATGGGGCCGTACGTTCTCCCAGATAGGCTGGTCGGACAGTCATATCCAGCATTTTTAGAACATGCTCTTTCGAATCTCTTGGAAGAAATTCCATTAGCGATTCGGAGGAGCATGTTTTATCAACATGACGGGGCACCCGCCCGTTTCTCCGCAAATGTCCGCGCATATCTTAACGAAACCTTCCAGGACAGGTGGATTGGCCGCGGCAGCGCTGTTGCATGGCCCCCACGCTCCCCGGGTATGAATCCGTTGGATTTTTATTTCTAGGGGTACTTAAAGGTACGTTTCTTTTTACGTTTTACTCTATCTTACTTCCTTTAAAAATATTTATTTATACGTACGAACGCTTACCATTTTGTTGTTTTATTAATTATTTCAGAATGAGGTGTACCGTCAACCTCTTATATCGCGCGAAGGAGTCGTCTCCAGGGTACACGCTACCGTGGCGGCTATTTCGACCGATACACTCCGCAAAGTACAGCTCAACGTTGCGAAGCGAACTCGCGCGTGCTTGGCAGCGAACGGTGGCTACGTATAACCTCATCTGTTATAACACAGATCGGCCCTTTTCAGGGCCACCATTCGGCCCCTCTTGTGGGGCCACAATTGTTTCAATACGTAGGAACAATATCCTCCTCACTTATCATCAATCGGCCCTTTTCAGAGCCGAAAATTGATTAAACATAGGGACCTTGCACAAATTGAAATCTTGAAGTGACAAGTGACAGTGACCGCGCAGTGAAACAGGTAAATTTTGTTAAATGAACTGAGTTCACTTACCTGGCCGCGCCATCATCCGTTGTGCGCTTCGAGTTAGTACCCCCAAACGTCAGGATCGGTACAATGGCCCAGGGACAGTGACCCATTTTCGTCGAAGCAGGCTCATTTCTGGAGAAACGGGTAAGTCTAATTTCAATTGTTGGCGAATTGTTTAACATTTAACGTACGTTGTACTTTATACACTCGTTAGTCGGTCTATTCTAATTCTTTTTTGTTCAATTGATAAGGGCAAATGGATTTTGTTTGTATTTTAGTTCATTTCCATTCATGAATAATAATTCGACATTAATTATTCGCTATACCGGCGCGTTCTGTTCGGGGTGCAGGTCGAACGTCGCTACCTAGCACAACGCGTCGTGGCCCGTCCCTGAGCGCGGGCTCTACGCGCGCTCTGAATGACCAGTGTTTTTCGTTAACAATTTAAAAACAAAGCCTCAGACGACATTTTGGCACAGGAAAAAGTTGTTTAGTTTCGCCTCAGGAATCTCCCATTTCCGGCTCCTACACCTTTTACGTTACACCCTGTATTACATGTTTCATTATGCCTCCTACTGTAGGCATTCTCAGCCTTCTATTCCTGGAAGGGTTCCCCTGCGCCGCTTTTCCCTAGTGGAAGGGGCTTGCGCCCGTGATTGTACAAATCTTTCTTTCTGCCTATCACCACACCTCCATACTGCTGTCTTAGAAGTACTTCTACTATGTCTGTAATGAAAATTTCTAATAACAAGGGGCCTAATATACATCCTACTCGCACTCCTTCCTTTGTCCAAAATTCGTCCGTTACAATTTTTTCCTACCTTCAATACGTTGTTAGTTTCGGCGTAGATCTTTCTGATCCTATCGACAAACCCATCACTTATACCATTCCTGTACATCGCCCTCTACAGGATGTCCCAGAATTCCCCATAGAGCCGAAGAGGGGTGATAGCTGAGGTGATTCTGAACAACTTTTTCCTTTGCGAAAATGTTGTTTGAGGCTTCGTTTTTAAATGGTTAACGAAAAACATTGACCAATCAGAGCGCGCGTAGAGCCCGCGCTCAGCCGCGGGAGTGTTGTGTTCGAGCTTGACGCTCGGCCGAGGCCGTGAATGTGAACAAGTCGCTCGGTCTAATAAGAGGCGTTTGCCAAAAGTTATATCGAATAAGGTATAAACAAATTAAGAACAATATCAAATTATTCGTTATTCCTCAAGAAGGAATAAACTAATTAGTCGTTATTCGTGTAGAATCAATGAATCGATTGACTAATAAACCTATCAATTGCAGCCCGCGTTAAATTAAAAAAGATTGACAGAAGATTCAAATTAGACTCACCCATGCATCCATAAATGAACCTGCTTCGACGAAAATGGGTCACTGTGTCATCCTACCGATCCTGACCATTGCAAGTAGGTATCCCGCAGTGCAGGACAGCTGATGTTACGGCCAGGTCAGCGAACTCACTTTATTTGACAAAACTTATTACCTGCACGGCAACGATCACTGGGTTATTCTACCGATCCTGGCCATTCGAAGAACAAACACATGGTGCACAACAGCCGATGTCTCGGTTGGAACAGTGAAAGAACTTCGTTTCACAAAATTTCCATCATTGCACGATCACTGTCATTTTACACTTCAAGATTTGAATTTATGAAATCAGTTGTTCCCATTTATGAATAATTGCCACTTATTATCTTTGAAGCGTCTCGACTTGGCTTTTTCTACTGCCAAATACGCTTTTGCACGTTCTACAATTTCATCGTTGTGTTCCGGATCGGGTAATCACTCGCGAGCTTCGCGTTTTAAAACTTAACTTTTATTTCGTTGAAAGTAAAAACAGCAATTACAGCATCGGAGAGATCTTTACTGCTCGATGTTCGGACTGGTTCTGTACTTGAGAAATTGTGACGCGGTTTGCCACGGTGGATGAGGGCTAGTTCGAAGAATGTTATAAGGGAGAGTTACAGGTTGCCGCGGGGAGCACGCTCTATGGTGAAAAGGCCCTTGAGGCCCACGTGCTGGCCAGCAGAGTTTTCGGTTTCCAGAAAACACCGCAGTGCCCGGAAAAGGTATAGCATTACAAAGAATGTAATAAAAAATGTAGCATCTCGCAGAATGTAACAGTGTCTTGAACGTTCCGCAGTGCCTTCCCAGCGACTGGAAAATGTCTCCATTAAATTCGTCACGGCCGTGTTTCCTGGGAACCGAAAAACTCTGCTGGCCAGCACGTGGGCCCCAAGGGCCTTTCACCCTAAAGCGCCCCCACGCGTGAGGACCCGTAACTCTCCCTTATAACGTTTTTCCAGCTACCCCTGTTCCACCATTGTAAACCGCGTCATAGTTTCTCAAGACAGAATCAGTCTGAACACCATACAGTAAAGATCTCTCTGACACTGTAATTGCTGTTTTTACTTTCAACGAAATAAAAGTTAAGTTCTAAAACGCGAAGCTCGCGAGTGATTACCCGCTCGGGAACACGACGATGAAATTTCAGAACGTGGAAAAGCGTATTTGGCAGTAGAAAGGGCCAAGTCGAGACGCTTCAAAGATAATAAGTGGCAATTATTCATAAATGGGAACAACTGATTTCATAAATTCAAATCTTGAAGTGTAAAATGACAGTGATCGTGCAATGATGGAAATTTTGTGAAACGAAGTTCTTTCACTGTTCCAACCGAGACATCGGCTGTTGTGCACCATGTGTTTGTTCTTCGAATGGCCAGGATCGGTAGAATAACCCAGTGATCGTTGCCGTGCAGGTAATAAGTTTTGTCAAATAAAGTGAGTTCGCTGACCTGGCCGTAACATCAGCTGTCCTGCACTGCGGGATACCTACTTGCAATGGTCAGGATCGGTAGGATGACACAGTGACCCATTTTCGTCGAAGCAGGTTCATTTATGGATGCATGGGTGAGTCTAATTTGAATCTTCTGTCAATCTTTTTTAATTTAACGCGGGCTGCAATTGATAGGTTTATTAGTCAATCGATTCATTGATTCTACACGAATAACGACTAATTAGTTTATTCCTTCTTGAGGAATAACGAATAATTTGATATTGTTCTTAATTTGTTTATACCTTATTCGATATAACTTTTGGCAAACGCCTCTTATTAGACCGAGCGACTTGTTCACATTCACGGCCTCGGCCGAGCGTCAAGCTCGAACACAACACTCCCGCGGCTGAGCGCGGGCTCTACGCGCGCTCTGATTGGTCAATGTTTTTCGTTAACCATTTAAAAACGAAGCCTCAAACAACATTTTCGCAAAGGAAAAAAGTGTTCAGAATCATCTCAGCTATCACCCCTCTTTGGCTCTATGGGGAGTTCTGGGACACCCTGTATATGAATACCTTACCCTTCCACCACTTTTGGGCTATGTTACTGTGGCCCAGTTAGTGCCACAGCGTGAGCTATCACGTAAAATGGTCCTTGGAGTGCATATACAGACTTCTCTTGCAGAACGTGATACAAATGTGAACACCACTCGCTATGTTATGTGTGATGCTGCCTAATGTAGAATCATGCGTTGACACGTGACGTGACCCAGGTCTGAGCGTAGCTTAACCGTCGTTTCAGATAACGTAATCCCGGACGTACTAAATAAACGAATTAATTCCGGCATATGTAATACAGAGATTTGCGCGGGCCACAGTACATACATAGGTGGGCTTCTTCACATGGCATGTCCATTGTTCTTTATATCGTATCCCAGTATTTTCTCAGTATTTCTGCATCGTAGCAACTTCGTAAACTGACGTTGCAAGTTCTGTAATTCTTTGTTTATTATTTGTTTGCAGATTTGCGTTGCACAAGCTGCAGAATAGGATACTATAGTTTCGTTCATCCAAGTTGCAAAGAATTGAACGAGTTAAAGCATAATGGGCGAGAAACGAGGCACAAAGGCATTAGAACTCTGGTGTCGACGGATAACCGATGGTTACACTGGTGTAAATGTGCAAAATATGACGACCTCTTGGAAGGATGGCCTTGCCTTTTGTGCAATGATTCATCATTTTCGTCCGGATCTCATGTAAGTAGCCTGGCAATTACTATAAATATCCTGTTCAGTGGAACATTTATCATCAACGATTCCTATTGCCCATCTTAGCGAATGGTAGCTTTCCCTTCATATTGGCAATATACATACAGGATGTAACAAAAAAGGTGTGGGAGCTGGAAACCTGAGATTCCTTAGGTGATACTGAACAACCTTTTCCTTTACCAAAATGTGATTTGGAGCTTCATTTTTGAATAATTAACAAAAAAAAACACTGAGAAATCAGAGCACGCGTAGAGCCTGCGCGTTCAGGGACAGTCCACGGCGCGTCGTGCTAGGTAGCGACGTTCGACCGGCGCTCCGAATAGTACGTGCCAGTATAGCACGGAGCAAAAGCTCTAAGAATCGAATTATTCATTATTCATGAATGAAAATTAACTCAAATACAAATGAAATCAATTTGCCGTTATCAATTGAACAAAAAAGAATTAAAATAGACTGACTAACGAGTGTATCAAGTACAACGTACGTTAAACTTTAAACAATTCGCCAACAATTAAAATTAGACTTACCCGTTTCTCCAAAAATGAACCTGCTTCGACGAAAATGGGTCAGTGTATCATCCTACCGATCCTGACCACTGTAAGTAGGTATCCCGCAGTACAAGATAGCTGATGTTACGGCCAGGTCAGCGAACTCACTTTATTTGACAAAACTTACTACCTGCGCAATCACTGTCACTGGGTTATTCTACAGACCCTGGCCATTCGAAGAAGAAACACATGGTGCATAACAGCCCATGTCTCGGTTGGAGCAGAGAAACAACTTCGTTTCCCAAATTTTCCATCATTACACGATCACTGTCACTTTACACCTCAAGATTTGAATTTATGAAATCAGTTGTTCCCACGTATGAATAATTGGTTGCCCGAAGAGGGACCAATTGTTATTAACTTTGAAGGGGCTTGATATGGCCGCTGTCAAATATGCTTTTCCACGTTCGGCAATTTCATTGTCGTGCTGCCGAGCAGGTAGTAATTCGCGAGCTTTGCATTTTAGAACTTAACTTTTATTTTATTGAAACTAAAAACAGCAATTACAGTGTCGGAGAGATCTTCACTGCTCGGCGTTCGGACTGATTCTGTTCTGAAAAATTATGACGCGGTTTGCAATAATGGACGAGAGGTAGTTGGAAAAATTTTATAAGAGAGAGTTACGGGTCGTCGCGAGGGGAGCGATTTATGGTGGATAGGCCCTTGAGGCCATCGTGCTGGCCAGTTTTCGATTCCCAGAAAACACGGCCGTGGCGAATTTAATGAAGACATTTTCCAGTCGCTGGGAAAGCTCTGTGGAAGCTTCAAGATAATCAACACTGTTAGATATCTTTTATTACATTCTTTGTAATGCTATACGTTTTCCGGCAACTGGAAAATGTCTTGTACCAGTTTTGTACCATTAAACCGCATGAACTTTTTCTGATACATAGTACAGTAGTTACTTTATAAATTTTCTCTTATAATATTTAGGTTTTTTCTATTAATAATCTTATTCTTATAAGATTCGCCTCGCGGTGTTTAGGTTAGATAAGGTGTTTAGAGTCGTATCAACCGCAAGAAGTTATTAGTGACTGGGAGTGGGGGTATGGTACGCTAAACTGTGATTTTTATCGATTACGATTATTGGACCTATGGTTTTAGGGAACCATTCAAAGGTTGTTTCATAATTCCTCTCTTCTTCTACGGATCGAGTCCTCGACGGAGCCGTAAATTCCGTTTTACCACTTTGGGGTACTACGTATCGCGACGCTTGCCCGCCAAATTAATATTGGGCAATTGTTTTGATTGTGATTAAGGGGGCAGACTCCTGTGTCGTGAGCTGTGTGCGTGCGCTCACACAAGCAACGAAGGTCATGCACGTATACGCGATGAGCGAGAGAGACAATCGGTTTCGTAGATTCCAACTTTCGTCTAGATACTTGAATAAATGATTTTCTCGCGGGTACAGCACCCTCGGGTAGACTTCGCCACAGGGTGGTCTGGTCCGTTTAAACGCCAATAACCACTATACATTGACAAAAGTGTAAAATTGGAAACTGTAAGCACGAGACAGACGCTGCTGTAAACTAGCAAGATGGCTGCCGAAGTGACAGTTTTCCAAATATCTCACGATATAATACTTTTTTCACTGATAGCACACCAGACCTCCCTTCCTTGAACTAGCACAATATCGCGGGAATTCGATTTTCGTCAATTTAACGCTTCTTGAAGGCGTAAGTTGGAATATACGTTTTGCACACGTTTTGACACGAAAATAGTTCAACGATTTTCCGTTAGAGGCGTGATGATAGACTTTATCCAATTTGGCCATGTTACCATTAGCATCGATGGTAATACAGATCAGTCGGTAAATTTAATCTAGTATTTGATAGCACGAACGAAAGGCTTAGTTGCCAAACCGTATCGAAAGTTTGGTCACGCTGTTGCCACATATTACATATGTGCATATTACAATTCTGCCCATCAGGGAAACTTGCATGAATACGGCTCCGGTCGAGCTTCTGATTCTTATTAAACATAGAAAAGGACAGAACCAGCGAGAGAGAAAAAGTATCATGAATGAAACAATACATACATATATACTAATGCGTTCAATGGAAAAGCTTTTATATTATGATTTTATAAGGAGAGAAATGGAAGAAAGAAAAGGAGGTTCAAGGGTCATATTGGATACAAGTGATTGATGGAACACTATTGGTGCGTGTAACAGTAAAACTTTTTAGTCTTGTCCTGAATGTTATACATGCAAATATAATTTTTTTATATTGAAATAAATTGTGCAAGTGTTTGAGAAGCTGGAGTTGGAGAAGCAAGTGGCCCCACTTGCCGTGCTGTTCTAACATACACCATTTACGTATTAGCTTATGAATCTGTAACAGATTAAATAATATATAAATAATATATATATAATTATTATACAATATATAATTGTTCTTGTACAAGTGGATACAAATACTTTCGTATTATACTGACTATACATATGTACATATATTACGTTTTGTTTTGCATTTATATGTGTAAGAAAAACTGTATTCTACATCATATTCGAAAATATGTAGCATTACCTGAATTTTGTCCTTTTTTGCTTTCCCATTTGATTATGTACCAGTAATGAACTGGTATGTTAACACTCCATTATTATTTTTTTCCTCTGGACGTAGTCGTCCGCCATCATCGATGTGTACACCACATACATAGTTACCGCTGCTCAAGGACTCACTAAAAACCTCTCCTCGGGAATCTATGCTTGTAAAATCTGTAACAAATTTTTTAGTTAAAACAAAAACAGCAACATGAATAAGTATTAATATATCTTACAATTTGCTGCATACTTACATTATTCAATTGAGAGCTTCCTTTACTTATTTGTTGCCCTTTTTTTTATTTATTATGTGCATACCGGCGTCCAGCAACTCGCGTGATCTTTTGACCCGTGAGTACAACTGCTATTATATGCAATTGTCAACCACTAACAAAGTCAGTGGTACTACGCTTTATAGCGCAGTGCGACGCTGGCCAGTAGTAATATTTCTGCTACTTTCCGAGTGAGACCTTTTTCGCTGCTCTAAGCATGCTCTCTCATCCAGTATACATTGAGGCTCCCGAATGGGCATACCTCTATTATACCGGCTATCTATTAATTCCGGTAACATGCAGTCCAAATAAAATTGGATTAACTTTGGTTCCATATTATTCTTCCAGAAGTTATCATCTTTGTCAATTCGAATATATTTTAATCCTTTTCGGGTCCACACACAAAATACGCAGTACTTTCTACCTGTAATGTGTAGTTGTCCCTGCACCTGTTAGTAATATTGATGTGTTTTGCTCATTGCTGTTCCCATTTCATCCTGAAATATTCGCCGGACCGTTGCAACAGTTTTAATTGCCTCCTCCGGCGATAAATTTTCTGCTGTTTTCGGACATTTGATTTCCACAATGCCCTCTTCATCGATGACTCCATCCGGTGAAGCTCCCAAGAAGGGTATTGAAGCATCGATGAAAAGCCCGCATTCCTGAATTTCGAGGCCAATGTTTTTACTTAGTTCTTCACGGGCAATGTGTTCACATTCCTTCCCGTATTCCATCGCGGGAGCACTAATTAACTTCGGATATACAAATGACTTTACTGCATTTCCGCAGAGTGTGCCACTTCTACGACGGCATACTCGTCCAAAATTTGATGCCGTCAAAAGTTTTGATTTATAATTCAACCACCGTGGATTTTTTCCTTGACCGATGGTTTCTTTCTGAACTTCGTTTCTTCTATTTTGCCAATTGTGGAGCATTTCCAGATGTTTCTCCTGCTCCGTTTCATATATGTTTTTGTCCATGTCTAGTTTTTCAGCATTAGGTCCATAATTTGAATCCTTTGCTGTGCGGAATTGTTTTCGCGCATGTTTAGAAATTCTTCTTTCTGCCAGCTTCTCAACCTTATTCAGGTTTTCTTTCTTCCTCCTGTTCTCGAGGTTGCGCAAAATTACGGGCGGGTTCTTGTCCATTGCTATATTTAATCGCGACAACACTTCTTTTGTATTGTATTGCAAAACAGCAGCAGCACATCTTCCGGTGTACGATCCTCTCTCGCCGAAATTTAATCTTTTTCCGCCCGTGTACTTTGCTATAATTCCATTGAAGCTTTCTACGGCATTATTATTGCTGTTGTACAGCAAACATTCCGCATGTGCTAATAATGGCCGAAGTGTATCTCTTATTTGTTGATACACTCCAATCTTCTGTAATTCAGGAACGATGTTTCTTTCATCTTTTTTACTTGTTCCATCGCAGAAGTAACGCAGTTTTGAACATTCTGCGCGTTCACCGAAAACGTGGCTTGGCACGTTCTGTATGTCAGCATACAAATGTTTTATTTTCTCGGCCATTGATTCATTTTGACTGAATCTGTATTCTGCAGCTTTTAGGATGTCCGCACGCAACCGCCGAATGCTGCTTTCCACGATTCGTCTCAGTGGGCCAGGTGGTGTCTTCTTTGCAATCTCTTTCATTTTTTTGCAGAAATTCCGTAATAAATGATTCGTGCATTCGATTTGTTTTACACGAATCTGAGTCTTGTACGGGTCCGCATCTATAATCTTTTTGTATACGCTGCTGTCCCCGTCAGCAATTAGCGTTGAGTACACGAGCCCACGTTTTTCTACGCTGCTCTTGAAACCTTCCACTATAGCGTCGCTTTCCATAGCCGTCGATGCTTGATTTGTGCTCCAATTCTTGAAGCACTTGTGCTTTCGAGGCTCTTTTTTGTCCTTCGCAGCACACCGACAAATTTTACACACCTTATTCCTCACACCGGTAAATAAAACTTTCTTCGTGTGATATCCAATTATCACACCGACTCCAGACATGGAGTCGTATGTTCCAGTGCGATAAGACCTCTTCATCCAGCTTCCGTCGGCCACAACAGGGATATGAGGAATCCCGGATCCGGGAAGAACATCGCCTCTTTCGATAGCCAGGCGTTTTTCTTCCTCAGCCGCTGCTATCATCTCTTTTTCTGCGGCAACAATGAGGGAATTTACTATGTTATCATGATAATTTCTAAACTGTTTCTTCGACATGCAGGGTATGTCCATTGCTGCAAGACACTCCTCCATATGGGCATAACCGCCTCCGTTTAAAAATGTACCAGCAACGGCACTCTCGTTGATTTCCATTTTATCCGTTTCGTCGGGTTTACTGTGGATTTCACCTTTGTAATGGCACATTGCGCACATTACACTGAGGGTGGTCCTCAGACCAGACCGTTTCCAGCCCGTTATTTTTAGGTGTCTAATTCCACAGTCTTCCTTATTTATGGCATGGTCGCCAATTTTCTGAAATTCTGCAAAGATGTGCTGCATGTCTACGATACTCCGGTCATTTGGAATAAATGGTTGTTCCTCAGGCTTGTTCACAACTGGTTCCTGCGTGACGAATACATCCTTTTCGAAGATTGCACTTTCCAAATCCGTTTCTTCTTCTCTCTTCTCTCTTTCTTGCATTTCGACATGCACTGCTTCTGAATCTTCTGCTAAACTCGCCATTTCAATTGCGGGTGTTGACGACTCCTCTACATGCTCACGAGTACATTTTTCGTGACTTGTACTTACCTCTTTAGTATGTAGAATTTGTGTGCCGTTTTCCTCTTTTTGAAGGACCAAGCGCCGTCTCCTATCGCGATATCCTTTTCTTTTTGAATACCTTTTTGCACACAATGATAATTGTTTTCTCGCGTATTCACGGCGCGATCGCGTCCCTTCGGATGGGTTAGATCACCGGGAGTCGTAAGTTCCCGGCTGAGATGTTTTTCAACACCGTCGAATTCGCGATTCCCTATGCTCTTTGTGAGAATAAGGATGTTAAGACTTTTGGTTAACGAACAACTATATTTGTTATAACGTAACAATAGGTAATACAAAAAAATGCAAGTTTGTAATTCTGTGTAGTTAGTGTATCGGGTGATTGTCTTAAGACTCTGCTCTTCCTCGTTTTTTTTTTCGTTTTTATCGTTTCGGGTTGATTCCCCTTCCAACTGTGATGTACCCTGATTGGTGGGTGTTATGATTAATATTCACCAATCAGGATTCTTGAATGTTCTGAATGTGACACCCCTACTCCCTTAGCTCGGTTGTGCGTACAGGGGCTTGGTCTTACCTGTGGGGTGTGAGGGGGGGGGGGGGTGCGAAGACTTGGTCAGTGTCACGGGTTTTTCCTCTGGGTCGCGATGGTCGGTTTGGTACCGTTACAATATTGCTGGCCCTTCGGAATTCCGGGTTTATGGTACGTCTGGGGCTATTGAGGACAAAAATGCGCGAAACTCTAAATACCCTCAATGCTTACAACGGAAGATTCCTCAAAAATAGCCACTTTCTTAAAGTCGTGCCATAAACCTTGCTGCCATGGTTCTTCGTATATGGTTTTGTGGAAAGAAACCATGAATAGGGTTCCCCTTTTCTTTTGACCGTGTAACAATAATTTTGAACCACGATTTTTCTTCACGTTCAATCGATTTTGTTCACTGCGACCCTCCGCTTCCTCGTCGACGCCTTCAACGAACATATTTTTTGCAACACTCATTACCACAATATTTTCAAAACACTTCAAAATACACTTCAATTCGCTTCACTTCACTTTCCTAGAATAATCTACGTTTTTTTTCAAAACTTGGGAAAGGATTGAATAATCCAATCCGTTTCGCGTCTTGAAGAAAACTGCCGATGAAACGTAAAGCGCGAGTCTTTTGTTATTGAAATGTAGCGCAGGATGGAACAGCGCGGCAGCAGTCAGTTCACAATTGGCACGCAGCGGTAGAGGAGCTACGCGGATAGATAAAAGTAAGTATTTCATTATGAAGTATAAAGTTAACGCATTACCCGCCGGGCCCGCGAAAATGCGGGACTTTTTTAAAATAAAAAATCGTATTTTCTACTTCATTTATAAATTAAAAATGTCGGTTCTGTTGAATCTTTGATTATAATAAAATAGTACATAAAATATCTTACTTACAGATGGAAATCGAAATAGATGAAGGAGTCAAAGGAAGGAAGGACGAAGGTGAGGAGGGAAGAAAGGAGGAGGAAAAAAATAAAGAGGAGGAGGAAGAAAAGAAGAAGGAGGAGGAAGAAAAGAGGAAGAGGAAAAGGGAGGAAGGGGAGCCATCCCTTTCGAAAGTGAGTAAAAACGTTAACTTTTCTATTATATGTATATACACATGACGATAGCAGAAAGTATGTCGAAAATGGTTGCTAATCGCGTACGATTTCCATGATTTGTTTTTGTCTTCAACCTATATGCAAAGAATGCACAGTGGTCCGGAAACCCGTTTTTTGTTGCCAAAATTATTTGAATTTCATTAACTTCTGTTTAGAACGCTCTATCTCACCACAGAATTATCTGAAATAAATAACACTTTCGGTTTTGGCGCTCTGAAGGATTGTTACTTTAGAGCAAAAAAAATTTGAATATGTTAAACTTGAAAAATTAACTTTTGGCCACAAAAAACGGGTTTCCGGAACACTGTGGAATATAGAAATCGTACTCATTTAATATACGTATGTGTATAATTATAACACTTCATTTTACTGTTTCAGTTAAAAAAAAGGATTAAAAGCCTCTTGTATGGGCGTGGTGTTGGCGGTTACCGCGGCCGTGATCGCGGTCGTTTCGGTGGCCGTTTCGGCGGCCGTGGTGGCCGTTTCGGCGGGCGTTGGAGCCGTGGGGGGCGTGGAGGACGTGGGGGCCATGGGGGAGGCTGTGGTGACGGCACCACAGTCCATATTTATAATATATATATATATATATATATATATATATATTATATATTATATATTATATTATATATATATATAATTTATTAATAAATAAATCTTTTAAGTAATACACTTTGCAATTCTAATTTATAAAAATTTCCTTCTTGATACTCCTCTTTCCCTCGCGTCATCCTTTTCTATTTTCAGTATAAATTAAAATATCGGCTCAAGACATATTTAGCAAAGACTTCCTGTGAAGACTTCAGTAGATGCCTTCCCATTTTTCATTTGTCATTCAGTACGATGATCGAGGAAATGAGAACAAAGCAAATGGAATAAATTACAATATTATCAATATTTATATACATATTCATAACTCGCACAAAACCTATGTAGTAAATGTTTGCTTTTATTTTTCATTATCGTTCTGAAATTATTGTCGCATAGCGAATTTATTAGTAAAAGTTCTTTGGTTAAACGTGGTAATAAACATGAATTGTCTCGACACTCTTTCTGGCTCGCTCCGTGCTCTCCTACATACATTGTATGTTCGGTAGGAAGCGAAATATCGGCTCGAGCCGTATCCAGTCGAGATCTGCTGGACAAAATTGTAATTGTTGCGGCAACAGCGTGACAAAACTCTCCTACGATGCGATTTGGCAACTATGCCGTCGGTCTTGTCGTTTGTAATTCAACAGGATAACGATAGATGTCACATTTTCAGATGGTTCATGTACGAACTTATGTTTTCACTACTGCCCGTTTCTTCGCGTAGCGCTTCGATCAATTCGGAGGAGACCCCAAAGGAGTCTGCCCCCTTAAGTTCCGTACGATGGACTTTACAAGGACCGTTCGAATTGCCGTTCGTGGAAAACTGAATAATTGAAACAACTTGAATTCTAAGTCCCGCGTCGTTAGACCTTGTGAAATTTGCTCTTTAGAGAACGTTAAAGTTATTTTGATGTGTTCGACTGTTGGAACGATTCTTATCTGAACGGTTTGATCGAAGTCCGAACGATGACTTCCTAATTTTTAGTGTACAGTGATTGGTCGGTGCGGAATGGTAATTTTTGCCAATTATCGTCCTGGTTCCAGATCCACCACTCTTCCGGTGCGCCCGAAGCGCGGTATTTCCGGAAAGAAGTGGGGTGATACCTGAAGCCGCGAGGGTTGTGGAAATTTTTTACCGCGGTAAGAAATTCCTCCAGGTCTCGCGGGTCGGCATCGTGTATCGTTACAATATGGTCGGGACCGTTTGGAACGCCAGGTTTATGGTATTCGTCGACAGACAGCAAGCAATTATATGAAATATTTTTCCTCAAAAATAATCTGTCCATTCCAACTCACCCTCTCATACTCCGCCATTCTCTGTTAACTCACTACCCTATCTGTCGCCCCCTTTCCTTACTGCTAATTCTATCTTTGGTTTTTCCTTCCTCCTTTCCTTTTCTCCCTCCTTTTCTTTTACAGTTCGTCGAGCCATTCTACAATGCTCTCCTCCTCTCTTCCGCTTACTACCGCCTCTATCCTAACTCCTCTCGATTTTCCTACATTCTGTTATCCAATGTTTTATCATTTGTTGTATTTTGCCTGCTGTATATTTGTATATTGCTCCTGCTGTTGTACCTCTACGTCCCTTCTTCTTATCTTCTCTGCTACCTCCCATCCTTCTCTTCTCATTTCTTCCACCCCTGCCTGGCTCAATCCATTTCTCTTTAAATATGCTTCTCTTTCTTTTTCACATCTGATTTGTACTTTCTTCTTTTCCTTCTCCTTCAGACACTGTTTTGCTATGTTCTTATTTTCGCCGCTCCTCACTCCTTCCTGGAATTTTCAAGCTTTGCACCCTACCATTATCCTTAGCTTAGCCTTTTTTATACGCCCAGACCTAGAGCCTTGTATACTCTAAAACCTTTTCTACTTCTGCTCTTTGTTTAAACCCCCGTAGCTCCAGCCCGTACATTAGCACCACAAGTACCAGCGTGTCGAAAAGGAATATTTTTGTTTTGAAATTGTTCCGGAATTTTGTTTCCCCTATTCCGCACACTACGGCGTTATAAATGGCGTATTAATTCGCATTAGCAGTGTAGATATCCAACACCATAGTAATTTCACAGAATGTTCTATTTTTTAGTTCAATGCACTATGTGCGCCAATTTTAATAACCGTAAACTGTTAATCCTTTCTTCCTGTTTATTGCAGTGACTTCGACAGTTTAGATAAACACGATGTATATGGGAACAATGAACTGGCTTTTAGAATAGCAGAGCAGCACCTTGGAATCCCAGCACTATTAGATGCAGAAGACATGGCCTCCTGTTCTGTACCTGATCGATTATCGATTCTTACTTACCTCTCACAGTTTTATCAGACCTTTAGCGGTAAGTCTATGCAAATTTTCCGACACTTCAAATTCGTTATCCTTTCCTGGCACTATGGGACTAATAACTGCTTTACATTAGTTCGTATTACGCTTTACTAATAGCTTTCCAATATACTGGGTTTGTGAAAGCGCTATTCCATTAAAAAAATTTTCAGTCCTAATGTTTAGGAATGTATTGCCATCTGTAGTTTCATTAATTCCAAAACTCTTTGCAAGTTTTGCTATTATTTTGTTGCATAAAGTTTTAGTATTATCTACTACCGAAAGATTATCTGCACATATTGATATCGTAACAAATAAATGGTTACGGATATTATGTATGCTGTGGGTTCTGTTTTAATTTAGATTCTCAAAGGGGAAGGATTATCAGAGAAATTAATGTTTACTATAGACTACAATCGTATATTATCAAATTTCGGGTATTACAGAAGAGTGAACAAAACGGAGTTAGTCTTCAACAGCAGGCATACAGGGTGCCCCAAAACTCCCCATAGAGCCGAAAAGGGGTGATAGCTGAGGCGATTCTGAACACCTTTTTCCTTTGCGAAAATGCTGTTTGAGGCTTCGTTTTTAAATGGCTAACGAACAACATTGACCAATCAGAGCGTGCGTAGAGCCCGCGCTCAGCCACGGGAGTGTTGCGTTCGAGCCTAACGCTCGGCCGAGGCCGTGAATGTGAACAAGCCGCTCGGTCTAATAAGAGACGTTTACCAAAAGATATATCGAATAAGGAATAAACAAACTAAGAATAATATGAAATTATTCACTATTTCTGAAGAAGGAGTTAGTCGTTATTCGCGTAGAATCGATGAATCGAATGATTAAGAAACCTACCAATTGCAAACCACGTTAAATTAAAAAAGATTGACAGAAGATTTTAATTAGACTCATCCATTCACCTATAAATGAAGCTGCTTTCACGACAATCGGCCACTGTCACTGGGTCATTCTATCGACCTTGAACATTCGAAAAAGTAACACGTGGTGCACAGCAGCTGACGTTACGGCCAGGTCAGCGAACTCACTTTATTTGACAAAACTTATTGCCTGCACGGCAACTATCGTTGGGTCATTCTATCGATCTTGGCCATTCGAAGAAGGAACAGGTGTTGCACAACAGCCGATGTGTCGGCTGGATCAGTGAAACAACTTCGTTTCAAAAAATTTCCTTCATTGCACGATCACTGTCATTTTTCACTTCAAGATTTGAATTTACGAGATCAGTCGCTTCCACATTTGAACAATTGGTTGCCCCGAAAGGGACCGATAGTTATTAACTTTGAAAGGGTTCAGCATGGCCCCTCCTACTGCCAAATATGCTTTTCCGCGTTCGGCAATTCCGCTGTCGTGTTCCCGAGCGGGTAGTAACCCGTGAGCGTTACGTGTTAGAACTCAACTTTTATTTTATTGAGGGTGAGAATGGAAATTACAGTGTCGAAGAGAGCGATCTTTACTGCTTGACGTTCGGACTAATTCTGGCTTGAGAAAATTTTCCATGATCGCAACAGTGGACGAGGTTTAGTTGGAAAATTGTTATAAGGAGAGTTACGGGTCGTTGCGGCGGGGGGGGGGGGGGGGGGGGGCGTGGTTTATAATAGAAAGGCCCTTGAGGCCCATGTGCTGGTCAGCAGAGTTTTTCAGTTTCTAGAAAACACGGTCGTGGCGGATTTAATGAAGATATTTTTCACTCGCCGGAAAAGGCATTACAAAGAATATATATGAAAAGATGTATCATCTCTGAATATGTAACAGCGTCTTGAAACTTCCGCAGCGCTTTCCCGGCGACTCGAAAATGTCTCCATTAAATTCGCCATGGCCGTCTTTCCTGGGAACCGAAAAATTCTGCTGGTCAACACGTGGGCCTGAAAGACCCTTCCACCATGCACTGCTCCCCCGCGACGACCTGTAACTCTCCGTTATAACATTTTTTCAACTGGCTCACGCCCACTGTTGCAAACCGCATCACAATTTCTCAAGACAGGATGAGTCCGAACGCCGAGCAGTAATTATCTCTCTGACACTGTAATTGCTGTTTTTACTTTCAATGAAATAAGAGTTAAGTTCTAAAACGCAAAGCTCGTGAGTTACTATCCTCTCGGGAACACGACAACGGCATTGCCGAACGTGGAAGAGCGTATGTGGTACTAGCAGCGAGCACATCAAGCCCTTTCAAAGTTAATAACAATCGGTCCTTTTCGGGGCAACAAATTGTTCAACGTATTAGCAACTGGTTTCGTAAATTCGAATCTTGAAATTTGAAGTGATAGTGATTGTGCAATGAAGGAAACTTTGTGAAACGATGTTGTTTCACTGAGCCAGCCGAGACATTGGCTGTTGTGCACCACGTGTTATTTTTCGAATGGTGAGTTTCCGAATTTTCGAACACGACACGTCGCGACTCCGGTGCGTGGATTACTTCCTACTGGGGGTTGAAATCCCGAGCTATCTTTGGGGCCACACTAGTTGATCACGACACTGCTCGCCAAATTAATCTTGAGAAGACAGTTGAAGAAGTTCGTGAATGTAGTTTGGACTGCCGAACGTGACAGATTATACAGGGTGTTCGGCTACTGCATGTCAATATTGTAAAGGGTTATTTGAGGCAATTCTGACCAACTTGTTCCTTTGCCAAAACGGTGGTTAAAGCTTTATTCAGTTTTTGAATGATTAACGAAAAACGCCGACTAATCAGAGCGTGTGTAGAGCGCGCGCCTAATCGAGACGGCGTTCAAGGCTGCAGTTGAGCGTATCACGATCTTCTCTCGCGCGCGCTCCACACGCGCTATGATTGGCCAGCGTTTTTCGTTAATCATTCAAAAACGAAGCTTTATCCACCGTTTTGGCAAAGGAAAAAGTTGATCCAAATTTCCTCAGCAATCGCTTCGTAAAATATTGACATGCAGTAGCAGAACACTCTGCATATTCCATTGAATATAATTGTAAGTCCCGCGTCGATTGTGTTGTGGAAAAACCCTGGCTCGTAAAGAACCGTTCCATCCACCAGCAAAACAGTAACCATATTTACATATTTTTCCACACACAAAGGAGACCCGCAATAACTTCACCGCGCCGAAATTTCCTGACCCAAAAATATTCCATACTCGCTATTAAGGGGTAATAAACGCCGAACGTCTCGGGCACCTCCACCACCTCCGTAACACTGACCTGGCATCCCCCACATTACATCAGACCTAAAGAACCCCCGCGTTACAATTGGTTAAAACTACAAAGGCAAAATCCAATAGAAATACAGAAAAATTCATAACCACATCCACACAACCTAGCTATAATAAGGGAAACGAACACACACACGACTTTCAAACGAACCACTAAGTGGAGAACATCGTAGACTCAGCAGCCAGCCTACGTATTCAAATTTCTGTAGTGCCTGCAATTCACAATAAAGGTTCTTGTTAACGGTATCACATTCAATTTCAAAGCACTCTGCTGAAAAAGCCAAACGAGCATCGGTGAAACTTTGTGCTCATTCGCACATCAGTGAGCAAAGAAAAAAGCCGAAACAGATTGGACATTGTCGAAATTGCTTGTTAACCATACAACTTGATTTAAACTGTTCGACAGTTGAAGCGATTCTATTGTGAACTATTCGCCGGTCGAAACAATTCTCCGCACTTCTCGAAAGTTGAAGCGGTTCTACTTTTCGTTCCTGAAGTAAGTCCGAATGGCGACTTCTTAATTTTTGTGTACGCTGATTAGTTAATGCGAAACGGTAATTTTTGCCAATCACCGTACTGATTCGAAGTCCACCACTCTTCCGGTGCGCCCGAAGGGCGGTATTTCCGGGAAGAAGTGAGGCGATACCTGGAACCGCGAAGGTTGTGGAAATTTTTGGCCGAGGTACGAAATTCTTCCAGGCTCCACGGGTCAGCTACGCGTAACATTATAGTTTATGGCATGTTGTCGATTATTGAGGATGTTGAGAGTAATTTAGGTGGCAACGTTTGGCCCGCGTGTGAAATAAATTGCTTGCAAACGGCGAGCAATTAGACGAAATTCTTTTCCTCAAAAACAATTATTTCCTGAAATACGTGCTATTAACCTTGCCAAAAATTGTTCCGTGCGATAGAACAATGCTCTACCGTACTGTTTGAGCATGATCGTAAATTTCTTGCTCACGAACTGCCGGCCGTTATCTGTGATCAAACGTTTTGGGCACCCGAAGCGGAGAGCTATCCGTTCTTTTAAGAGTCGAACGACAGCTAGTGCGGTGGCCTTCCATAAAAGCTGTACCTGGATCCATTTCGTAAATTTGTCTTGAAACAGGAGGAGACTGGTGTACTCCTTGGCGGATCGAGGGAGCAGTCCGATCAGTTCGGCGGAGATGGTGTTACAAGGGTTCGTGGCCGGTGTTGAGAACATCTGTCCGGCGATCGTAAATTGGAGAGCCTTGTACTGAAGACAGATCGAGCAACGGCGAACGTACGAAGCTGCATCTCGGAACATTCCTGGCCAGTAGTAACGCTGGGCCAATCGGGCGACTGTTTTTGATATACAAAGATGATCTGCAATAGGAGCCTCATGGTTCTCTTGCAGCTTCTGTATACGCTGCGGCGTCGGGACAAAGGGCTTCCATTCGAGCTTAGATCGGAGACCGGTGTTGTCATGGATATGGCGGTAGAGCTGTCAGTTTTCGATGCGGGGGACTGGGAATCGCTCGGGTGTTCCCGTCACTCGTCGGCGCAGATGATCGGCCACTGGTGTCTTCCGGTTGGCGAGAGAGGGTATCGTACACCAAGTTCGGGGCTCCTTTCTGGTAACGGATGTCGAATTCATGTTGTTGGAGTTCCATACCCCAGTGTGCCAAATGTCCGGATGGGCTCTTCAGCTTCTGAAGCCATTTTAGCGCTTGGTGGTTGGTTACGACGGTGAAACGGTATCTCTCCAAATGTGCTCGCATCTTGTGGACTCTCCAGACTACAGCCAGGGACTTTTTCTCTGTGACAGTGTAATTTTTTCCCGCTACATTCAGCGTACGACGTGCGTTGGCGATGAACCGTTCTTCGCCCTCCACCTGTTGGGAAAGTACGGCTCTGAGTCCCTCGTTGCTGGCCTCCGTCTGCAAGACACAGGGGCCGTTCAAAATCGGGGCAGGTGAGCACAGGCGCGGAAGCAAGCTGTCGACGGAAAGCCGTGAAAGTCTCTTCTTAATCCGGACCCCATCGGTGTTTCTTTTTCTCCAACTCGTTCCGCGGCGGTACCACGACATTACCCCCAGGAAACGGTGGGGCTCTCGAAGATTCATTGGCGGCGGTATACCTTCGATCGCTTGTATTTTGTCGGGATCCGAGGTTATACCTTGATTCGTTACTATATGTCTGAGATACTTCAGGCTGGTCTGGCAGAAGTGGCACTTATCGACGTTGATGCGGCGACGAGCTTCACGGACTCGATGCAGTACTTGCTCGAGATTCGCTAGATGGTCTTTAAACGTTTTCCACAAGACGATGATGTCGTCGAGATATGCGAATGCTCGGGGTTCCAGTTTCGGTCCCATGACCGTGTTGAAACGTGACCGGAGGAGAGTGGAGTCCAAACGACATTACTTGGAACGGTGAAAGTAGTGATGGGTCGGCTTTCCATGGACAGTGTTACCTGCCAGTAGCCATTGGCCAGGTCGATTGTCGAGATGTAGCACGCTTCCCGCAGTTTATCGAGCGTGGTCTGTACTTTGGGTAGCGGGTAGACTTCGCGCGCAATGACTGCGTTCACTTTCCGAAAATCGACGCACATGTACGTGTTCTCCACGACCCGTCTCCGGAAACGATTATTGGACTTGCTGGTTTATCCGTATTTTCTGCATCTGCCGTTTTCTTTCCTTGTTCTTTAACCGCTTCGGAAAATAATGCAGGAGGCACACTTTTGATGCGCAATGAATAGTTTCAATAATGTCATTGTAAACTTTTTTGTTGGAAACTTTACATGGGTCCATAATGCCGCAGAATTACCGTATTCCATCATAGCCAATACCGAGCAGTCTCATTGCAAATACTGTTCGTTGGTTTACATCGTATGTGTTTCTTACAAACTCACATGTTTTGCATTTTATAAAAGCACTTAGAGATAAAATAGTCGCTGAAGAATTAATTACGCGGTAATGCTCCTATCAATATGCACCCTTTGAATGTTTTTTGCTCGATTTCTCGTGATACTATGAAATCAGAATTTTTTGTAGTTTTCTTCTTATACTTGACATCCCTTTCACACATACGAAGGTGGTCGAAGAGTAAGTATAACACTTAGGCTTCATTAGCAACCAAGAAGAAATTAGGGAGGATTCCTCGATGTGCAACGCTTTCGAAAGTGAGATTGTCCCCATCCAGAGTACTGTAATTTTCTCCTTGTTCAAGGAACGTACCCCACGAATATTTCTTCGCTCGCGCCTAGTCTATTTCCTATACTTCGGGTTTACACTGAGTCAAGTGCCATTGAGTGGAGTAGCTGAAATTCCTTGAGTCGAAAATAAACTGATAAATTCCATTCACACGTTACCTCTTGAGATATCCCTTGAAATACAGGGTGTAACGTAAAAGGTGTAGGAGCCGGAAATGGGAGATTCCTGAGGCGAAACTGAACAATTTTTTCCTTTGCCAAAATGTCGTCTGAGGCATTGTTTTTGAATTGTTAACGAAAAACACTGAGCAATAAGAGCGGGCGTAGAGCCCGCGCTCAGGGACGGTCCACGGCGCGGCGTGCTAGGTAGCGACGTTCAACCGGCGCCCCGAACAGTACGCGCCGGTATACAACGGAGCAAAAGTTAACATCGAATTATTCATTATTCTTGAATGGAAATTAACTAAAATATAAATGATACTGTTATCAGTTGAACAAAAAAGTATTAGAACGGACTAACTAACATGTCTATCATGTACAACGTACGTTACATTTTAAACAACTCGCCAACAATTAAAATTAGACTTACCCGTTTCTCCAAAAATGAACCTGCTTCGACGAAAATAGGTCACTGTGTCATCCTACCGATCCTGACTATTGCAAGTAGGTATCCCGTAGTGCAAGACAGCTGATGTTACGGCCAGGTCAGCGAACTCACTTTATTTGACAAAACCTACTATCTGCACGGCAACAATCACTGGGTTATTCTACCGATTCTGGCTACTCGAAGAACAAACACATGGTGCACAAGAGCCGGTGTCTCGGTTGGAACAGTGAAAGAACTTCGTTTCACAAAATTTCCATCATTGCACGATTACTGTCACTTTACATTTCAAGATTTGAATTTTTGAGATCAGTTTAAATAATTGGTTGCCCCGAAAGGGACTGATTGTCATTAACTTCGAAGGGGCTCGATATGGCCACTGCTACTGCCAAATATGCTTTTCCACGTTTGGCAGTTCCGTTGTTGTGTTCCTGAGCGGGTAGTAACCCGCGAGCATCTCGTTTTAGAACTTAACTCTTATTTTATTGAAAGTAAAAACAGCAATTACAGCGTCGGAGAGATCTGCACTGCTCGGTGTTCGGACTAATTCTGTCTTGAGAAATTGTGACGAGGCTTGCACGGTGAATGAGGGCTAGTTTGAAAAATGTTATAAGGGAGAGTTACGGGTCGTCGCGAGGGGCGCTCTTTATGGTGAAGAGGCCCTTGAGGCCCACGTGCTGGCCAGCAGAGTTTTGGGTTCCCAGAAAACACGGCCGCGGCGAATTTAACAAAGACATTTTCAACACTCTTTCTACGCTGGTTATGCTAGAACCCAGTAAAGTGTACTTATTGTGATATCACACAAGGATCAAGTATTACGAATAATATATAACATACCAGATACTAAATTAACTAGTCTACACAAACGCAAATACAATTACAGAAAAACGTATCAAAGATAGATATTTTAATACACATAAGATAAAAAAATGTCAAATGCAGAAAGTAATAACACAAATACGGGACGCAATAAAATACGTAAATGGTTTCAAACGATACAATATGACAATTATTGAACGGAAACAGAACCATTGAACTTAATTAATTAATCATTATTTATGTTTCCGCGTACCCACGGCTTCATTTGATCCGGACCCACTACAGTTGAAAAAGGTGTTCGACCTAATTTAAATCCTTCCACATCCCGAACTACATAACGATTGTAATTTAAAACTGTATATATTTCATATGGACCCTTAAATTTAGGAATTAGTTTCTTGTTAATTCTAGGAGTTACATCATGATTCCTTATCATTACGTGATCGCCTAATTTATAAGTGGTACTTGGCTTATATCGTCGATTATAATTTCGTTCATTCTTTTCCTGGCCTTCTCTAATATTTATGCTCGCTACTTCTCTAATTTCGTTTAAGCTTCGGTCTTCTTCCGAATAAGAATTCAGAACAAGTCGTAATCGACCGTTAATGTTACCTAATTGATTTATACCGAACAATAATATACTAGGGCTAGTCCCTGTGGATTTACACATAGTATTATTTTCTGCGTATTCAATTTGTCCAAGAACGTAACACCAATTCTTTGGAGCGTCGGACGACTTGGCCGACATCGGTGTCAACAGTCTATTGTATCTTTCTACCTGGCCGTTGGCTCTAGGTGCTCCTACCGCTATCAAGGTGTGTGGAATATTTTCCTCATCTACAAATTCTTTAAATGCATGAGAAACAACTCCCTCTGTCACTAATAATTCGGTGCGGTTTATTATAATTTCGAAAATATTCCCGCACACATTTTATTACTTCCTCTGCTTTCGTGGATTTACACGGATAAAATTTTATAAATTTAGTAAACCCATCTACCACTGAAAAAACAAACTTGAATCCGCCGCCGCTTTTCTCAAGTGGGCCATAATGGTCCACGTGTATTGTCCGTTAGGGTAGGCTCTCCTTAGGGATGCTATGTAGATAGCCTTCTTTACGCCCTTCTACACTCGAAAATTCGATACACTTGAAGCAGTTTTGTATGTAGATCTTAACTTTGTGTCTGATATCCGGGAACCAATAAATTCGGCTTATTGCCTCTACCATCTTTTCCTTGCCAATATGGCTCAAGTTGTCATGGCACGACCTAATTACGTTTGCCTTCATACATTCTGGTACATAAAACAGCAATTTTTTTCCCTTTACTTTTCTATATACTAATCTTAACTCAAAAAATTGATCTTCAGCTATTTCTAATTTTTCCCTTATTTCCTGGATTTTCAGATCTTGATTTTGTTTGATAGAAAGTACCTATTCAAAAGTATTCGCTTCTAATACTAATATGCTATGGCACCTACTCAGCGTATCTACGTGGTTCATTCTGTGATTTGGCCTATGCTCTATCGCATAATTATAGGCTTGAAAAACAAAGCCCATCGATAGATTCTTGGGTTCACACTATGTTTACTAAGCTTGAGTCGAAAGCTATCACAATCTTTAACAATTTTAAATTCGATTCCGAACAACAAGTAAACATGAAACCTTTTAATGGCATAAATAACCGGCTAAACATTTGAGTTCGAAGCTGTAGTATTTTGATTCCTGTACTGTAGTCCTTTTACTATAATAAAATATGGGCCTTAGAAGTCCATCTGGTTGCTTTTGTAACAGAATGGCTCCAAATCCAATGAAGCTCTGTTCTGAGTCGGTGATCATAAATCGCTAACACTGGCTCGGCTGCTACAGCTTGTTTTAGACTTTCAAATGCACTATTCTGTTCTACATCGAACGAAAATTCCGCGTCTTTTCTCAAAAGGTCGTATAGGGGGGTTTCAATTAAAGAAAAGTCTTTAATAGACCGACGAAAATAATTTGCTAAACCGACTAACCTATGTGCCTCCTTCACATTTCGAGGAGTGGGGTAGTTTAGAACTGAATCCATATTTTACTTACTGAGATAGATACCTTCTTCGCTAATTATGTATACCAAATAAGTTGTTTGTTTATAAAAGAAATAATATTTGTCTCACCGAAATTGTAGATTATGTATCTTAGCCAGACGGAACACTTTGCGCAACACATCCAAATGCTCCTCTATAGTTTCTGTGGCGATTAACATATCGTGTACGTATAACAAAATTTTAGATTCCCTAATTAAGATTCTATAAACGTTACTCAGGAACCTTTAAATTGTCCTAATGGTGCAACAAAAGAGGTATACTTGATCGAATTTTCGGATACTTTCACATGATGAAACCCGTTTCGTAAATCTAATTTGGAAAAATATTTTTTCCCACTTAGCTGGTCTAAATGATCATCGATCAGAGGTGTCGGAAAATTATCCTTTACCGTGACTTTATTCAGTTCGTGATAATCTATACATAATCGAATATCGCCAGTTTTCTTTCGCACCAAAACTATAGGACTCGCGAAAGGACAATTGCTCGGGCGAATTACTCCATTCTGTAATAACTCATCCAGAATTACTCTTAATCTTTGTTTTTCACTGCTAACCTTCGCGGGCGGAAACTAATTGAATCTTCTGACTTAAGCTTAATTTCCATTTCGATTTCACACGGCAGCTCTGTGCCAGGCGAAACATATTCTTCTGTCGACATTTTCCTAATAATTTCAACCATATCTGCGAACTTCGGGTTAATATCGAACTGGTCAGTGACTGTAACAGGTTTATCTACATATTCTATGTGTAAAATCTGTTGTTCAAAATTCACATCCGCGCCATCCTCCGAGATTTTTGTTATCTCTAATTTCGGACTCATTGTAACTTTCATTACGGGATGTCGAATAAAGTCGCGACCTAATACAGCCATGTATGACATAGTGTTGTCGGGTACTAGTAAAAATTTGACGTGCACGTCGATTCCTTCCACTACAATATTTGCTTTGAATGCCCCTTGTATCACTAACGGTGATCCATTCAATCCTTTGTGCGAATATGAGTCTGAATATACAGATATACGGATTTCGATCGGTACAATACTAGACTTGAGCAAACTAACAGGTGAACTCGAATCAATAGCCGCAGAAATAGCGTACTCGCTTATACGACTATCGTTGCCTACCATACTAAATCTAATGTTTACCATAAATGCTGTATCTGACGAAACCGCTTGTATCAAACCGACAGTGCCTGTTGTGTCGGCTGTTGTTGGTGCCCTCGACGCTGTTGTTGGTGTTCTCAATGCTGTCGTTGTTGCTGCCCTCATTGTTGTCGTCGTTGGGGTTGTCAACCCGCTTTTCGAAACATTTCTTGGACAGGTAGCAACCTTGTGTGACGATTCTCTGCACTTAAAACAAGGACCCCACTCGCGTTTCTGATTAGAGCAATCCCTTTGCCGGTGTCCCGTGGCATTGCAGTTGAAACACCGTAGTTCGCGACGGCGTTGTAGTTGACTTTCCTACGTACTCCGACCCATTTGGCCCGACGATTTCTTTATCTCCGCCTTCTCTCGATCTCCCTTCATATCTTGAAGCGTGAGTTTAGTGAAGGCTTTCAACATGTCGTTGGGTGCCTGAAAACAGTGCATTCGTGCTATATTTCCAAGCTCTGTGTTTGTCACGCCATCTATTAACACATCGACCAATTCTTCAGGGTCTGCGCAAACGTTCTCCGCCAAAGTTAATTTATCGTGGTAATAGTCGATGAAGGACTCGCTCCTCTTCCAGGTTCGCATTTCCATGCGCTTTCTACGAGCCAACTTGTTTGGGCGGTGGTCATACAACTGACGTAACTCTCCAAAAATTTCGTCAATCGAAAGAGTAGTATTCGTCGACTTCACACGGAACGATTTCAAGGCTTTGCCTCGGGGTCTTTGATAAATTATAATCTTCAATAAATTTTCGTCTAAATTATGTGTCTGTTTTAGGAGTTCAGCTTGTACTTTCCAATTGGAGAACTCTTCGCCTTCATGTTCACCGTTGAATTCATTCAATAGCTCTGCTATTGTTTTTACGTTGATGCCTCGAGTAGAAATATCACTCATGTAAGACCTCGGCACCGATGAAATTTCTCTTTCTCTGTGAACTAGTCGCAATTCCCTTTCCAAAAGTTCCTTTTCGCGCTGCAGCAATTCAAGTTTCCTCCTGCTAACAGCCATTCCGTCGGCGCCAGTCGACTTCGCGGTTCCATGCGACGATGTCGATTCGTAATCCATCTCGTTGTCCTGCTCTTCATCTGTAGCTCTCCTCTACCAGTGTTGTTATGTGTTTTTCACTTTCTGGCTCCGCTCTCTTCAGCCGAATGATCAATTCATTTTTGGATCCACTAACAGAAAGTTCCTCGTCCGTAACAAAGCTTTTAATTCCTCAATAGTGAAATCGTTCATCGTCTTTTTTACACTCTGTATTTTTATACACAATACAAATGCAGTTCACAAAATGTCCAGTCAGTCAGAAAAATGTTCAAACGAGTCTAAGTCCACAAGCGATGACCAGCACAACACTTGTGGTCACGGTATCCAAAACTTCGCGAACTGTCACAAGTCTGGTATAAAAAAATGAAAAAAATTTCACGGAGCGTGTATCCCATTTCTGAACTGTAAGGGTATGGGGTTAGCTTCGATCTCGACCGACTGTCGACTTTATTACATATTTCGTTAATAAACACGATATACAAAAACTTATCGATAACCAAAGAAATGTAAGGGTATGGGGTTAGCTTCGCTCTCGACCGACTGTCGACTACGTTATGCCTACGTCGTACCTCGGAACAAAGGGTCTCCCCACTCGTTACCCTTACCTTTCCTCTCATAAGCAAGTGCCACTCTCTGACGCCTCAGCTGATGCCAGAGAGACGCAACAATGACCTAAACTTTAGCACTTTGTAACGGTCCGCAGTTGGTCGGTGGACCGAAGGGTTGAGGAGTCGCCGGTTACCGATGTTCGTGGGTTGGATGAGGGGGGTGTCGGTTTTATTCCTAAACCTAATGTCTTAGCTTAATCTAATACTACTCCAGTTCGGCATTAGAGGAGGTTGGACACGCGGTATGGGCTTGTGGTTCCCACTCCAAGGTGCGACTTCACCTACCCTGTACTCCGTATAATTGGGAAGGGGAGCATTAACCGTTTGCCACTGACGACCGGTGACTCGGTCCAGTGGAGGTCCGGTGGATCGTGACGGAACTTTCGCGTCTCGGCTGCGGTGACCATGCGAGTCACGGCAGGGCGGGGGGGGGGGGGGGGGGGGGGGGTCGAGCCCGGTATCGGTAACCCGACGTGCCGAGGGGGGGAAGTCTTGTCCAGAAATGGACAGTTTTCACGAGGGAGGCCATTCCCACGTCAGTGAATTTGGTTGCCCGAAATATCGGGCGGCAAAGGAGATATCCGAGGTATGTACAGTTCTTATCGGTGATTGTTTTCTCGGTCTCGAGGTATGCGGGTGGCGCGTACTTAATCTTGTGCGTGGCCTTAGTAACTGCGGGAACCGCTCACGGCTCGCGGCTCGAGGCCCTCTGGCGGTCCCAATTGCAGGCTTCGCGCCTAGCGCTTGGTTTGTCGCCCTCGTGCCCCCGCCACGTCACAATGTAAAATTGACATTTCATGAATAAAAGGACATGAACATAGCACATTCTAATGTAAAGAATGCTCATGATTAAACGTAATATGAGTAGCCCTAGTGGAATACAACAAAATGTATAAATTACATAATTGATATCTCGTAATTGATAAATACTGATGATCAAGTATCATTAGTGTTACTTTCGTTTATGAAATTTCAGTGTTATATCATTAATTAGAACATGGCAATGTGACCATATTAAAATAAATGTTAAAGATCATCAAGTAAATATAACCGCGTGTACCCTGGGAAAACATTTCACAGGTTGGTAAGCATTTGTAGAAAATAACCAAAAAGAATTTTGTCTCTGAATAATCATTATTCGTGACCGAAAAATATTTACCTCATTGATAATGGTTATCCATAACCAAAAACAGTTTCCATCAATTATAATGATTATTCCCAACCAAAATGAGTTATTGAGCGATAGCAATTATTATACTTTAACTTTTTTCAAATTTGGTTATAAAGGAAGTACAAAGCTCAACCTTGTTATTTTCAAGTGGAAAAATATGACTTTTTTATTGACGATTTGACTCTGCTGTCTTTATGCTGTTCTTGTGACAGGAGAGGAAAGAAGAGCAAACTGCATGGTAGTGGGGGAGCGAATATTGGTAGTAGGGTCACAGACCACAGTACAGGATAGACTGCGCATCTTACGGGATTGCGTGTCATCTGTTCTGAAATACCGACCCTAAGAATACTCGCTAGTTTTCGAGCGTCCTCTACGCTATAGAGTGGCGACCGTAGGAATTACATTCATTTGCGACCGATGTCAATAGTGAAGGGATCAGAAAACATATCCGTATCGAGAGACTCGCAATTGGCGAGAAATGCGCATCTATCAATGGCACAATCCACGTTAAATAGCATAAAAACAGCAGTCGTAAACATTGATTCTTCTTTAACTTGGCATGAGTATCTATCATGCCAACAAAATAAGTAGAATTCTTCCTTTCTGCCCCCGATGATTTAAAGTTGCTTAATGGAAAAGTTTTGAAGAATTTCATAAAATGAGGCAACATATGGTTATGTCAACCGTAATGTGCAAGCCATACTTAAAGGTTATATGTACATGCATACATATGTATACAGCGTACATAGTGTTCAAATTTATTCACATACATATACAAACATTGTAATTACGTTCATTGTAAAGCTAAAGGAATATAAGATATATAAAAGGAATATAAGAAAATACAGTTTTCCCGTAGCTCAGAAATTTTGTTTGTTCTCAATCATTTTGGTAATAATTAAGACCTAATTTCTAAGCTGTAATTATGCGTTCTTGCCACTTAGTTGGTCACTTTAAATTGATCGGTTTGAAAAAATATTGATTTGCATTTGACTACTTGGATTAGTTTAATATTCCTCTTTAACATGTGCTTTGTAACATGATGGGTCAATTTCGAGAGTGTTACAAATATTAAGATTTAACGTACGAATTTCCAAAACCAAATTTTTCCTTCGGTTTATTATTAAAACTCTAATTTCGATTGGATAATAAGATTATTAGCCAGGCAATTAAGAATGTCAGAAGCAAAAAGAAAAGAAACTTAGTATGCGTTCATTCACCCTTCTGCAAAATGCGATTTCCAAATATGAAAAATATAAATAAGATTGTGAAGAAGACAAGAAACTCACAACGTAAATTGAAAGTTATTGAGAGGATCGTCAACGAGATTTTTCGTAAATGTATCTTTATTTCGTTCATTACTGCGAAAATACATAAGAGTATAAAAGAATGAAATAATAACAAATTTCTGTTGATAGAAATATATTTATTTGTCAACTTTTTTATCGCCACTGTATTTTCTTCAACCCTGTGTAGGATATTAGTTCTGGCGCGTAATACATGTTGACATCTGTATCTGAAACAGTTTGACAATTATTAATGATTATTTTTTCTTTGGAAAACGAAATTCCTAATAACCTAAGACATAAAATATTCACGTATCTTTTATGATTTGTAAAATAACGATAGCCTGCCTTTCTTTCATCTTAGTTGCACTTTTACTTCAGAAAAAAATATTTGTTATTATCGCATTAAAATAGGTATTTACGTAAAAGTGCTTAACAGGATGGGCCACGTGAAGGCGTGAAAGAAGGTCTTAACCATCCCAGAGTATGTTCAATGTTTATTCGACTTGACAAGTATGTATGTAATAGAAAGACCATAGAAAATAAAAATTGAATATGAAAAATACATAATTTAGAAAAATCAGCATCCGTACTTGGCATGTGAAAGAATGTTGAACATACTCCAAATGCTAATACAGGATGTAGAGAAAGCCGTGACAGTTCTTTTTTTCTACATTCTATACGTAGCAGGTCATGTAATATGTAATACATACAGTGTATCTATGTACATATGTACAAGTTAATTACAAAGTTTCTATGTATTTACAACAAAATACTTAATGTTCATGTATTACATATTACATACATTTATATTTACAATATAATATTGTTTAATATAATATATATATCTAGAATAAAATCTACACAGTGTTTCTCTCGCTACTAGACTCGAAGGAAGTGCCACCCGAAAGTACCGCGGCCAAACATCCACTGGTACCGACGTGCGATCTGACAAGTGGCCCCCAATCGACTTCTTGGTCAACACAAGAGGTAGATTGCGGGCTATTTATCAGATCACATATACAATACACGTTGGGTGTATGGTCGTGGTGTCCTTAGTTGACGCTTCCTTTGAATTAATCAGCGGGGGAATCACCTTGCCTTACTACGAAATATATTACTAATAAAAACCAGTGTACTCAAACATGCTCGAATTGTACCAATTTGGAATAACGTCCTCTTGGACTAAAACGCAATTCTTGGCCAAGCCATACCGTATCTTTATGAATTTTGACAGTTAAAAATTTATATACCATTTCTTTACGGTGCTCAGCACATTCATCTTCAACAAACCACTTTCGATATTCTTCTGCAACTAGACTCAATATAATCGAAAATAGTTTGTCCAATATAAACGTTTCGCTGCGCATTTTCGGATAATACGCGTCAAAAATACGAGAAATTATTCTAAAAATTGTCGAAAGGTGTGTTGTCGGAACACACAAGTTTCCAAAGTCGACATTGTGGTCGACTACATATGCCCGGAAAGATAACAGCATTTGCTCGTTACGGCTAAGAACTGCATTCTTCTCTACAAAAATATCCCGACATCTACGACATTGAGATTTTTGCAGGCATTTATTAGCAATATATCCTGCAAAATATTCTATCGCGTTCGCTTCCAAAGGACATACCGATGGCAACAGTTCATCGACATCGATGTACCTGTCATCGACGTGCCCTTCATTCACACTAAATGCAGCATCAGGTATTGACGTGGCTGGTTCACTCTGTGCTTTAAATTCTTCCGATACTAACGGTACGTCAAAATCTTCCATGCAATTCGCCGAATTTGGTGTCCGTACAACCACATTACTAAATTTTTTCTAATCGCGAGACGTACCGCTTTTACCGAAGGATTCTGATTGTACGTGCCACCATGCATGCGAAGTACAGAAAAGAAATTCTCAACAAAAACGTAAAACCCTCGTCCCTTAGATCGTCCCACAGTTGCATGGTGGCATTTACAGATTGCCGTAACCCCAAGAAACAAGGCGGCACTTTTAACCCCTCCTCGGATATTATAAACCAATTCTCCATATCGTTGAAAGTACGTCTTAAATTACTTTCAACGAGAGTGTAAAATCGCGAGAGCGCACACTTGTTCGGATTGGGGTCACGGGCTGTGCGACTATTTAAATTATCAAACAGGTCATTCAAGACCTGGAAGAAAGTCGCCGTGTGTTGCACGCTACTTGTTGCAATGCTGCCTGTCACGGAGGCGGTGAACAACGCAGACGACACTCTACTACTGAACACTTGAAGGGCATACTTACATTTCATCCTATCAAACGTGTTAGGATTAACATGTTTTTCGGATAATTTGTAAGCTGCCCTTGTACTGTGTTCTTTTTCCAAGTTCCATAGCGCACGAATATTGCACCATGAAACCCGGCGCCCACTAATTAAGAAGTCGTGCTTCAATAAATTATTCCGAATAGACTTGAACAAATGTAAGAAATCAAACAAAAAGAAAATTTTTTGACCGTTACGTTCAAAAAAGGGCTCGGAGATCGAAACTCTGTCGTCTGCTATGCTCTTATTGCTGCCACCTTGATCAGAAACAACCGCCCTTACTTTCAGACCCGTCTCGTGTACGGCATCTAAAATTTGGTCTAAAAGAGCGGACAATACATCCCTTTTAACACTACGGCCAGAAACAAAGAAAGCTAGCGGTTGTTTCCAATTATCGAACAGCCCTCGCAGCATAAAAACAAGCACTTGAGTACCAACGACTGAGCTTCTACCCAAAGAGCCCAAATCTTCAAAGCCTTCAATGACCTGTCGTGTTGGATAGAAATCGAGACATCGTTTAATAGCCATCTCATCAAATACGAGAATGCAGTTCCTGTCTGCGACTTCCATGTGCGCAGCTTTGTATTTTAACGCGGAAAGCAAATTTTGACAAATCCCCGGCCAAAAGTCTATTTTCCCAAACCAACGAACTATCGTAGAACGATCCGGCAGATGGAAACCGAATTTTTCGCGCAAATTTCTGTACAAGGAAGGGGAAGTGTAGTGCATGCTCATACATAATTGCTTCTCTGCCGATGAGTAGCAATGCTTCAATCTAAAGACCAACATGAGTACAAAAGTTAAGACGTAACCTTTGACTCTACTAGCAATTGCTTTCTTCAAACATGTATCACTAATACAGCCTGAAGAAAGCTGCATCTTCAACCGATCTATTACTCTACGCTTCGCCCTTAATTGCAAGCGAAGAATACTCGATGTATTCTTTTCTTGCTTCAATTTCTCTTCGGTTTCCATCAGCCGTTTTCGTAATTCACCGTATTCTCTAGGTGATAAGATGGCTTCAAAATCTACATTACTACTAATGCCATGCGAATCTACAATATCGTACATTTGCGGCACGGCGGTTCTTCGGAGTGGACCGGCTGCATGAAAACAATCTTTGGTAAAATGCCGGCTGCAAATGTACTTTTTCTTTAATTCACTATTCCCCATTTCTACCCAATCGTCTAAGCCACAGTTAACCAGCCACGTTATACATCGATCATTATCCCTTACGGGAAAGGAATGAAATGTAATACCGTCAGTCACACTGCGGCTGCTTAAATTACAATTAGGATAAGCGCACTTTTTATAGCGGGCCCTCCTATCCTGATGCTGCATTTTCAAATATACTTTAACTCACACTTGTAATAAAAAATTTATATATAAATATTTACCTTATTACCCGCTTAATCCTCACCGAGAAAGTCCGCAATCCTCACAAGTCTTCGAAAATCCCCAGCGTCCAGCACACTTACTATTTCAACTTATTAATTATGCCTAGAAGGCTCACGAAAGACTGACTCGTACAACGCGGGAAATCTCATATTATTATATCGTTTTGCACGTCAATTGTTCTTACATACATTATACGCACACATTTTAGCTTTCTTACACATGTAGAAAGGGGCCGAGAGAGGTGGAAGCCATAAGGAGGCGAGAAACATATGCGTGAAAAAAGTAATTTAATCTTTGACTGCTGCCTCTCCTTTCTACGACCGAAAAAATAACAAATGCCGCCAAACATTTTGCATAGACACGACTCGCGGCGATTCGGCATGCATCGGTTGATCATTATTTCTAGACGATCGAGACAGTTGCTGTTTGTACGACGTTGAATACAGAACGATTTAAACATTTTTCGGAAAGCATGACGGCTGTAAACAAAGAAGCCAAGAAATCGGGCAAGAAGGGTGGGTGTATATGGATACAATGCATGTATAAATTGTATTAAAGTCATATTGTTTACAGCATCACATGCATTTAGGTTGATAGCAACACATTTAATTATCTCGTCAGGAAATCTCTATTTTCTTTGCATGATTCCCTTACGCCAGAGATAAACCTGTGGCTAATTTATACTTTCTGCACTTCCAACTGCCTTCTGTCATCTGTACAATTTGCTCAATACAAATCTCGCGTCGATCGGCTCCCGCTGCGTTGCATTTCAATCCTCGGAAAATTACCTGCAGTGTTGTGATCCTCGTTTGTTTATAGGTCATCGACCACCCATCTAATGTATTAGTGCCGCATCATACACATGTGTGCATGTATAGGCTGAATGTCGATCGAATCGCCAATTGACATGAAGTTCGACGGAATTGGTGGGTTGGAGGGGGAGGGCGAAGAAAGGAGAACTCCAAACACAAAATTTTAGGTTCGGGTATTTATTAGTTTCCGAAACACGTATTAATTAAAAACTTTTAATGCAATCCATTGAGTCCTGCCTGTACAGACGTAACTAAACAAACGTTTTCGCTGTAGGCTTTAGTCGTTGTCGAGTTAGTTAATTTATTGTCAGTCATGACATTAAGCCGACTACTCTACTTACAAAAATATGTTTATGCCGAATTATGTCCCCCTTCATATCAAACAATTTTTGTAACTTCAATTTTCCATTAAATAAATATAATATAAATAAAATATTAAACTATGTACTGTTAAAAGATATGGCCCATGTAAAGAATTGCATGCAAAACGTGAAGTATTTATTAATCTACCGGCTCTTTTTGAAATAGCAAATCGTAAATGAGGAAGCAAGTATTTCACAAACGTTGATTTTTATTTATCCTCATTCATTATTATATTTTTGTAGCCGCCAGGACTGATACATATGTACATATATACATACATACATACATAATACGTATATTGTATCATATGATCGGCTGGTATGATATCGCCCACCAAAACATGAACTTTTTCCTGAATAACTTCATAACTGTGGACATGATACAGCTATGAAGGTTATCCTCATCTACGAAATGCCTTTTCATATATTTAATTACAGTTCCCATCACTACTGATGCCTTAGTTCTATTCTTTACTGGCTCGGTAACGTCGAGAGTGACACCAGCGTGGTAATGGGTTCTAGGACCCCAGTCTCAGGTGACAAAAAAAAGCATTGTCTGCACAATCTATCCTGTACTCTAGTCTGTGTTACCATCAGCGTTGATGGTAATACAGAGCAGTCGGTAAATGTAATTTAGAATTTGACAGCGCGAACGAAAGGCTGAGTTGCCAGAACGTATTGAAAGTTTGGTCACGCTGTTGCCACATACATACAGGGTGTCCCAGAACTACCGCAAGAGCCGAAAAGGGGTGATAGCTGAGGTGATTCTGAACACCTTTTTCCTTTGCGAAAATGTTGTTTGAGGCTTCGTTTTTAAATAGTTAACGAAAAACACTGAGCAATCAAAGCGCGCGTAGAGCCCGCGCATTAGAATCGACTGACTAACGAGTCTATCAGGTACGACGTATGTTACATTTTAAACAATTCACCAACAATTGGAATTAGACTTACCCGTTTCTCCAGATATGAACCTGCTTAGACGAAAATGGGTCACTGTCATCTTACCGATCATTCGTATCATTATTACATCAAGGAGTAACACGTGATGCACAACAGCTGATACTCCACGGTCAGGTCAGCCATTTCACTTCACTTCTCGAATTTTACTTTACTGCACGATCGCTGTCACTTTTGTGAGGGTGTAACGCAACCTTCTGCATAAGGGGTGATTCTACAGGCCAAAACAAGGTGAAAATCAAGAATAATTATTTCGCATTTGAGGCTTTATTAATAAAATAGCGGTGTTTGAAAAAACGGGCAGCTTTGTTCAGTGGCCGTCATTCGCTACACGGAAGAGAAACCATGATCTACCGCACCGCGTAATCTGACACCCAAAAAGACACACGTTTTACGTTGCACAGCATTCAACCTGCTTACTTGTAAAAATCCACATGGGCATATCAAAACCTGCCCAATGGGATTATCAAGTAAAGAGGGTGACGGCCTTCAATCCATAATTTTGTTCTCGAAAACCAAATACACACGCATCACGATTGTCCCGGCCGCGAACGTGTATGCGTACACGCGATTGTCCCGTCCACGATTGTTCACAATACACCCTTAAACACAGAAATTTGCAGCACACGAGGATCAAGTACACCAACAATTTAATTACAGTTCCCATCACTACTGATGCCTTAGTTCTATTCTTTACTGGCTCGGTAACGTCGAGAGTGACACCAGCGTGGTAATGGGGTTCTAGGATCCCAGTCTCAGGTGACAAAAAAAAGCATTGTCTGCACAGTCTATCCTGTACTCTAGTCTGTGGTAGGGTCCGTGCAGTCCGTGTTGGAATATGCGGGGCGTTGTGCTATAGGTGGTAAATACTTTAAGGGGTGATTTTATGGCCTAAAATACGACGAGAAAGAAGAATAAACTTTTTTTGTTTGAGGTTTCATTTACGAGAAAATTGAGTTTGACAATTCAATCATTCAAAACGTATGTTTTATAAAATCGGTACGTCTGAAAATTTTAGAGAAAACCAGAAGGAGAATGACTCTTTATGTCAAAATATGGCGAAAACAAACAAGAAAATTTGTTCGTTCCACGCTTCGTTTCCAAGAAAATTGAATTTGAAATGCGCTAAGTGCACATGCACTTAAGTACTGTTCGTGGCTGGTACCTTGGCATCTTAGTGATAAGATAGGTCTGGAGTGGGGAAAAGAAAAACAAATGGGTTTCGCCCCTTGTGCCTCTGAAATCAGATGCCAAGTTAGCAGTTTGGAACAATAACCGCTATCTGCTTGCAAGGGACCATCCCGAAGTGTAGAGGTCTATTTATACACAACCGTGTCGTATCCGGGTTCCGGCACGTTCTTCGGGAGAAAGTATAGGCCTACCGTACTATTATAGCATAACAAAGAGCCCTGCGATTTATGTGGTGTTTGATGCCGTTGTAATTGTAAAGATCGCAGGAATTCATTAAAATTAACTTCATAAAGGTTAAACGAAAACTAAAAGAATTGTATTCCTTGTGTACAGGGAATGCACTTTGTATGTACAAATCAGTGTGACGCCCGGAAGAATAGGGATACGCCAAGCGGTACGAATGTGCCTCTTCAAGGCGACCTTTTCAAGAAGTCCCCCGTGCCTCGTCCGGGCCACAGCCAAGTATCGGAGGCTAGAAACTGTGACTGTGGCACGCCTGGGGGCCCGACACGGCACGGTTATGTATAAACTGGTCCATTTGTAACTACGATAACCGATTTCGATCCGGGGCACGGTCCTGTTGTGTATAAACGGATTTTAGGCCCTTTGCGTCACGAATTTGGTCCGGATGCGGCATGGTTATGTATAAATGGACCTTATATCGCCGATTTTTGTGTGCCTTTGGTAAAATGTCTCATTTAAAAAAATATACGACACGTATTGTTTTTTTATCGCCAATGATTCATATCTATGGGGTGAAATCAGCCTTTAAAGTTGGGGTGAAAAAAACCTATTACCAAATTACTCGGAAACTGATACAACGTTAGAAGAAAAGTGCAAATATAGAGTTTATGTGTTTTTTATTGAAAAATTCAGCCATCGAGACAGTTTGTGCGAAAAGCAATTTGTTTAAGTAGTATATTACAGATATGTACTTTTTCAATATTTTCATTGGAAAAATGTAAATTCCCCTTCACTTAAATTTGCATATGCATAGTGTCGATCAAAATATAAAATATGCAAAAATTGATATTTTATAATTTCGCATTATATTAAAAAAACCTTCCGTATCTATGGTCTACTGAAATGCGCCCTGTTAAAACAGATCGATCGTAATACATAAACTTGTGTGATAATTTTGATATTCAAATTTTTTGATATTTAATTTTTATAGTATGGTATGCACAGCGGCCGATCTCTAGACCTTTCATATTTGCTTACGGTTCTTAAATATTCTTTTATATCTATTGCTAATGTCATTAGATGCAGTTTTAAATCAATAGTACAGTGAAGCTTAAGTCGCGTTGTATTTCTTTTTTTCTGGATAATAAAAAAGAGTCAGATTGTAAGGGCTACGCGCAAAGATAGATAAGAGGCATTGAGATCGATCACTACCACTATACATATCTTACATCCAATTACATTATCCAATTACGGGTAAGATTTGCAAGAGCGTTACCAACAAGGATAGAAAACGTTGTATATACAACTTTATTGATTCGAAAACCTGATATTCTCAGAACAAAGTGTTTGATCGTGATGCGTCGCGTTTCGCGGCACGGATTAATTCCTCGATGGAGTCGTAAATTCCGCCTTAACCACCTTGGTATGCTATGTCGCTACGCTTGCCCGCCAATTTAATATTGGGCAATCCTTTCGATCACAATTAAGTCCCGAACGATGGACTTTAAAAAGACTGTTTGAATTGTCGTACGTGGAAGACTGAATAATTGAAACAACTTGAATTCTAAGCTCCGCGTCGTTGGACCTTGGCAAAGTTGCTTTTTAGAGAAAGTTAAAGTTATACTGATGTGTTCGACTGTTGGAACGATTCTGATCTCAGCGGTTTGATGGTTGAAACGATTCTGATCTTAACGGTTTGATAGTTGAAACGATTCTGCTTTTTCGTTCCGGAAGGAAGTCCGAACGGCAACTTTCTAATTTTCTGTGTACGCTGATTGGTCAATGCCAAATGGCAATTTTTGCCAATCAGCGTAACGATTCTAGATCCACGACTCTTCCGGTGCACCCGAAGCGCAGTATATCCGGGAATAAGTCGGGCGATGCCTGAAACCGCGAGGATTGTGCAAATTTTTGGCCGCCGTACGAAATTCCTCCAGATCCAGCGGGTCGGTTTCGCGTACCGTTACAATATGGCCGGGACTCTTCGGAAGCCCAGATTTATGGCGTGTTGTCGATTATTGAAGATTACAGAAATAATTTAAGTGGCAACGTTTTGCTTGCACGTGAAATCAATTGCTTACAGACGGCAAGCAATTATATGAAATATTTTTCCTCAAAAATAATCTGTCCCCGAGATGCGTGTCATAAACCTTGGCAAAAATTCCACCCATATTGTTCCGCGTCGAACGGAACACAAAGGATAAAGAATGCAACTTTTATTGTATATGTTTGTCTCCGGATTTATGTAGTTGTGACCCATTTGCAGAAATGTGAACACAAGCTAAGGCTTCCTTTTTCGTTTTTGTAGGTTCATCTCCAGCTCGACTTGCTGTGAACAGGACAAGAGAAACTGCAGACGAAAAAGTCACACAAATTCCTGAATCTCCGAAAGAAAAGGTAGAGAAGACATTCTTGTATGAAACGTAGAATATTATGAATATTTTATAGTTTAAGCACCATTAATTTAAGTTATTACACTCCACTTCGTAAATAATTTCCCAACTTGGATTTGGATTATACATTGACGTTTTGCATTTGCCGAACAACAAAATTTATAAAAAAGCGATTTATTCATGATTACGCCCCAATATAAGGCATTTATTACGATATTATTTAAACGGATCGCTAAATTGTGATTATATTATTAATGAGGGAAGAACAAAAAGGTGAAAATGATGTAGCTATAAAAGTAGTGCACTCATTATTACAACCTATTGTGGCTTTGCTTAAATTTTTTTCGAATATATTTTTATGTAATATCCAGGATGTCCCATTTAAAATACATATCCAAATTAACTCTGCCATAATTGAAAATAGGGAAAGCGATGAAGACACGTTCGTCTGGCATTAGAACATATTTCTCAGGATTACTGCAAAGTCGTTTTATGATATCCCTAAAAATCACTTCAAAGACAACAATTTATGTGTACACAATACTGTTTGGTTTTATCAAGCAAATTGGAAATATGAGGGCGAGTTCAGTGATTCCAGTGACAATAAAACAGTTTGCTGTACTTAAGAAATGAACATGTCAGGTATCGTGATGTTGGTTGTAGTCTCAAAGCCACTACAGTATCGCTTGGTGAAAAATAGATTTTATTATGTAAATGTATTCATGATTTTCAAATGATTTTCAGGAGGTTCTCTCGGAGAAGCCATCTCTTATTATCAGACGTGTTAGCCTTAAGTGTTATGTCAGACTGAAATCTCTTACAATAATTTTTTATACCTTCTATGGCAATATAAGTAGTTTAAATATTTGTAACAAATTGGACATCCTGTATAATGATTACAATATTTATTGTTAATGTTGAAATAGTTACACATGATATTTAATTAACCTGCATTTCAGGCTGTGTTCATTCTTTGTTTACGTTCATTTAGCAACAATCAGTATTACAAATTGATTTACTTTTCTTGTTTTAATTAAGCTTATCAGTATTATAAACACGGTGCGCACATGTTTCGTGTTATGTTAACATTTTGTAAGAGTAATAGTTTTCCTGCTTATGATATTATCGTAAATCAAAATTTACCGTACTGACCCTTAAAAAGAAATTGGATAATAAATGTTGCACAATATATAGCAAGTTACTTTAATCTGTTTTTGTATAAAACTGCACGAATATTACTGCATTTCCAAGATCATCTGTGGCTTGGTGCAAGAAGTACAATTCGCGCCCAGAAATAAGTATCTAGAAACGAATGCGAGTCTTATTGAACAGAGTTGAACGAGCATGCCTTGTGCTTCACGCATTCCCCAAGTCTAGCGAGGTATTGACTAAATTCGTGCGTCTAGAAGGTGTCCTACTACTAATGGCAAACATTTTAAGGGGTGATTATATGGGCTAAAATAAGACGAGAAAGAAGAATAAAGTTTTTTCATTTTATATTTAATTTTTAAGAAAATTGAATTTGAAAGTTCAACCGTCCTAAAAGTGAGTTGTGATAAAATTGGTACAATCAGAATTTTTGAAAAAAGCTGGAAGGAGAAAGATCTTTCGTGTCAAAATAAGCCGAGGACAAAGAATAAAATTTTTTCGTACCACGCTTCGCTTTCAAGAAAATTGAATTTGAAATGGGTCGTTACATACGCCGAAATTAATTCGTTTATTTAATTCGCTCGAGAGTGCGTCATCTGGAACGATGGTTAAGGGCCTTCTAGAAATGATTATAACCACGAAATGCGTGCGTGAGCAAGACCGCACCTCCACACTTGAGAGCTATCTTCTGGAGACTTCTACTTGGGGGAGATGCACCATTATTCTCGTAATCCCTTTTTAATATTTATTTTTGCATTGCTATTCTGTTAGTGCAGTATATTCCAATTTCTTCTCGCGTCTAGAAAACAGTTAAATGATCTAAAATTATCCAATATTAACCTTCAGATACAATCAATTAATTTACTACATGTATATTATTTATTATAAGAACGATTTGTAATAAATAATAGGTAACAGTAATTTCAATTAATTGCAATTTATTATCTTGAAACAAATAAAGCAAAAATCAGAAGCTGCAAATTACTATAAATAAATACCTTGTGTACAAATGGATGTGATGTACAACATGTTTGCGTTATATTTATTGGAATGTATATACATTCAAAGTTACCACACAGGTAAATCGAGTGTTAAAATATTACAAAACGTACCTATATTTTGGTTATCCCAAATTAATTCTGAATCGGATTCGGAATCAGTATCGTTGCTGTACTCGGGGCTCGCATCTCATGCATCAGTCATTGTTGTAGGATAAGTTGGAAACGTTTCTGGGTGTAACGAATTAACTTTGGCATGTAGAGTTTTATATTGTCTCACCCACAATTTCAGCTCCAGGCTCAAAGCCAAAGCTTCAATTATTGAAAAGCCTTTATTGTGGGGGATTTTTACAGCTTTCGCTATTTCTAAGACAAAAGTAAGTTCTTCGATTGATTTATTGTCAACCAAATCCTTAATTTTACGCCTTTTTGTTGTTCAGAACATTCTATGAAAGGTTTCATAGGTCTCCCTGTTCTTGATGTTAATTCACCACTTGCCTAGTTTATGTTTCATCAATATAGTCCATTATGGAACTGTTAATCAAAATTTTTTAAGCCAACCACTGAATATTGCTCATACATTCTATTGTACGTTCTATTACACTTTTCATACTTCTGTTTTATCTTCAAATGTATAAATCTTGTGGTTTCAGAAATATTTTCATCAATCCAAACTGGTATGTTAGGTAAACTTAAATTATCTTTAATGAATGCTGAAATGGTTGTAGTTTCATTTAGTCTGGAATTTTTCCACACTTCCAAGCATCGATCATAAGTGATGAAGTGACATTGACCTATAATAACAGTTAATTGAGATTCAAAGAGCCTTTCTCAGTTTTAAAATATTACTTCATCGAATATCATAAACCATGTACAAGTGTTGTACATTACCACTCATTGGCTGTTAACTTATGTCCATGTTATAAAATTTTTAAATGTCTATGTTAATATACAGGGTGTAACACAACCCTCTGCAAATATTTTAAGGGGTGATTCTACAGGCCAAAATAAAACGGAAATCAAGAGTGGCAATTTTGCGTTTGCGGCTTTGTTAACGAGATATCGATGTTTAAAAAAACGCGGTGAAAACGCCTGCCGATAGGCAATCTGACCTGCGAGGCTCGAGACGAACAGCTGCGTTCAGTGGTAGTCATTCGCTGCGACGCCGCAGGAACCATGACCTACCACACCGTGAAATCTGAAACTCAAGAGGCACACACGTCTCACGTTGTACAGCATTCAACCTGCTTACTTGTAAAAATCCACATGGGCATATCGAAACCCGCCCAATGGGATTATCAAGTAAAGAGGGTGACGGCCTTCAATCCATAATTTTCTTCTCAAAAACCAAATACACATGCACTGCGATTGTCCCGTCCGCGAGTGTCTATGTGTAGACGCGATTGTCCCGTCCGCGATTGTTCACAATACACCCTTCAACACAGAAATTTGCAGCACACGAGGATCAAGTACACATGCACCACGATTGCCCCGTCCGCGAGTGTCTGTGCGTACACGCGATTGCCCCGTACGCGAGTATCTGTGTGTACACGCGATTGCCCCGTCCGCGAGTGTCCACGATTTGCACTAAACTTATTATTCCAGGAAATGTTCCTCGTGTCCACTACTCGCTTGAGTGCAGTTATTCTATCTTCGACGCAAGTCGTGCCACAATTTTCGGAAGTTTGTTATTATTGTCAGAGAACATCATCATGTAGACGTATTCCGCGAATGTACACGACCCTTTGCACCCTTGGCACCACTATCACCGCACGTAACCGATTGTAATAAAAAGTAGCTTTAAGATTGAGATTACGTATCTAGAAATTGAAGTAATCAAGTTCTAAGAATTAGACTAAATTAAAAAACCAAAGTAATAACAATAGAACTAAATGCAATATTAAATCTATGCCCACTACCAAAATTCAAAGAACAACTAAAATGTTTAAATAGGTCCGTGTTCAACGCTATGCAAACGGCAACTGAGATCGTCTAGAAACAATGCATGCCGAATCGTCGCGAGTCGTATCTACAGAAAATGTTTGGCGGCATTTGTTTTTCTTTCGGCCGTATAAAGGGGCGGCAGGAGTCAAAGATCAGATTACCTTTTTTCACCGATGTGTTACTGATCTCCTTACCGCTTCCACCTCTCTTGACCCTTTTCTACGGCCGAAAGAAAAACAAATGCCGCCAAACATTTTCTGTAGATACGACTCGCGACGATTCGGCATGCATTGTTTCTAGACGATCTCAGTTGCCGCTTGCATAGCGTTGAACACGGACCTATTTAAACATTTTAGTTGTTCTTTGAATTTTGGTAGTGGGCATAGATTTAATATTGCATTTAGTTCTATTGTTATTACTTTGGTTTTTTAATTTAGTCTAATTCTTAGAACTTGATTACTTCAATTTCTAGATACGTAATCTCAATCTTAAAGCTACTTTTTATTACAATCGGTTACGTGCGGTGATAGTGGTGCCAAGGGTGCAAAGGGTCGTGTACATTCGCGGAATACGTCTACATGATGATGTTCTCTGACAATAATAACAAACTTCCGAAAATTGTGGCACGACTTGCGTCGAAGATAGAATAACTGCACTCAAGCGAGTAGTGGACACGAGGAACATTTCCTGGAATAATAAGTTTAGTGCAAATCGTGGACACTCGCGGACGGGGCAATCGCGTGTACACACAGATACTCGCGTACGGGGCAATCGCGTGTACGCACAGACACTCGCGGACGGGGCAATCGTGGTGCATGTGTACTTGATCCTCGTGTGCTGCAAATTTCTGTGTTGAAGGGTGTATTGTGAACAATCGCGGACGGGACAATCGCGTCTACACATAGACACTCGCGGACGGGACAATCGCAGTGCATGTGTATTTGGTTTTTGAGAAGAAAATTATGGATTGAAGGCCGTCACCCTCTTTACTTGATAATCCCATTGGGCGGGTTTCGATATGCCCATGTGGATTTTTACAAGTAAGCAGGTTGAATGCTGTACAACGTGAGACGTGTGTGCCTCTTGAGTTTCAGATTTCACGGTGTGGTAGGTCATGGTTCCTGCGGCGTCGCAGCGAATGACTACCACTGAACGCAGCTGTTCGTCTCGAGCCTCGCAGGTCAGATTGCCTATCGGCAGGCGTTTTCACCGCGTTTTTTTAAACATCGATATCTCGTTAACAAAGCCGCAAACGCAAAATTGCCACTCTTGATTTCCGTTTTATTTTGGCCTGTAGAATCACCCCTTAAAATATTTGCAGAGGGTTGTGTTACACCCTGTATATACTACACTAATACTATAAAATGAGCCGTTTTCTTTGAAAGTGGTGTAAGTCCTTTTTTGACAAGAAGTTAGTTAATGATAACAATGAATGCAATCTGGTATGAGCTTTTTATCTACAAACAGTTCCCGAAAAAATCCTTCAACATTTTCAACATTTTGTCAATATAAATTTACGTAGTTAATGAAAGTACAAATATAATTACTTTGAAAGTGGTGTAAGTCCACTTTCACGATGTGTTTGTATACATCAAGAGAAAACGTAAATGTTTAGATTAACTCAAGTGCTTTATCCCTTTGCCGAATGCACGAGTAAAATTCGAATACGAAGGTGCCATAGATGCGTTAAGGGCCTGAGCGGAGAGCGTCGTATTAACAATTTTCGTCTGTCGGGCAAATATGGGCAACTAAAATTGACAACTATACAGGGTGTAACGTAAAAGGTGTAGGAGCCGGAAATGGGAGATTCCTGAGGCGAACCTGAACAACTTTTTCCTTTGCCAAAATGTCGTCTGAAGCTTTGTTTTTGAATTGTTAACGAAAAACATTGAGCAATCAGAGCGCGCGTAGAGCCCGCGCTCAGGGACGGTCCACGGCGCGGCGTGCTAGGTAGCGACGTTCGACCGGCGCCCCGAATAGTACGCGCCGGTATAGCACGAAGCAAAAGTTAACATCGAATTATTCATTATTAATTAAAATATAAATGAAATTAATTTGCCGTTATCAATTGAAGAAAAAAGTATTAGAACGGACTAACTAACGTGTCTATCCAGTACAACGTACGTTACATTTTAAACAACTCGCCAACAATTAAAATTAGACTTACCCGATCCTCCAAAAATGAACCTGCTTCGACGAAAATAGGTCACTGTGTCATCCTACCAATTCTGACCATTGCAAGTAGGTATCCCGTAGTGCGACAGCTGATGTTACGACCAGGTCAGCGAACTCACTTTATTTTACAAAACCTACTACCTGCACGGCAACTATCACTGGGTTATTCTACCGATCCTGGCCACTCGAAGAACAAACACATGGTGCACAAGAGCCGATGTCTCGGTTGGAACAGTGAAAGAACTTCGTTTCACAAAATCTCCATCATTGCACGATCACTGTCACTTTGTTCTTCAAGATTTGAATTTACGGAATAAGTTGTTCCCACGTATGAATAATTGGTTGCCCCGAAAGGGGCCGATGGTTTTTAACTTTGAAAGGGCTCGATATGGTCGATGCTACTGCTAAATACACTTTTCCATGTTCGGCAATTTTGTTGTCTTGTTCCCGGGCGGGTAGTAACTCACGAGCTTTGCGTCTTAGAAGTTAACTCCTATTTTATTCAAAGTAAAAACAGTAATTACACTTTCGGAGAGGTCTTTACTGCTGGGCGTTCGGACTAATTCTGTCTTGAGAAATTGTGACGCGCTTTGCAACGGTGGACAAGGGGCTGTTCGAAGAATGTTATAAGGGAGAGTTACGGGTCGTCGCGGGGAGCGCGCTTTATGGTGAAAAGGCCCTTGAGGTCCACGTGCTGGCCAGCAGAGTTTTTCGGTTCCTAGGAACCACGGCCGTGGCGAATTTAATGAAGACACTTTTTAGTCGCTGGCAAAGCGCTGCGGACAGTTCAAGACACTGTTAGATGTCTTTTACTACATCCTTTGTTACGCTATACCTTTTCCGGCGACTGGAAAATGTCTTCACTAAGTTCATCATGGCCGAGTTTCCTGGGAACCGAAAAAATCTGCTGGTTAGCACGTGGGCCTCAAGGGCTTTTTCACCATAAACCGCTCCTCCCGTGGCGACCCGTAACTCTCCCGTATAACATTTTTCCAACTACCCCTTGTCCACCGTTGCAAACCGCGTCACAATTTCTCACGACGGAATCAGTCCGAATGCCCAGCAGTAAAGATCTCTCCGGTACTGCAATTGCTGTTTTTACTTTGAATAAAATAAGAGTTAACTTCTAAAACGCAAAGCTTGTCAATTACTACCTGCTCGGGAACAAGTCAACGAAATTTCCGAACGTGGAAAAGTGTATTCGGTAGTAGCAGCGGCCGTATCCAGCCCCTTCAAAGTTAAAAACAATCGGCCCCTTTCGGGGCAACCAATTATTCATACGTGGGAACAACTTATTCCGTAAATTCAAATCTTGAAGAACAAAGTGACAGTGATCGTGCAATGATGGAGATTTTGTGAAACGAAGTTCTTTCACTGTTCCAACTGAGACATCGGCTCTTGTGCACCATGTGTTTGTTCTTCGAGTGGACAGGATCGGTAGAATAATCCAGTGATAGTTGTCGTGCAGGTAGTAAGTTTTGTCAAATAAAGTGAGATCGCTGACCTGGCCGTAATGGTCAGGATCAGTAGAATGACACAGTGACCTATTTTCGTCGAAACAGGTTCGTTTTTGGAAAAACGGGTAAATCTAATTTTAATTGCTGGCGAATTGTTTAAAATTTAACGTACGTTATACTGGATAGACACGTTAGTTAGTCCGTTCTAATACTCTTTTGTTCAATCGATAACGGCAAATTAATTTTATTTATATTTTAGTTAATTTCCATTAATTAATAATGAAGAATTCGATGTTAACTTTTGCTTCGTGCTATACCGGCACGTACTATTCGGGGCGCTGGTCGAACGTCGCTACCTAGCACGACGCGCCGTGGACCGTCCCTGAACGCGGCCCCTACGCGCGCTCTGAATGGCCAGTGTTTTTCGTTAACAATTCAAAAACAAAGCCAAAGACATTTTGGCAAAGGAAAAAGTTGTTCAGTTTCGCCTAAGGAATCCCCCATTTCCGGCTCCTACACCTTTTACGTTACACCCTGTATAGGACCAGATATCGGGGCGAGCACTTTCGAGAGAAAGTGGCAGCTCGCGCCAGATCCTTCTAGTGGCAGGAATTGGAGGTCGCTACAACTTTGTTGTTTTTGAAGAATTGATTTCCATTCCAACAATTTGTCTTCACGATGTTTGGCAACGTATTGGTCATAGTTTGTTTCATGATTTGTGTCATAGTGTTTCTTAAGATTATATTCCTTAGCAACTGAAATAGAGTTTTTACATATCAGACATAATATTTTCCTCTCGTTTTAGACACAAAAATATTGCAGTCCCCATTTTTCTTGAAAATTACGATGTTCCTCTTCAATTGATCTTTTCTTACTCATTGCCCTTGAAGTTTGATTAAATTTTTATTAAATAACTTTTTAGTTTAATATGGATAAAAACCAAAATTCACTTGAGAGTTCAAAATATCATTCGCAAACGATTAAGCAAATACCGCATTTTGTGACGGCTTATACAAACGTGTGTCGTGTGTCGGATAAGATCGTTCCACGTTCTATCATGTTTCTGATCGTCTTGTGTTTTTATCTCCGTTCGATTTCGGCCGCCGCTTTTCATTTGACGCCTCGCGCCATGCACAGAGTCTAAGCGATCACGTAACCACACGCGACGCCAGCGTCAACCAAAAAGTTCAAACTTTCCAACTTCAAGCGTCAAAGCTTGATATTTAAAAATTGTTAAAAAGTCTTAGCGGGCCGCAACCTATGCATTGGCGGGCCGCGTGTTTGACATGCATGCTTTATAATCTTTTCAAGAGAATACAGATAGTTTACAAATTAAAATACTACTTGTACGTAAGTACATGGCCGCTAGTGTATGAGCACAGTTTTTCCCTGTAATTTTAAGTTCATTTCGTTAAGATATCCTACAATGTCTGTAGCAAATGGTAATTTTTAGAGTCATTCATTACTCGATAATATTAGTTGTGGGCAGTTTTTCTCATTTAAAACAATTTCTCCTATGAGTTCAAAAAATCTCAATCTAACTTTTCCATTGCTGAACCGTCGAACTGATGTATGGTAGGGCAAGTCAGGGTATTCGGCTTTGACCTCTAATAAAAAACTACGAAACCTACGATGGTTAAGTTTACGAGAGCGAATAAAGTTAACCGCTGACACAATTGGTTCCATAATACATGACAGGTGTTTCCCACAAAGAGTCTCCTGGTGAATAATACAATGTATGACCAGAGGTTTTGAACATTTATTTTCTTCACAAGCCTCTTTTTACAACTAATCCTTTCCCCCCTTTCACACACATTTCTACCACCATCAGTTGTGACACATTTTAACTGATTTCATTGCAGATTGTACTGTGTTAGCGTTTTCTCGGCTTCTTTGAAGATATTATATCTTTGCCTATAGTTTTTCTATGGAGATTACTCATAGAAGCTAATTCTTCAGTCACCTCTAACTTATTATTGATCCCTCGAATAAGCAACAGCAATTAGATAGTATCAGTAATGCCTGTCGACTCATCAGGAGTCAACGAAAACTACTCGAATTTTTGCCTTGTCTTTCAATTGATTCTCGATGTGGCTCCCGATGTCTTCAACTCTTCTAACAATTGTTCTCGCCGAAAGACTGACAGATCGAAATAAATCCTTCTTCTCTGGGCACATTTCTTCGGTTGCTACAAACAAACATGATTTAATTAGTTCCCCATCGGCGAATGATTTCTTTTCCGTGGCTAATAAACGAGCTATTTGTAAGCTGCATTTAATTACGGCTTCATTATCATTTTTTATTTTTACGAATAAATTGCGTTGTGATAAAACATTCCACTTTAAACTTTTTAAGATTAGCAATCGTTGATTTTTTGTGAGTTCTTAATATTGTATGGTGTGTTTAGTTTTGTAATGACTACGTATGCTGTACTCTTTTCGCACAGCTATTGTGCCATTACGTAATAAACATAACGCTGTGTCATTTAATTCTATCAGAAAATAATTCACACTCCGTTCTGTTTTAAAAGCACGACATTCAATGTCCACTTTTCTTGTCTGGTCTTGAGAATGACATGTCAACGGTGGGTAATAAATAAAATAAAATAAAATGCAAAAAACAAAATATCGCAGAGCGCCGTGACAGCCAATACTGTGGGTATCTGGTCGACGGAAAGACTAGCAACAGAAGTACTAACAATAATGATAGTTTATTTGACATGTCTATATTACACGCAATTGGACGGTTGAGAGGACGCTGCTTTTTCTTCCTCTCTATCTCGTGACTTCTTTCGCCACTAGTTGGTGCCACATGCGCCACCAACCAACTATACTCCTTAGGCCAGTGGTTCTTAACCTTTTTGAAGTCATAGATACACTTTTGATTATATGAAAAATTTGTGCAAAATCAAAAGTAATGATGCAAAAAACAAACAAAAACATCCCGCGTAGAAATTGTTAAATATATTTAATATATTTTTAAATATATAATTTATATATTTGATGATATAGAAAAGTAATATAGTCTACAAACAGAACAAAAATGTTAGGGAGGTCGTGGAAAACGGATCGGACACACGCAAAGAATAACAATTTATTAATGCATAAATTGAATATGGTGTTAATGATTTCGATGTACGACTAGAAAGGCGAAGATAATCGAACAGCAAAAGATAGGCAGCGCCCGACATATTGATTGTGCATGCCCTCTCTTCATCCGATTTCGAACCACGGATCGTACTGAATTCTCGATCTTCAACACTCTCCTTCGATACGTGATTCGGTGTTTCCTGCAGTCATCCCTAAATACTGCAGGCATTTGAAGTGCTTCGGTCTCAGAAGTGCTTTCGTGAGAACGTCCGCCGCCATTTCGCCAGTTGAAATGTGTTTTAAGCTGATTTGCCCGTCTTTAAGAAATTCACGCACATAATGATGCCGGATATCTGTGTTTCGCCCGTGTGAGCAATGTCGGGCCTCGTAACGACGGCTAGATACATTAGACTGCCGATCGATTCGCTATAAGGCAGCTTTGCATCTTCTTCATTAGTCGGATCCGTTCGTTTTTGCAGTCTCGTACCAATGTTCATCGGAGTGGACGCAAGATTACATTTGGGCATTCCAAAATGCTCAAATAGATCCGTGATGTAGCCCTTTTGATCGATTAGGTATATTCTCACCATCGCGTGAAAATTCCATACCAATGCAGTACTTGACGTCCCCAAGATCTTCTATCTCGAAGGACCTGCGTAGTCCATCCCTGGCTTGAAAAATTAAGTCTAGTCGACGAGCTGCAACCAAGATATCGTCAACATAAACTGCAATGATGACTGATTCTCCCCCTCGATTGATGCGGTATATACAGGGTGTAACTCAACAGAATGCAAATATTTTAAGGGGTGATTCTACAGGCCAAAATAAAGCGAAAATCAAGAGTGACAATTTTCCGTTTGAAGCTTTGTTTATGAGAGACCGATGTGTAAAAAAACGGCGTTCGAACGCCTGCTGACAGGCAATTTGAAGCGTGAGGCACGAGTCAAACAGCTGCGTTCAGTGGTAGTCATTCGCTATGACGCCGCAGGAACCATGACCTACCGCATCGTGAAATCTGACACTCAGAACGCACACGCGTTACGATGTATAGCATTCAACCTGCTTACTTGTAAAAATCCACATGGGCATATCGAAACCCACCCAATGGGATTATCAAGTAAAGAGGGTGACGACAGCCTTCAATCCTCAATTTTGTTCCCAAAAACGAAATATGCGATTGTCCCGTCCGTGATTGTTCACACTACATCCATCAACACAGAAATTTGCAGCACACGAGGATGACGATTCCACGATTTGCACTAGACTTATTATTCCAGGAGATGTTCCTCGTGTCCGCCACTCGCTTGAATGCAGTGATTCAATCTTTGACGCAAGTCGTGTCACAGTTTTCGGAAGTCTGTTACTATTGTCAGAGAACATCATCATGTAGTCGTATTCCGCAAATATACACGACTCTTTGGATACTTGGCACCACTGTCACCGCACGCAACCGATTGTAACAAAAAGTAGCTTTCAAATTGAGATTGCGCATCTAGAAATTGAAATAATCAAGTTCCAAGAATTATACTAAATTAAAAATCCAGAGTAATAATAATAGAACTAAATGCAATATTAAATCTATGCGGAATAGTAAAATTCAACGTACATATGGAATGTTTAAATCGTTCGGAGTCTCCGTTAGTATCTCGGCCTCATCTCTCATGAATTCGTCTGCGCTGTTTTCTTGTTGCCGTTGATCTGCTTCCACGAGTACATTATCCGTCGATATTTCATAGTCTATGCTGGTTGTGTAATTTGGTGTTTGCTCGTGCACACATTTGTCTCGTACCGTTATTTGTACCGGTCCGAAATTTCAGGCGTTTCCTTCAGACTTTCTCGTAGCTTCCTCCAAGAATTTCGTATCGCGAGAAATTTCTATTTTTCTTTCTGCCCGTATCCAGATCCTATATCCTTTGGATTGTTCGGCGTAAACGACAAATATTCCCTTTCTTGAGCGGGCCTGGAATTTGCCTTTTTGGTAGTTTGTATTTAAACAGAAAACCTTACAGCCGAATTCGCGTAAATAAGTTACACTCGGTATTTTTCCGTGCCATTCTTGAAATGGCGTCATCTCCAGACTTCTGGTCTGACATCGATCCCTGATATAGTTCGATGTGGACACCGCTCCGGCCAAAATGATGCTGAAAGTCCGGACTAAATTAGAAGACATCTAGCCATCTCCACGAGTGTCCTATTCTTGCGTTCGGCCAATCCGTTCTGCTATGGATTCCGTGGTACAGTCACTCTCCGTTGAATGCCCTGTGTTCGTAGAAAACTATCGAATTCTGTATTACAGTATTCGTGACCATTGTCGCTTTGCAAGTATTTAATCTTTTTCAGTCATTCATTTGAATTCGCGGAATGCTTGAAATACTTCATTCTTCCTACGTTGAAAACGTACCTCACACCATCGAGTAGCCTCATCGATAAATGTTACGAAATACAATGACCCTCCGTTAGATTCGATTCTCATAGGGCCGCAAACATCCGAATGAATGATTTCTAAGGGTACATTACTTTTAACGGACTCTCTTGGGAATGAAGCACGTGTCATTTTGCCCCGTGCACAGACCTCGCGCGCAATGCTCCCTGATAACCTGTTAGAGAGGTCGTGGCAAACGGATCGGACACACGTAAAGAATAACAATGTATTAATACATAAATTAAATATGGTGTTAACGATTTCGATGTACAACTAGAAAAGTGAAGATAATTGAATAACAAAAGATAGGCAGCCGCCGACATATCGATTGTGCCTGCCTTCTCTTCATCCGATTCCGAACCACGGATCGTACTGAATTCTCAGTCTTCAACAAAAAACATACAGGCATTACTTTTATTTAAAATTAAACTGATTGTTATTCATCACAGAAAAAATAAAATTAATTAAAAAGATCTATTTATTTAAGGAAATTTATTTGAGGCTAAAATCATTTAATGTAATACCTGAGCTTGTCGGCTTTTGCAGGTTTCTGCGATATTAGATCTAATATTTGATATAGCTACTCTTAATTCTTCGTCCAAATTGGTAAGAATTGTGCGTTTCTTATTTTTATATTGGTTATTGTCGCGAAACCGAGCTTGCGCAAATATGAAGTTGAAAACTATACCAAAATTTCCAGTGCCCTTATGGAGAGAGCTGGGTATTTGCCTTAAACAAGGATCCAAAATTTCTCTAGAGTTATTTCGAAAAATTTCATTTTTGGAGTACGATCCGTTGAGAAGGTAATCAACTGTTCTTCTTGGTACGAAAATTCCCAACTTGATATATTAATCGTGGCAAAAGGATTTCGTATGCAGTCATAATTTCCTATACTTACTAAGAGAAAGTAACGTTCAATCGTTTGTTCTAATAAAGTTAAATGTTCTGTTATAGCTGAAATAATTTCCTCAGCAGTGTTATCATTTAATGAAGGAAAAGAATCTACTTTTCTTTTATGTAATATGCGATTTAAAAAAAATTACTTTCTTACGAAAGGCTATTAATTTGTTGATGGATGTAAAAGAATTTTCTTTTTTTTCTTGAATGCTGGTATTAACTCTATTTAAGTAACCAAAAATATCAGCTAAATATACCATTTTAGCACACCAAATATCATTTCGAAGACATTGTACAAGATCATCCATATTTTCATTTTGGAAAGAGGTTTCAACAATTCATTCTTAACACTAAATCGCGTCATGGTTTCTCAAGACAGAATCAGTCCGAACGTCGTGCAGTAAAGATCTCTTTGACACTGTAATTGCTGTTTTTACTTCCTACGAAATAAAATTTAAGCTTTAAAACGTGAAGCTCGGGAGTGATTACCCGCTCGAGAAAACGACGATGAAATTGCAGAACGTGGAGAAGCGCATTTGGCAGTAGAAAGGGCCAAGTCGAGACCCTTCAAAGTTAATAACAATCAGCCCCTTTCAGAGCCAGCAATTATTCATAAATAGGAAGTTGAACCAAATGTTCAATGGGCAGGCAGCGGTCGGCTTTAACCGTGCAAGTGGTAGCTGGTTGTTTTAATTTTGTATCACTCTTTATTTTAAAGTATAAATAAAGTATTAACATAACATAGACTCTTTAATGAGCGGGAACTAGAGGTTTCGACCGGGCTAACAGAAGCTGGTTGTAAGACTGAAAATCATCGATTGCGCCGATCGATCGCGCCGATCTACGGGCGCGAGCGCCACTCTACGGCGAACGCGTACATGCCGCCCCCCGTAGAATGGATTCATTCAACAAGGAACGCGACGTAGTAACGCGAGTGAACGGTGTGACTTAAGGGGGCAGACTCCTTTGGGGTCTCCTCCGAATTGATCGAAGCGCTACGCGAAGAAACGGGCAGTAGTGAAAACATAAGTTTATACATGAACCATCTGAAAATGTGACATCTATCGCTATCCTGTTGAATTATAAACGACAAGACCGACGGCATAGTTGCCAAATCGCATCGTAGGAGAGTTTTGTCACGCTGTTGCCGCATCAATCACAATTTTATCCAGCAGATCTTGACTGGATACGGCTCGAGCCGATATTTCGCTTCCTACCGAACATACAATGTATGTAGGAGAGCACGGAGCGAGCCAGAAAGAGTGTCGAGACAATTCATGTACATTTTTAAACGGAGGCGGTTATGCCCATATGGAGGAGTGTCTTGCAGCAATGGACATACCCTGCATGTCGAAGAAACAGTTTAGAAATCATCATGATAAAATAGTAAATTCCCTCATTGTTGCCGCAGAAAAAGAGATGATAGCAGCGGCTGAGGAAGAAAAACGCCTGGCTATCGAAAGAGGCGATGTTCTTCGCGGATCCGGGATTCCTCACATCCCTGTTGTGGCCGACGGAAGCTGGATGAAGAGGTCTTATCGCACTGGAACATACGACTCCATGTCTGGAGTCGGTGTGATAATTGGATATCACACGAAGAAAGTTTTATTTACCGGTGTGAGGAATAAGGTGTGTAAAATTTGTCGGTGTGCTGCGAAGGACAAAAAAGAGCCTCGAAAGCACAAGTGCTTCAAGAATTGGAGCACAAATCAAGCATCGACGGCTATGGAAAGCGACGCTATAGTGGAAGGTTTCAAGAGCAGCGTAGAAAAACGTGGGCTCGTGTACTCAACGCTAATTGCTGACGGGGACAGCAGCGTATACAAAAAGATTATAGATGCGGACCCGTACAAGACTCAGATTCGTGTAAAAAAATTGAATGCACGAATCATTTATTACGGAATTTCTGCAAAAAAATGAAAGAGATTGCAAAGAAGACACCACCTGGCCCACTGAGACGAATCGTGGAAAGCAGCATTCGGCGGATGCGTGCGGACATCGTAAAAGCCGCAGAATACAGATTCAGTCAAAATGAATCAATGGCCGAGAAAATAAAACATTTGTATGGTGACATACAGAACGTGCCAAGCCACGTTTTCGGTGAACACGCAGAATGTTCAAAACTGCGTTACTTCTGCGATGGAACATGTAAAAAAGATGAAAGAAACATCGTTCCTGAATTACAGAAGATTGGAGTGTATCAACAAATAAGAGATATACTTCGGCCATTATTAGCACATGCGGAAAGTTTGCTGTACAACAGCAATAATAATGCCGTAGAAAGCTTCAATGGAATTATAGCAAAGTACACGGGCGGAAAAAGATTAAATTTCGGCGAGAGAGGATCGTACACCGGAAGATGTGCTGCTGCTGTTTTGCAATACAATACAAAAGAAGTGTTGTCGCGATTAAATATAGCAATGGACAAGAACCCGCCCGTAATTTTGCGCAACCTCGAGAACAGGAGGAAGAAAGAAAACCTGAATAAGGTTGAGAAGCTGGCAGAAAGAAGAATTTCTAAACATGCGCGAAAACAATTCCGCACAGCAAAGGATTCAAATTATGGACCTAATGCTGAAAAACTAGACATGGACAAAAACATATATGAAACGGAGCAGGAGAAACATCTGGAAATGCTCCACAATTGGCAAAATAGAAGAAACGAAGTTCAGAAAGAAACCATCGGTCAAGGAAAAAATCCACGGTGGTTGAATTATAAATCAAAACTTTTGACGGCATCAAATTTTGGACGAGTATGCCGTCGTAGAAGTGGCACACTCTGCGGAAATGCAGTAAAGTCATTTGTATATCCGAAGTTAATTAGTGCTCCCGCGATGGAATACGGGAAGGAATGTGAACACATTGCCCGTGAAGAACTAAGTAAAAACATTGGCCTCGAAATTCAGGAATGCGGGCTTTTCATCGATGCTTCAATACCCTTCTTGGGAGCTTCACCGGATGGAGTCATCGATGAAGAGGGCATTGTGGAAATCAAATGTCCGAAAACAGCAGAAAATTTATCGCCGGAGGAGGCAATTAAAACTGTTGCAACGGTCCGGCGAATATTTCAGGATGAAATGGGAACAGCAATGAGCAAAACACATCAATATCACTACCAGGTGCAGGGACAACTACACATTACAGGTAGAAAGTATTGCGTATTTTGTGTGTGGACCCGAAAAGGATTAAAATATATTCGAATTGACAAAGATGATAACTTCTGGAAGAATAATATGGAACCAAAGTTAATCCAATTTTATTTGGACTGCATGTTACCGGAATTAATAGATAGCCGGTATAATAGAGGTATGCCCATTCGGGAGCCTCAATGTATACTGGATGAGAGAGCATGCTTAGAGCAGCGAAAAAGGTCTCACTCGGAAAGTAGCAGAAATATTACTACTGGCCAGCGTCGCACTGCGCTATAAAGCGTAGTACCACTGACTTTGTTAGTGGTTGACAATTGCATATAATAGCAGTTGTACTCACGGGTCAAAAGATCACGCGAGTTGCTGGACGCCGGTATGCACATAATAAATAAAAAAAAGGGCAACAAATAAGTAAAGGAAGCTCTCAATTGAATAATGTAAGTATGCAGCAAATTGTAAGATATATTAATACTTATTCATGTTGCTGTTTTTGTTTTAACTAAAAAATTTGTTACAGATTTTACAAGCATAGATTCCCGAGGAGAGGTTTTTAGTGAGTCCTTGAGCAGCGGTAACTATGTATGTGGTGTACACATCGATGATGGCGGACGACTACGTCCAGAGGAAAAAAATAATAATGGAGTGTTAACATACCAGTTCATTACTGGTACATAATCAAATGGGAAAGCAAAAAAGGACAAAATTCAGGTAATGCTACATATTTTCGAATATGATGTAGAATACAGTTTTTCTTACACATATAAATGCAAAACAAAACGTAATATATGTACATATGTATAGTCAGTATAATACGAAAGTATTTGTATCCACTTGTACAAGAACAATTATATATTGTATAATAATTATATATATATTATTTATATATTATTTAATCTGTTACAGATTCATAAGCTAATACGTAAATGGTGTATGTTAGAACAGCACGGCAAGTGGGGCCACTTGCTTCTCCAACTCCAGCTTCTCAAACACTTGCACAATTTATTTCAATATAAAAAAATTATATTTGCATGTATAACATTCAGGACAAGACTAAAAAGTTTTACTGTTACACGCACCAATAGTGTTCCATCAATCACTTGTATCCAATATGACCCTTGAACCTCCTTTTCTTTCTTCCATTTCTCTCCTTATAAAATCATAATATAAAAGCTTTTCCATTGAACGCATTAGTATATATGTATGTATTGTTTCATTCATGATACTTTTTCTCTCTCGCTGGTTCTGTCCTTTTCTATGTTTAATAAGAATCAGAAGCTCGACCGGAGCCGTATTCATGCAAGTTTCCCTGATGGGCAGAATTGTAATATGCACATATGTAATATGTGGCAACAGCGTGACCAAACTTTCGATACGGTTTGGCAACTAAGCCTTTCGTTCGTGCTATCAAATACTAGATTAAATTTACCGACTGATCTGTATTACCATCGATGCTAATGGTAACATGGCCAAATTGGATAAAGTCTATCATCACGCCTCTAACGGAAAATCGTTGAACTATTTTCGTGTCAAAACGTGTGCAAAACGTATATTCCAACTTACGCCTTCAAGAAGCGTTAAATTGACGAAAATCGAATTCCCGCGATATTGTGCTAGTTCAAGGAAGGGAGGTCTGGTGTGCTATCAGTGAAAAAAGTATTATATCGTGAGATATTTGGAAAACTGTCACTTCGGCAGCCATCTTGCTAGTTTACAGCAGCGTCTGTCTCGTGCTTACAGTTTCCAATTTTACACTTTTGTCAATGTATAGTGGTTATTGGCGTTTAAACGGACCAGACCACCCTGTGGCGAAGTCTACCCGAGGGTGCTGTACCCGCGAGAAAATCATTTATTCAAGTATCTAGACGAAAGTTGGAATCTACGAAACCGATTGTCTCTCTCGCTCATCGCGTATACGTGCATGACCTTCGTTGCTTGTGTGAGCGCACGCACACAGCTCACGACACAGGAGTCTGCCCCCTTAACGCGGTAGTGGAAGTGATTACTCTTCAGGATACAGTGGTCCTTCATTATTTATAATTGAAGTGTAAAGTGACAGTGATCGTGCAATGATGGAAATTTTGTGAAACGAAGTGGATACACTGTTAAAACCACCGTTAAAAACATCGGCTGTTGTGCACCACGTGTTACTTTCGAAAGGTCAGGGTCGGTAGGATGACACAGTGACCCATTTTCGTCGAAGTAGGTTCATTTATGGCTGCATGGGTGAGTCTAATTTAAATCTTCTGCGAATCTTTTTTAATTTAACATGGGCTGCAATTGATAGGTTTATTAGTCAATCGACTCATTGATTCTACACGAATAAGAACTAATTAGTTTATTCTTTCTTCTGGAATAACGAATAATTTGATATTGTTCTTAATTTGTTTATTCCTTATTCGATATAACTTTTGGCAAACGCCTCCTATTAGACCGAGTGACTTGTTCACATTCACGGCTTCGGCCGAGCGTCAAGCTCGAACACAACACTCCCGCGGCTGAGCGCGGGCTCTACACGCGCACTGATTGGTCAATGTTTTTCGTTAATCATTTAAAAACGAAGCCTCAAACAACACTTTTGCAAAGGAAAAAGCTGTTCGGAATCACCTCAGCTATCACCCGCTTTCGGCTCTATGGGAGTTCTGGGACACCCTGTATAATTGGTACCATTCATAGCATTTGAGCGCACGTAGATGCAAGCCCCGCATGCCATTTCGCTTGCATCACAGAAGCCATGCTATTATATCTTGGCGAAATTGGGCGCGACAATGAGTCGGCTAAACTTGATATTATTCAAGAGTGGCAGCTGTTTTTTTTTTTAAATTGTGACTATGCGGTATCTGTACTGATTCATTCCACGAAATTTCAGCCTTCAAAAGAATCTGAATCATTATTTTTGCCTTTATGATAATTGAGCCAAGTAGTCCTACGGGATCGAATAATTTTGCAACTTACGAGAGAATTGAGCGTTTGGTCACAGGTATTGATGAGTCAGATGGTTTGAGGTTGTAAAATATTACGTCATTACTAGAATTTCAATGAATGCCTAAGGTTTTGACCGCTGGGGACGAATCGGGCGACATGTGCGTACTGGACGGATTATCTGAGTTTTCGGGCACCATTGGCGGCCCATTGGAGGCCCATTTTCGAACGGGAAATGCACTCTTTTGTAAGAGTGCGATTTGGTAATCGCGAGGAAATGCGGCTTCTTGATGTATATCTGCATCTATTAGTAAATCGTCTACGTAAAAGTCCCGCTTCAGCACGGAGGCTGCAACATGATCATGATCTCCTTCGTCTTCAGCAAGTTGATGCAGTGTGCAAATAGCGAGGAATGGAAGGGTTCTGTCTTTTCGGATGATTGCTTTTTAAAATGCAATGGAGTGTTGTGCTTCTTATGGCACTTACGACTTGATGCCCTCGTGCAAACGATAATGCGGTGGTTGGACGCGCAAGCAATTTATACAAAGATTAACCTTTTTTGCAGCTTCGAAACGCGGTGATGGTGCTAGGTTTTTAAAGGGTTCGCACTCATAGATTGAATTTTTTCCTTGACAATGAAAATAAGCGTGTTTTGTGTTTGAGAAGGGGAACGCGTGTTGTGAACGCTGTTTTACGTGAGCATGAGGGGCTCGTTTTTACAACAAATTCTGAGCTCCTACAAGGTCTTGATGAGACTTCATCTCTTCAAATTGTGCACGACGTTGTAAAAATGCTGGAAATTCTTGAAGCGTAGGATTCGTAGACTCGCAACTGGAATCTTCCCACTTTTCCCGAAGAACGTTGTTTAATTTTTGAGCAATGATTTCTATGAAAAGGGTGTTCCAATGATCAACAGGTTCCCTTAAGGCTTCAAGTGCTCTGACGTGTTTTTGGACTTGATCGAGTAGCGAACGAAGTTCTGGAAATTCTCAAAAAATCCTTCGAAATGTGCTTTAAATTAAATAAAGCCCTGATATGTGTTTGACGAATGATTCTACGGTTGTCGTATCGTTCCCTTAACAGACTCCAAGCAACCTTGTAATTTTCCGACAACATTTCGATCAACATAAGAACGTCCGCGGCTTCGTCCTTTAAACAACCCTTCAAATGATATAGCTTTTCAGTGTCCGGAATTTCCTTGTCGTCATCAATTAGAGATTTGAAAAGATCATGAAACCCTAACTATGACTCGTAGAATCCACTAAAGGACGGTAAGTTTACTCGGGGAAGGCACCTTTTAGGAGTTTGAACGATGCCTGTAGGGGATTCGCGTAAAAACCTTGTACAGACGTCGACGGGATAGTTTCGGTTAGATAACTCGTCGGAGATAAGACCTCCTTTATGAACGACGTAGCCTTACCATACACGGTGTAGTAAATTTCTTCGTACTGTGTATAGGTATCCGTGAGGTTGGGATCATCCACAAGTGCCCTAATCTAGTTCTGGGTTATATTTTCCAAATTCTACGAATTCCCTATCGGTATCGTGCATTCTCTTTTCGAGGCTAGGGAAATCACGTTCCGCGACGTATTCACCGACAAATTTTGCGAAGTTAGTTATCTTTCTTTTCGAATTGGCCATTTTGTCCTTAAGCTGTTGCGTGCGTTTAGCCATTGCAACGAATTTAAGAGCTTATTAATTCGATCAAACGGACTATTTCGGCGTTATAGAGAGGATATGGAATATCGGGTGGGATCAATTGGTGGTACAATAAACCTTGCTTGCTGACTGTAGCTTCCTGTTCGACGTTTGACGAAATGGCCTCTTCTGCGATGATCTGGGTTGCGGATTCTTATTCCTCCCCTGGAATGTAGCTGGGCCTCGATATGTAGTAAATCTTCCTTGTAGTCTCCTTTTTGTAGTCCAATATCCTGGGTGTGCAGAGCCTCCACTGTGCTCCGGATACAGTGCGATGTTCTATGGTCCCGCCTTGTTTTCAATCACTGACGAGTAGCGGTACAGTGACTTGTTTTAGGGTTGTTTGAGAGTGATGCACTCACTACCCTTCGACTATTCTCTTTTCAGTTGGTTGTTGACGGTAACGACAAATATTTTGTGGTCACTTGTGACTCAACACGACAATTGCCAGACAACTGTACACTTGCTATCGGCACGGCAGTTCCGATATTCTATGATTGAACTTCACTACCGAACACGTTGATAATCCCTTTCAACAATCACTAAATATTCACTAATGCGTGTATCCGGCTCGAAGGACCATGTTATTTCCTCACGTTTAGTTTAACGGGAAGTGGGAGTCAATGTTGCACTGATTTCCCAAATGATAAAAACGAAAATATACAGGTCGTACATACAGATGAATATATTTTACAGATTTTCACAAAGACTGTACAAAAGGGAAAAAACGGTTCGGCGAATAATTTGAAATTCGGAGCTTGTGCGTTCGACATGAGTTGTTGGGGTTGTTGTTCTTTGACTACTACTGATGCTACTGATTCTTTTTTCTGCATTTGAAATTTAATCATTGGCGCGATAGGAAGGAGGAAGGGAATTTTGGAAGATTCGAGAGCTAGTAGAAGGGAACTATGAACGTTAACTGGCAATGAGCGACCAGGAAAGAGCCGGGAGGCGTGTAGTAAGACGTCCAGCTGGAGGGACGAACTTAGGGGGCTGTGGGATTTGGGTTCTTCCTGACCAGCAGTCAAATTTAAAGTCAATATATGGATATTAAAACACACGGAATTTGTTGAAACTGATTTCTTGTGTTTAATACTATTTATAATACGTAAGAATAAAAAATTTTTAATCCCTGTAATGTTCTAAAGTATCATATTTCGCGAAACAATCACCAATATGAAGTCCTGGCTTTTTTGTACAAGTATCACAATACGTGTGTGTTTGTCGTCTTACTCCTGGAGTTTTCCTGTCGGAACATATTGCACACTCTTTCTTGCTTCCTGAACGAATTATATGAAACTGATTATTTAATCTAATGTCTACTAATGACATTGAAGCTTGCGGTGTAGATAGTGTTTGGTGCCGGAAATTTCCTACTAACTGATCGACTAAACATTTCACAAAATGTAAATGTGTTAGTAGTTTTCCGTTGTTCTATTGTTTTGTTATTTTATACTGTGGGAAGGGGTGCATGCTCGGTGCATTCGCGAGTTTTCGGACAAGGCAATTAAGCCAATCAATGTGGGCGCAAACAAGAACCGCGTTCTTTTTGGTAAACGCGGCGAGCGAGGCGCAGCAGCCGCGAATTGAAAAAAGGACAGTTGTAGACAGTTTGGCGTAAACGAGAGGTGTCCAGAATTAGGTGGAATTAGGTGTAAAGATTTATGTAACTTTTGTTAATATATTCGTAGTTCCCGTAGAGTTGTGTTGATTGTGTTGTCATTTATCCACCCGATACTACAATACATTATGTATGAGTTGATGACGCACATCTCCATGCCAAAAAATAATAATTTTTCCCACCATTTGAGAGATTTGCGAAGGAAACAATACTCATTTCTTGGTATAATTTATAGCCACGATTTATTTCAATGCATTTATTATGCCAGCTTATACTTATAATAGGTATAAACCACCGCGTGCTCTTGTTGTAACCGATTGGAGGGATGCTGCATCGCTGGTACTCAGAAAAGTTACGATTCGCTTGCTTTTCCATGCGAGGACCAATATATTGTTCTTCTTATATGCCACAGTCGATTTTTTTATTGCAGCTGGCATGTATTTTCGATTTGGCATTACAGTTACATCCATTAAATGGACCTTTAGTTTGAGGAGTTCATTAGCAAGTGGGATACATGTAAAGTATCTATCAGTATACAAATGATAACCCTCAGCACTTCGAATGTTGTTCAGAAGTTTGTTAACTAATGTTAATGGAACTCGAGAGTTAACCGGGAGTTCTGGTTTCTCTAAATTTGCAGTTTTCAAGCTTCCATAGTAGGGCAAAATCAAGTATACATAGTCGGTTTCCTCATCTGCTAATACGTAAATTCTTATACCCCATTTGGTCGGTTTCTTCGGATTATACGTTATAAAGGCAATCTATCCCTTGAACTTCATGACTGATTCGTCGACACAAATGTCCTTACTAGGTAGAAAATGTTCCACAAACTTCGTGTCGATATACTGCAAAAAGTTGTTTGTCTTTCCAATCCGGGCTCTCAAAGATGTATCAGAAGATGCATTGTCCTGCCGATGTAACATCCAAAAAAGGGTATAGCAAATAATATACAAGGTGTAACGTAAAAGGTGTAGGAGCCGGAAATGGGAGATTCCTAAGGCGAAACTGAACAACTTTTTCCTTTGCCAAAATGTCGTCTGAAGCTTTGTTTTTCAATTGCTAACGAAAAACACTGAGCAATCAGAGCGCGCGTAGAGCCCGCGCTCAGGAACGGTCCACGGCGCGGCGTGCTAGGTAGCGACGTTCGATCGGCGCCCCGAACTGTACGTGCCGGTATAGCACGGAGCAAAAATTAACATTGAATTATTCATTATTAATTAATGGAAATGAATTAAAATACAAATGAAATTAATGTGCCGTTATCAATTGAACAAAAAAGAATTAGAACGGACTAACTAACCTGTCTATCCAGTACAACATACGTTAAATTTTAAATAATTCGCCAGCAATTAAAATTAGACATACCCGTTTCTCCAAAAATGAACCTGCTTCGACGAAAATAGGTCACTGTGTCATCATACCGATCCTGACCATTGCAAGTAGGTATCCCGTAGCAAGACAGCTGATGTTACGGCCAGGTCAGCGAACTCACTTTATTTGACAAAACCTACTACCTGCACGGCAACTATCACTGGGTTATTCTACCGATCCTGGCCACTCGAAGAACAAACACATGGTGCACAAGAGCCGATGTCTCGGTTGGAACAGTGAAAGAACTTCGTTTCACAAAAATTCCGTCATTGCACGATCACTGCCACTTTGCTCTTCAAGATTTGAATTTACAAAATAAGTTGTTCCCACGAATGAATAATTGATTGTCCCAAAAGGGACCGATTGTTATTAACTTTGAAGGGGCTCGATATGGCCGCTGCTACTGCCAAATACGCTTTTCCACGTTCGGCAATTTCGTTGTCTTGTTCCCGAGCGGGTAGAAACTCACGAGCTTTGCATCTTAGAAGTTAATTCTTATTTTGTTCAAAGTGAAAACAGCAATTACAGTCTCGGAGAGATCTTTATTCGTGGGCGTTCGGACTGATTCTGTCTTGAGAAATAGTGACGCGGTTTGCAACGGTGGACAAGGGCTAGTTCGTAGAATGTTATAAGGGAGAGTTACGGGTCGTCGCGCTTTATTTCGGCGCTCTGCGGTGGGGCCGCGGGTACTCTTTCGAACTCTTCGCGCGACCCCGCCTAGCGCCTTGCCCTTGAGAGGGCACCTCCCGGGAGGGGCAGATGTTCGTCCCCTCCCGTGCCTCCCAACTCCGCAGAGCCACCAGACACTAGCGGCGCTGCACCACCTGGGGGCTGCTAGATGTTGTGGACAGTCGGGGCCCCCACCCCGACTGCCGGCAGTCCCCCGCAGGTGGCGGCGTACGCCGCGTCCCTGCGGTCCCTTGCGACCGGCCGCACCTTAGCGTAAAGAGCCGCGGATTTACCGGCCGGTCGCGGTAGCGATGCCCAACAGGGGGCAGTGTACACACTCCACATTTGCTGGCACCGCTGCCGACCTCCCCTTTTAGTCGCCTCTTACGGCAAGCAGTGGCTACTGTGGACGTATTCTTTCTCCCCGAGCCACAGGGATAAAGCATCGCTACCTAGCACGACGCGCTGTGGTCCGTCCCTGAGCGCGGACTCTACGCGCGCGCTGAGTGGCCAGTGTTTTTCGTTAACAATTCAAAAACAAAGCCTCAGACGACATTTGGGCAAAGGAAAAAGTTGTTCAGTTTCGCCTCAGGAATCTCCCATTTCCGACTCCTACACCTTTTACGTTACATCCTGTATATGCATGCTCATATCTCGCATAAAACCGATGTAGTAAATGTTTGCTTTTATTGTATCATTGTTTGCGTTTCACTTGATTGAGGGCAGAAGAATGAACGACGCACGGAGTTCACCATAATAAAAATATATAATGTAAATACATTAATGAATAATAACAAAAGAAAGATTCATTGCGTTTTTATAGCGGCACGAGAACATAAGAAACAAGAACAAGCAAGTATTAATTAGATGGCGCCGCCGTCTTGACTTGGTGCATTAAAGCGGAACACGCTTCAATTCTCCTCCTTTCCGCTGACAATGCCCAAATTGAGCAAGCAATTACCGTGAGTAATTCGCTTCAGACTTTTTGTCATAATGGTTGTGTTCTGTCGAAACATACTGGGTCATTCCATGCCGAATCGATCACTTTTTGACGTCGACGTCAGGGATTTTGTTCTAACTGAAATATATTGTAGTTCGTGTGAAATTAGGGGGGGGGGTTAAGTCATCATTTAGCTTTCTTGAAAATTGTTTAAAAAATACGGACCTTTGAATTTTGCAATTTTTGGCCATTTTGGGGAAAACAGGCTATGCTTTTGAATTTTTATCTCGGAAACTACTCAACCGATTGGTATCTTCTTTTTTTCGTTTTAATCTGCAGGCTTCGGTCTATCGCAGTGCATTTTTTGTTTTTTGGGACAAGCAATTTTTCATTATGAAAATTGTAAACAAAATCTGTAAAGGAACGTCCTTGTCGCTTGGTGGCGAACAGCGAAAAGTCCTTTAGGGTAGAGGTCCGGAGCGTCGGGTCGTGGAGTCGCACGAAAGCCGGTGGTCGAATTCTTTAAAAGCGGGACTGGAGACTATTTGAAGGGCGTAACTGGCTGGAGAAGTCAGCTTATGTCAGCCGTGCTTCGTCCAACGCCAACACTTCCGTTACGTCTCGAGTAGAGTTTCTGCACTATGCTAGATCTGCCGGGGCAAGGTTCAGGAGTCAGCGTTGTCCACTGTGCTCGCTACTTGCGTACGGGTCACTAGTTGTGAGTAAAAACTCTGCCTTTTCGTAGAAAATCGGGCATTTTATGGAAAACCGCGGACCATGGGGAAACCGGGTTTTATGGCTTGTGTTACCTGACCGGACGCTACGTACCGAGCGGCCTTCCGGTCTTGGAAGTTTCCCACTCGCTATATCGACGACGCGTTACAAATCTTTTTTTGCAAATTTCTCCATAAAGGCCATCACGGGTTTAAATTTTGAAAAAAATATTTTCAGATTCCTTGAAGTCTTAGCTACAAAATAAGCACTGGATCAGGATGGACACTTGAAAATTAACGTCACAATGAGCTGTAAAAGGTCTGGCGTGCCCCCGTTTCGGGTAAGCGGGCTGCGCGTTAGTAGTGGGTTCTGCGATCACGGTCGGCTGCCTGTACCGCTCGTACCCCATAATACCTCTAATAAAGCGTAAGAACAATATCGACGAGATTAGTATACGACTAAATGATCCTATTCACAGTTAAAGAAGAGTTTGTTTAATCTTGTGAATATGAATGTAAATGCGGATGATCTTTAATGCTTTCAGAACCATGCAATATTCTGATTGAACGCGGTTGAACCGTATTTCTTGGACCTACTTTTTAAGTTTATTTTGTAGCCCTTTTGCATTTGCGTCTACTTGGTACAATGTTAACCATAAATTATAGGTACTATAACGAGATAGATACAAGTAATGATGTGTTAAATTAATAAAACTCTTTCTGTTTTTGTATTGTGCAGCTGCTCCGTCAGAAAAGTATGTAATTTTATTTGCGTTTCCTTATACAGGGTGTAACGCAACCCTCTGAAAATATTTTAAGGGGTGATTCCTCAGGCCAAAATACAGCGAAAATCAAGAGTGGCAATTTTGCGTTTGAGGCTTTGTTAACGAGATATCGATGTTTAAAAAAACGGCGTCCGAACGCCTGCCGATAGGCCATCTGACGCGTGAGGCTCGAGTCAAACAGCTGCGTTCAGTGGTAGTCATTCGCTACGACACCGCAGGCACCATGACCTACCGCAACGTGAAATCTGACACTCAGAAGGCACACGCGTTACGATGTATAGCATTCAACCTGCTTACTTGTAAAAATCCACATGGGCATATCGAAACCCGCCCAATCGGATTATCAAGTAAAGAGGGTGACGGCCTTCAATCCACAATTTTCTTCTCAAAAACCAAATACACATGCACTGCGATTGTTTCGTCCGCAAGCGTCTATGCGTACACGCGATTGTCCCGTCCGCGATGGTTCACAATACACCCTTCAACACAGAAATTTGCAGCACATGAAGATCACGATTCCAAGATGTGCACTAAACTTATTATTCCAGAGATGTTCCTCGTGTCCTCCACTCGCTTGAATGCAGTGATTCAATCTTTGACACAAATCGTGTCACAGTTTTCAGCAGTCTGTTATTATTGTCAGAGAACATCATCATGCAGTCGTATTCCGCAAATGTACACGACCCTTTGGACACTTGGCACCACCACTATCACCGCACGTAACCGATTGTAACAAAAAGTAGCTTTAAAATTGAGATTGCGTATCTTGAAATTGAAATAATCAAGTTCTAAGAACTAGACTTAATTAAAAATCGAGAGTAATAACAATAGGACTAAATGCAATATTAAATCTATGCCGAATACTAAAATTCAAAGTACAACTGGAATGTTTAAACCATTTCGTATTCAACAGCGTACAAACAGCAACTGCCTCGATCGTCTAGAAATAATGTTCAACCGATGCATGCCGAATCGTCACGAGTCGTCGATAGGGCAACATTGTTGCCCCTTTCTACGGCCGAAAGAATAACAAATACTTCCAAACACTTTCTGTAGATATGACTCGCGACGATTCGGCACGCATCGGTTGATCGTTACTTTTAGACGATCGAGACAGTTGCTGCTTGTACGACGTTGAATACGGAACGGTTTAAACATTCCAGTTGTACTTTAAGTTTTAGTATTTAGTATTGCGTTGATTTCTATTGTTGTTACTTTCGTTTTTTAATTTAGTTTGGTTCTTAGGACTTGATTATTTCAATTTCTAGACACATAATGCTAATCTTAACGCTACTTTTTTTACAATTGATTATGTGCGGTGATAGTGATACCAGATGTCCAAAGGTTCGTGTACATTTGCGAAATACGCTAACATGATGATGTCCTCTGACAATAATAACAGACTTTCGGAAATTGACACGACTTGCGTGAAAGAGTTGAACCACTGTCTTCAAGCGCATGGTGGACACGAGGAACATCTCCTGGAATAATAAGTTTAGTGCAAATCGTGGACACTCGCTGATGGGACAGTCGCGTGTACGCATAGACATTCGCGGCCGCGACAATCGTGGTGCATGTGTATTTGGTTTTTGAGAAGAAAATTGTTGATTGAAGGCCATCACCCTCTTTACTTGATGATCCCATTGGGTGGGTTTTGATATGCCCATGTGGATTTTTACAAGTAAGCAGGTTGAATGCTGTACATCGTAAAACGTGTGCCTTTTGGGTGTCAGATTACGCGGTGCGGTAGGTCATGGTTCCTGCGGCGTCGTAGCGAATGACTACCACTAAACGCAACTGTCGGACTCGAGTCGCTGCCCGTCAAATTGCCTACCGGCAGGCGTTTTCACCGCGTTTTTTTAAACATCTGTATCTTATTAACAAAGCCCCAAATGCAAAATTTTCATTCTTGATTTTCGCTTTATTTTGGCCTGTAGAATCACCCCTTAAAATATTTGCAGAGGGTTGCGTTACACCCTGTGTATACATCGTTTTTCTAAGCTTTTGAATTTTCCTCCTTCTCGAGCGTTTGAGGCTCGAATATTTCCAAAGCGTTAGCTTCGATTCTGACGTTATTGACAGAATCATTTGATTCACCGTGTATGGAATCATCTATCGGTTTGGGCTTGCCCTTGCATCCGTATGGATTTCTTATTATTTTCTTGCGTCTACCTTGTACAAGTGTCTTCATTGGAGTCGCTTTCTCCGTTGTTTGTTTTCTTACATTCGAATGGCACCTTCTTAGTTTTCCGGTGCTGTAACATCGACTTTGCGTGGCTCTTGACCTTCATGGTCATGGATTTCTGCGACATTTTCATCATGATGCTTGATCAAATCTCCATTTCTACGCGTCGGTTTTATAAATCCAGTCGTACCCGACTTTATCTTCTATAAACCTGGCGTGTTTCGTTGTCACCACCTTGTCTCTGTGGGTACCATAGTCGATATCCCCGAGTGTATGTTCCATAGCCGACAAATACACACTGCGCGGCCCTGTTGTCTAATTTATGGGGGGCCCTTGCTTTGGCAAGTGAGCATAAGCCAAACACCCGAAAACTTTCAACTGTTTGACGCTCAGTACACGTCCCGATCAAAGCGTCAAAGGGACTTCGTTATTCAGACTTGCATGACCAACTCTGTTTTTCACGTATGCAGCCGTTGATATCATTTCGACCCAAAACTTTTTTGGCAAGGACCCCGAATCGAGCATGGATCTCGCCATGCTGAGCAAAGTCCTATTTATTCTTTCCGCCACTCCATCTGCGGCGTTTCGACATTCGATCATTCGCGTTTTATGCCCAATTCAGCAAAAAGGTCGTCAACTCACGATTACAAAATTCCAAACTGCTATCGGATCTGAATCTCTTAATATTCTTTCCCGATTGGCGTTCAACGGTCGTTATGTATTATTTGATTCGATGCACTGTCTCCTCTTTGTTGTTTATGCATCGGACGGTTATTCTCCTGGAATAGTCGTCGGTAAAGGTAATAAAGTACTTACTGCCGCCCATGGAGTAGACTGGCATGGGGCCGCAAACATCGCTGTGTATGGGTTCACATATTTCGGTCGATTGTTTTTCTATTAGTTTCTTACAGGGTACTTTAGCTGCTTTGCCTAGACAGCACGAGTCACAGGCGTATCCTGTAGAGTTTGCCCCTCCTAATCCTCAAGCTTTGTTGGAAACAGCCATACCTTTAATGGTCTCTTGATTCGTATGACAGAATCGTTGGTGCCACATTACGTCCGTATTGAAATTCAACGAATCTGACTCTATGGACACTTGACACCGTGTCTCAACTTCTGCATTTATTACATACAAATCGCTCTTTCTGTACGCTTTACAGATAAAATCTCCAGTTATGGTGTTTCTGATGGTGGCTTTTCCATCTTGAAAAGTCAGTACCTTGTTTTTCTTCTCGATTCTGAACACTGACATCAGGTTTTTACGTATATCCGGGACAAAATATACCTTTGCCATTGGTTCATGTTTTCAAGGTGATGTTTCCAAAACCTTTCGCCTTGAGCACAGCTCCGCTGTGTTTCTTTGGGTCGGCAGCTGTATTAACTATTTCTGAATCTAGTTGCTGAAACGATGAGAACCAGTCTCGTCTTTTGCATACATGGTGCGCCGAGCCACTGTCTAAAACCCACCCTTCATTCATGTCTAAATTATTCAGTGAGACCAAGAATGTCTCAGAGTTTGATTTGGTTCTAAAATCTCGTTTCTGCTTGCCTTGTTCACTTTTATTTTTGCAATATTTTGCATAATGCCCTATTTTCTTACAACTATAACAGGCAACTTCTTTGGATTTGTTATTGCTAGGAGGTTTACTCTTCTTCGCATCAGTCTTTCTGGTAACATAGATAGCCTCCTTCGTGTTTGCTGAGTCCACGTCGCTAGCCCTCGACATCCTTCTATTATATTCAGTCAATAGAGTATTTATAATCTCTTTCGACGTAAACTGTTCGTCAGGCAAATTTGCAAGTGTCATATTTAAATTCTTATATGAGTCAGGGAGTCCTGAAAGCCATGTATAGGCAATATCTTCATCACTAACCTCTAACCTCTGCACCAGCTTCACGAAGATTTGTGGCTGCGATTTTGGCTCTTGATAGGTATTCAGGCATACTTTCATGCTCCATCATCTTTAGGTAGTAAAACTGTTTTTTCAAATGCATGGTACGAACCCTTGATTTCGGTTCATAAACTGGCAACGCACACCACGCATCGAATGCAGTGTTGCACTATTCAATATAACTTTATTGGTCGACACCTATGTTTAAACCTATTGCAGTGATGGCCTTGTTTTCTAACATCTTATGGGCTTTCGTTTGCGTTGCCTATATTCGGTATGACTCAAAATATCGACTCAAGACGTATTCACTAGAGATTTCCTGGTGGATAAAATTGTAATTGATGCGGCAACAGCGTGACAGAACTCTCCTACGATGCGATTTGGCAGCCATACCTTCACACTTTTCGTTTATAATTCAGCAGGATAACGTTAGACGTCACATTCTCAAATGCATCATGTAATAATTATGTTTTCACTAATGCCCGTTTCTTCGCAACAGCGCTTTCATCGATTCGAAGTAGACCCAGGAGGAGTCAGCCCCCTTAAACAGAAGTTATATCGTATAAAGAATAAACAAATTACGAATGATATCGAATTATTCATTATTCATGAGTAAGGAATAAACCAAATAATCGTTATTCGTGTAGAATACGTGAATTGAATGACTAACAAACGTATCAATTGCAGCCCACGGTAAATTATTAAACATTGACAAAAGATTTAAATTGGACTTACCCATTTATTCATAAATGAACCTGCCTCGATGAAAATGGGTCACTGTCACACGGTCATTTTACCGATTCTAACCTTTCGAGAAAGTAACACGTGTTGTGCAACATCCAATGTCTCGGCTGTATTAATGAAATAACTTCGTTTTACAAAATTTACTTCATTGTACGATAACTGTCACTTTTCACTTCAAGATTTGAATATACGTCGCCAGTTGCCCTCACATTTGAACAACCGGTTGCTCCGAAAGGAACTGATTGTTATTAACTTTGAACGGCTCGACATGGTTCTTTTTACTACCAAATACGCTCTTCCACGTTTGACAATGCCGTTGTCGTTTTCACGGGCGGGTAGCAACTCGCGAGCTTTGCGTTTTAAAACTTACATTTTATTTCCTTGAAAGTAAAAACAGGATATTAGAGTGTTGGAAAGAGGGATCTTTACTGCTCCGCGTTTGGACTAATTCTGGTTTGAGAAAATGTGACGCGATTCGGAACGGTGGACGAGAGCTAGTCGGAAAAATGTTATAAGGGGGAGTTATGGGTAGTCGGGGGGGGGGGGGGGGGGGGTATTGAGCATAAGCCCTGAAGAAACACTCACAGTCACTTTAAGGTAAGTGAAATAATCTCAGTTTTACTAGCATGTGTAATTCACTTATTAATATAAAAAAAAATAACCAAATGCATTTTGCTTTTAACAATGGTTGTGTGACAATGCAATTATTTAACTGAACTATTCCAAGCACTCAGAATCTTGGGTAATATTCTCCGAAGTATACACCACGTACAGGGTGTATAAATACTCAATGACACGGCTATCATAGCGCGATCCTACATCTCTGGATCGGTGACCGTTTGTAAAAGAAACTTTCCGCAAAATTCATTTTGATTCATACTAAAAACAGAAAGGGATATGGCGCAAGCGAAAGCGGAGTATCCAGAATGAAATGTTTATCAATTAAAATTGCGAAGTGTAAATGATTGTTTAAAAATATTCGATAATAAAAACAAACGTGTATTTTACACAATAATTTATTAATTTGTAAATAGTGTATATTAAAACAGCACGGCAAGAGGGGCCACTTTCTTCTCCAGCACTTATACAATTTATTTCATTAAAAAAAATTATATATGTATAATAGGTTGTATAAAAAAATCAATGTCATGGCTACCATAGCGTGATTTCAATTGTACATCTACACTTCTGGATCGGTCTACATTTATAAAAGAAACTTTCTGCCAAATTAATTTGAACTTGGCTTTGATTTAAAGTAAGTTAAGACAGGGCCATTTGGGACACGGATGGTCTGCAGGCAGACGATGATGGCCTGCAGAACTGTGCCCCAGCCTTCGAAGGTAGTGTTAAGTTTACTGTTTAGGTATGGGTTTTGATTAAGAGAGAATGAAAGGAATGACTTGTGGCGAGGGTGGTTGTTCAAGGGAAAGTGGACAAAGTTGGTTGGAAAGTCGAGGAGTAAAGAGCAGAGCGGAAGTGTGCAGCGTAGAGCGTAGAATAGCGTAGTATTGCGTGGACTATTATTTAGAATATTAGATTTAGCTTATTTGAGTACTGCTACACGTTTTCTTTTATTAAATATATATATATGTATACAGGGTGACCCATTTGAAGATTTGCACTTAATTATCTCCTAAATTATAGGTTGTTTCTAAATGTGTTCTACATGAAACTTACCCTGTTCCATGGGGGGCATCTTGTGATGGTCACATACTCTCTCTAGGTGGATGCGTCTCCGAGATTTGGCGGCGACCTTGATTTTTTTAAGTGGAACTGTATGTTTTTTTCTAGATAGGCTTGTAGTACTTTCCAAGATGAATTCATTGACCTATAACACTTTGGTCTTCCAAGGTCGTTCAGGATCATTTAATGCCGTTCAAATCTTACCATCGTTAAACGTCCCCAAAATTTATCTAGCCCGAATACTTCCTCGAGTTGTACGTAAACATCACGCAAACTCTCAATAATGATCGTTTTTTCTTGTGTTTACAAACTGAGGATATGGGTTGGGTATGTCGGAGGTCACCTCTTCGAATACATCAGATAAAGAGCAATTTCTGGGTGTACAACAAAGGTAATGAATGCCATTAAATGACCTTGAACGACCTCGAAAGACCGAAGTGTTATAGATCAATGAATTCGTCTTGGAAAGGACTGCAAGCCTATCTAGAAAAAAACATACAGTTCCACTTGAAAAAATGAAGGTCGCCGCCAAATCTCGGAGACACATCCACCTACAGAGAATATGCGACCATCACAAGATGCCCCCCCATGGAACAGGGTAAGTTTCATTTAGAACACATTTAGAAACAACCTATAATTTAGGAGATAATTAAGTGCAAATCTTCAAATGGGTCACCCTGTATACAGGGCTCCCAGAACTCCCCATAGAGCCGAAAAGGGGTGATAGCTGAGGTGATTCTGAACATCTTTTTCCTTTGCGAAAATGTTGTTTGAGGTTTCGTTTTTAAATGGTTAACGAAACACATTGACCAATCAGAGCGCGCGTAGAGCCCGCGCTCAGCCGCGGGAGTGTTGTGCTCGAGCTTGACGCTCGGCCGAGGCCGTGAATGTGAACAAGTCGCTCGGTCTAATAAGAGGCGTTTGTCAAAAGTTATATCGAATAAGGTATAAACAAATTAAGAACAATATTAAATTATTCGTTATGCCTCAAGAAGGAATAAACTAATTAGTCGTTACTCGTGTAGAATCAATGAATCGATTGACTAATAAACCTATCAATTGCAGCCCGCGTTAAATTAAAAAAAATTGACAGAAGATTCAAATTAGACTCACCCATGCATCCATAAATGAACCTGCTTCGACGAAAATGGGTCACTGTGTCATCCTACCGATCCTGACCATTGCAAGTAGGGATCCCGCAGTGCAGGACAGCTGATGTTACGGCCAGGTCAGCGAACTCACTTTATTTGACAAAACTTATTACCTGCACGGCAACGATCACTGGGTTATTCTACCGATCCTGGCCATTCGAAGAACAAACACATGGTGCACAACAGCCGATGTCTCGGTTGGAACAGTGAAAGAACTTCGTTTCACAAAATTTCCATCATTGCACGATCACTGGCACTTTACACTTCATGATTTGAATTTATGAAATCAGTTGTTCCTATTTATGAATAATCGCTGGCTCTGAAAGGGGCTGATTGTTATTAACTTTGAAGGGTCTCGACTTGGCCCTTTCTACTGCCAAATGCGCTTGTCCACGTTCTGAAATTTCATCGTCGTGTTCCCGAGCGGGTAATCACTCGCGAGCTTCGCTATTATTCATAAATGGGAACAACTGATTTCATAAATTCAAATCATGAAGTGTAAAGTGCCAGTGATCGTGCAATGATGGAAATTTTGTGAAACGAAGGTCTTTCACTGTTCCAACCGAGACATCGGCTATTGTGCACCATGTGTTTGTTCTTCGAATGGCCAGGATCGGTAGAATAACCCAGTGATCGTTGCCGTGCAGGTAATAAGTTTTGTCAAATAAAGTGAGTTCGCTGACCTGGCCGTAACATCAGCTGTCCTGCACTACGGGATACCTACTTGCAATGGTCAGGATTGGTAGGATGACACAGTGACCTATTTTCGTCGAAGCAGGTTCATTTATGGATGCATGGGTGAGTCTAATTTGAATCTTCTGTCAATCTTTTTTAATTTAACGCGGGCTGCAATTGATAGGTTTATTAGTCAATCAATTCATTGATTCTACACGAGTAACGACTAATTAGTTTATTCCTTCTTGAGGCATAACGAATAATTTAATATTGTTCTTAATTTGTTTATACCTTATTCGATATAACTTTTGACAAACGCTTCTTATTAGACCGAGCGACTTGTTCACATTCACGGCCTCGGCCGAGCGTCAAGTTCGAGCACAACACTCCCGCGGCTGAGCGAGGGCTCTACGCGCGCTCTGATTGGTCAACGTTTTTCGTTAACCATTTAAAAACGAAGCCTCAAACAACATTTTCGCAAATGAAAAAGGTGTTCAGAATCACCTCAGCTATCACCTCTCTTCGGCTCTATGGGGAGTTCTGGGACACCCTGTATATATATATAAGTAAAAGGTGTAGGAGCCGGAAATGGGAGATTCCTGAGGCGAAACTGAACAACTTTTTCCTTTGCCAAAATGTCGGCTGAGGCTTTGTTTTTGAATTGTTGACGAAAAACACTGGCCATTCAGAGCGCGCGTAGAGCCCGCGCTCAGGGACGGTCCACGGCGCGTCGTGCTAGGTAGCGACGTTCGACCGGCGCCCCGAATAGTACGCGCCGGTATAGCACAAAGCAAAAGTTAACATCGCATTATTCATTATTCTCGAATGGAAATTAACTAAAATATAAATGAAATTAATTTGCCGTTATCAATTGAACAAAAAAGTATTAGAACGGACTAACTAACGTGTCCATCAAGTACAACGTACGTTAAATTTTAAACAATTCGCCAGCAATTAAAATTAGATTTACCCGGTTCTCCAAAAATGAACCTGCTTCGACGAAAATAGGTCACTGTGTCATCCTACCGATCCTGACCATTGCAAGTAGGTATCCCGTAGTGCAAGACAGCTGATGTTACGGCCAGGTCAGCGAACTCACTTTATTTGACAAAACCTACTACCTGCACGGCAACTATCACTGGGTTATTCTACCGATCCTGGCCACTCGAAGAACAAACACATGGTGCACAAGAGCCGATGTCTCGGTTGGAACAGTGAAAGAACTTCGTTTCACAAAATCTCCATCATTGCACGATCACTGTCACTTTGTTCTTCAAGATTTGAATTTACGGAATAAGTTGTTCCCTCGTATGCATAATTGGTTGCCCCGAAGGGGGCCGATTGTTTTTAACTTTGAAAGGGCTCGATATGGCCGGTGTTACTGCTAAATGCACTTTTCCATGTTCGGAAATTTTGTTGTCTTATTCCCGAGCGGGTAGTAACTCACGAGCTTTGCGTCTTAGAAGTTAACTCCTATTTTATTCAAAATAAAAACAGTAACTACAGTTTCGGAGAGATCTTTACTGCTGGGCGTTCGAACTAATTCTGTCTTGAGAAATTATGACGCGCTTTGCAACGGTGGACAAGGGGCTGTTCGAAGAATGTTATAAGGGTGAGTTACGGATCGTCGCGGGGAGCGCGCTTTATGGTGAAAAGGCCCTTGAGGCCCACGTGCTAACCAGCAGATTTTTTCGGTTCCCAGGAAACTCGGCTGTGATGAACTTAGTGAAAACATCTTCCAGTCGCCGGAAAAGGTATAGCATTACAAAGGATGTAGTAAAAGACATCTAACAGTGTCTTGAACTGTTCGCAGCGCTTTGCCAGCGACTAGAATGTGTCTTCATTAAATTTGCCACGGCCGTGGTTCCTGGGAACCGAAAAACTTCGATGGCCAGCACGTGGGCCTCAAGGGCCTTTTCACCATAAAGCGCGCTCCCCGCGACGACCCGTAACTCACCCTTATAACATTCTTCGAACAGCCCCTTGTCCACCGTTGCAAAGCGCGTCATAATTTCTCAAGACAGAATTAGTCCGAACGCCCAGCAGTAAAGATCTCTCCGAAACTGTAATTACTGTTTTTACTTTGAATAAAATAGGATTTAACTTCTAAGACGCAAAGCTCGTGAGTTACTACCCGCCCGGGAACAAGACAACAAAATTTCCGAACATGGAAAAGTGTATTTAGCAGTAGCATCGGTCATATCGAGCCCTTTCAAAGTTATAAACAATCGACCCCTTTCGGGGCAACCAATTATTCATACGTGGGAACAACTTATTTCGTAAATTCAAATCTTGAAGAGCAAAGTGACAGTGATCGTGCAATGATGGAGATTTTGTGTAACGAAGTTCTTTCACTGTTCCAACCGAGACATCGGCTCTTGTGCACCATGTGTTTGTTCTTCGAGTGGCCAGGATCGGTAGAATAACCCAGTGATAGTTGCCGTGCAGGTAGTAGGTTTTGTCAAATAAAGTGAGTTCGCTGACCTGGCCGTAACATCAGCTGTCTTGCACTACGGGATACCTACTTGCAATGGTCAGGATCGGTAGGATGACACAGTGACCTATTTTCGTCGAAGCAGGTTCATTTTTGGAGAACCGGGTAAGTCTGATTTTAGTTGTTGGCGAATTGTTTAAAATTTAACGTACGTTATACTGGATAGACACGTTAGTTAGTCCGTTCTAATACTTTTCTGTTCAATTGATAACGGCAAATTAATTTCATTTATACTTTAGTTAATTTCCATTCTAGAATAATGAATAATGCGATGTTAACTTTTGCTTTGTGCTATACCGGCGCGTACTATTCGGGGCGCCGGTCGAACGTCGCTACCTAGCACGACGCGCCGTGGACCGTCCCTGAGCGCGGGCTGTACGCGCGCTCTGAATGGCCAGTGTTTTTCGTCAACAATTCAAAAACAAAGCCTCAGCCGACATATTGGCAAAGGAAAAAGTTTTTCAGTTTCGCCTCAGGAATCCCCCATTTGCGGCTCCTACATCCTGTACGTTACACCCTGTATATACTGGGTGTAACGCAAAAGTATGCAAATAATTTAAGGAGTGATTCTACAGGCCAAAATATAGCGAAAATGAAGAATGGCGATTTTCCGTTTGAGGCTTTGTTTACGAGATATCGATGTTTAAAAAAACGGCGTTCGAACGCCTGCCGATGGGCAATCTGACGCGTGAGGCTCGAGTCAAACAGCTGTGTTCAGTGGTAGTCATTCGCTACGACGCCGCAGGAACCATGACGTACCGCACCGTGAAATCTGGCACTCAGAAGGCACACGCATTACGATGTATAGCATTCAACCTGCTTACTTGTAAAAATCCACATGGGCATATCGAAACCCGCCCAATGGGATTATCAAGTAAAAAGGGTGACGGCAGCCTTCAATACTCAATTTTGTTCCCAAAAACCAAATATGCGATTGGCCCGTCCTCGATTGTTCACAATACATCCATCAACACAGAAATTTGCAGCACACGAGGATCACGATTCCACGATTTGCACTAAACTAATTATTCCAGGGATGTTCCTCGTGTCCACCACTCGCTTGAATGCAGTGATTCAATCTTTGACGCAAGTCGTGTCACAGTTTTCGGAAATCTGTTATTATTGTCAGAGAACATCATCATGTAGTCGTATTCCGCAAATGTACACGACCCTTTGCACACTTGGCACCACCATCACCGCACGTAACCGATTGTAACAAAAAGTAGCTTTAAAATTGAGATTGCGTATCTAGAAATTGAAATAATCAAGTTCTGAGAATTAGACTAAATTAAAAATCGAGAGTAATAATAATAGAACTAAATGCAATATTAAATCTATGTCGAATAGTAAAATTCAAAGTACAACTGGAATGTTTAAACCATTCCGTATTCAACAGCGTACAAACTGCAACTGCCTCGATTGTCTACAGGTATCCCAGAACTCCCCATAGAGCCGAGAAGGGGTGATAGCTGAGGTGATTCTGAATACCTTTTTCCTTTGCGAAAATGTTGTTTGAGGCTTCGTTTTTAAATGCTTAACGAAAAACATTGAGCAATCAGAGCGCGCGTAGAGCCCGCGCTCAGCCGAGGCGGTCAATGTGAACAAGTCGGTCGGTCTAATAAGTGGCGTCCGCCAAAAGTTATATCGAATAAGGTATAAGCAAATTAAGAACAATATCAAATTATTCGTTATTCGTGTAGAATCAATTAATCGATTGACTAATAAACCTATCAATTGCTGCCCGCGTTAAATTAAAAAAGATTGGCAGAAGATTCAAATTAGACTCACCCATGCATCCAGAAATGAACCTGCTTCGACGAAAATGGGTCATTGTGTCAGCCTACCGATCTTGAGCATTGCAAGTAGATATCCCGTAGTGCAAGACAGCTGATATTAGGGCCAGGTCAGCGAACTCACTTTATTTGACAAAACTTGCTACTTGCACGGCAACTATCACTGGGTTATTCTACCGATCCTGGCCATTCGAAGAACAAACGCATGGTGCACAACAGCCGATGTCTCGGTTGGAACAGTGAAAGAACTTCGTTTCACAAAATTTCCATCATTGCACGATCACTGTCTCTTGACACTTGAAGATTTGAATTTATGAAACCAGTTGTTCCCACTTATGAATAATTGCTAGCTGCGAAAGGGGCTGATTGTTATTAACTTTGAAGGGCCTCGACTTGGCCCTTCCTACTGCCAAATGCGCTTTTCCACGTTCTGAAATTTCATCGTGGTGTTCCCGAGCGGGTAATCACTCGCGAGCTTCGCGTTTTAAAACTTAACTTTTATTTCGTTGAATGTAAAAACAAAAATTACAGTGTCAGAGAGATCTTTACTGTATGGCGTTCAAATTGATTCTGTCTTGAGAAACTATGACGCGGTTTACAACGGTGGACGAGGGCTAGCTGGAAAAACGTTATAAGGGAGAGTTACGGGTCCTTACGGGGGGCGCGCTTTAGGCTGATAGGCCCTTGAGGCCCACGTGCTGGCCAGCAGCGTTTTTCGGTTCCCAGGAAACACGGCCGTGGCGAATTTAATGGAGACATTTTCCAGTTGCCGGGAAGGCACTGCGGAGTGTTCAAGACACTGTTACATTCTCCGAGATGCTACATCTAGCACGTTTCAAACAACACATCGATATCTCGTAAACAAAGCCTCAAACGGAAAATTGCCATTCTTGATTTTCGCTTTATTTTGGCCTATAGAATCACCCCTTAAAGTATTTGCATACTGTTGCGTTACACCCTGTATATATATATATATATATGTGTACTGTCTGTTTTAAAAAAAGTAATTTTTCATCATGAAAATTGTAAGCAAAATCCTTTCGTAAATTTCTCCATGAAGTCCATCACGGGCTTAAATTTAGAAAAAAAATATTTTCATATTCTTTGAAATTTTAGTCACAGAATAAGCCCTGGATCAGAATGGGCACTTGAAAATTAACGGCACATTGAGTTGTAAAAGATCCGGCGTGCCTTCGTTGTGGGTAAACAGGCCGCGCGTTAGCGCGAGTTCTGCTATTACGGTCGGCAGCCTGTAACGCGCGTACTCTAGAGTACCTTCAATAAAATGTAAAAACAATATCGGCAAGATTAGTATACGACTAAACGATCATATTCACAGTTAAAAAGAAGAGTTTCTTTAATCTGTGTAATCATGTAATTTTAGTGTTACCATAGTGTTATCATGTGTAAAGAACGTCTCGTTGCTTAATGGAATAAAGTGCGAGAGATGTTCGTGCAGAGGTCCGAAGCGTTGGGTCGCGGAATAGCGCGAAATCGGCGGATGTTAGCTTTGTCAGCCGTGCTTCACGTGACGCAAAACTTCCGTTCAAGCCACGGGTAAAGGTGATACACGATTCTAGATCTACCAGGGCAAAGGTGTAAGACTCAACGTTGTCCACTGTGCTCGTCACCAAGCGTTCGAGTCACTAGCTGTGTAATAACCGACCATTCGTTTTTTTTTTGGGTTTGATCCTTTAACTACAAAGAGCCGTTCCTAGCGCAATCACCGCATTTACCGGCTTCAATTATAAAATGATTTCTTTCGCAGTGATAATGCAATTTTTCGAACGCTTCGTTATTTTCGTGATGTAATAACCAACCATACGTGGAATTTTGGGGAACCTTGGGGAATTCCGGTTTTATGGCTTACGCTATCTGACCGGACGCTCCGTACTAAGTGGACTTCCGGTAATAGAAGATTCCACCCGCTATGTCGACGCATTACACATGTAATTAATCATGTAATATTCTGATTGACCGCGGTTGAATCATATTTTTTGACTTACTTTTTAAGTTTATTGCGGTGCCCTTTTACTTTTTCCGTCTACTCAGAATGCATTCTTGTTTGAAGTTTAATTTGACTTTTTAGACATATTTTTTTGCCTTTAACATAATAAAAAAATCAGAAAAAATTAATATTTCGTATAAACTGTGGTACCCGCTATAGCGGCAAGTCTGCTGAAGAACATCTTCAAATTTCAATTCAGTCGGAAACTAGATTTTGGAATATCATGTCAGCCATGGTAGAAAACCTACTTTCGAGAAAGACGCGTTTAAGGGGACAGACTCCTTCGGAGTCTACTCCAAATCGATCGAAGTGCTATTGCGAAGAAACGGGCATTAGTGAAAACATAATTTTGTACATGAACCATCTAAAAATGTGACATCTAACGTTATTCTGTTGAATTACAAACGACAAGTCCGACGGCATAGTTGCCAAATCGCATCGTAGGAGAATTCTGCCACGCTGTTGCCGCATCAATTACAATTTTACCCATTAGGAGACCTCGATTGAATACGGATTAAGCTGATATTTCGGTTCATACCGAATATATGTAGGAGAAGAGGGCGTGAGCGAGAGAGTGTCGAGACAATTCATATTTACTACCACGTTCAACCGAAGAACTTTTACTACTACAATTCGCTATGCATCAATAATTTTATACCGATTATGAAAAATAAAAACAAACATGTGTTACATAGTTCTTATGCGGGTTATGAATATGTATATAAATATTGATAATTTCGTTATTTATTCCATTCGCTTTTTTCTCCGTACTCCGATCATCGTACGAAATGACAAATGAAACCAGGAGGCATATTTGCCGGAATGTATCGTAGTATAGGTTTTGTTTAACTTGCTGAAACGTTACTGGGTCACAGATTTCGATTATCACTGGATATTTTGTAGAAATCACTGTTTTGAACAACTTTTTCCTCTTGCAAAAATGTCGGGCTCTCTTAGTTTAAAACTTATCTAGTAACAGCTTTCGTTACTGGACATTGAATCCTGCCTGTACGTGTGCACCTATGATACAGCTACAAGTATATGCAGTATGCAGGTGCGAACGAAAGCTGCAAGAGAGCTGTTCATTTATTAGTAATACATACGACATAAAGATAAAGGGACCGATAGCCGATGAATCTAAACACACCGCTGGGCAGCAGGATTTCGTTTATGCTTGCGGCTGTGCCACAGATGCACATGTACGGGAAGAATTCAATGTATGTACCAATGCCGAAAGTTTTCTGCGAATATTTCGGAAATTAAGACAGCCCGACATTTTTGCAACAGGACAAAATTATTCAAAATGGTGATATCTACAACATATCCAAAAATCATCGAAATTGTGTTCTGCGTAACGTTTCAAGAAGTTCACCAAACTATTCAATAATAAAAACAAACGTGTATTTTAGACATTATCTGATTAATTTTTTAATAATCAATTTTTATAATTTTTCTGTTTATAAAATCATTGACGCATTGCGGTTTCCATGTGTAAAGGCTTTTCCATTGAACGCATTAGTATATGCAGAGTGTCCCAGAACTCCCCATACAGCCGAAGAGGGGTGATAGCTGAGGTGATTCTGAACACCTTTTTCCTTCGCAAAAGTGTTGTTTGAGGCTTTGTTTTTAAATGGTCAACGAAAAACATTGACCAATAAGAGCGCGCGTAGAACCTGCGCTCCGCCGCGAGAGTATTGTGTTCGAACCTGACGCTCGGCCGAGGCCGTGAATGTGAACAAGTCGCTCGGTCTAATAAGAGGCGTTTGCCAAAAGTTATATCGATTAAGGTATAAACAAATTAAGGACAATATCAAATTATTCGTTATTCCTCAAGAAGGAATAAACTAATTAGTCGTTATTCGTGTAGAATCAATAAATCGATTGACTAATAAACCTATCAATTGCAGTCCGCGTTAAATTAAAGAAGATTGACAGAAGATTCAAATTAGACTCACCCATGCATTAAAAAATGAACCTGCTTCGTACGAAAATGGGTCACTGTGTCATCCTACCGATCCTGACCATTGCAAATAGGTATCCCGCAGTGCAGGACAGCTGATGTTACGGCCAGGTCAGCGAACTCACTTTATGTGACAAAACTTGCTACCTGCACGGTCACTGTCACTGGTTTATTCTTCAGATCCTGGCCATTCGAAGAACAAACACATAGTGCACAACACCCGATGTCTCGGTTGGAACAGTGAAACAGTTTCGTTTCACAAAATTTCCATCATATCACAATCACTATCACTTTACATTTCAAGATTTGAATTTATGAAATTGTAACGGTCGTTCCGGCGGTGGGACCGTTGGTTGGGGGCGGGTGCCGTCTCAGTCGGCTAGCCGGGGTTCGCTGGGACTGAATGAGGTTGCGTAATAACGAGGCGACTGGGTATCTGTTTCTAACTAAGTTTATTCGGTAATTGTGTATTTAAAGACTTAATTCTACGCGGCTTAACTCTAAGACTTATCTCTACGGTTATGCGGCGGTTATTCCTCGACGGAATCGGCGAAAACGCGGCGGTTATTCCTCAGCGGAATCGGCAGAGACGCGGCGGTCGGATTATAAACTAGACGGTCTTACAACTAGGCGGTTCGTGGTTTATTTACATTCGCGGCGCGCGGTTCGGTAGCGGTGCCCGATGTCGCCGGTGTGACTCGGCGGTAGCGGTGCGGCGCGGCGCGGTCGCTCAACGGTATCACGTGTCGCCGGTGCGACTGCTTGACGGTAGCGGATACGGGATTCGTCCGCAACTGTGGTTCCGGCAAGCCGGCACAGCGGGAAGGAAGACCTTGGTGACCCGTCAGCGTTCCGGAAATCCGCGCTGACAGAGGCCTGGGAGGTGGTGTATTCCAGCACTCAGGAGATCGGCAACCCGTCCTGAGAGTAGCACCGAAGGCTGGTTCCCCCTTAGATCGTATCGGAAAATCGCGGTCTAAGCAGCCGCAAGGAGAGGGCGGTAGAAAAGGGTATACCAAAATGTACCGTTCCGTAATGGTTCGGTAAGATCGGTTACGGGCGTTCGTCTCTACTTTGCCTCTGCGTTACTTCGATATACAGGGTGTAACACAACCCTCTGCAAATATTTTAAGGGGTGATTCTACAGGCCAAAATAAAACGGAAATCAAGAGTGGCAATTTTGCGTTTGCGGCTTTGTTAACGAGATATCGATGTTTAAAAAAACGCGGTGAAAACGCCTGCCGATAGGCAATCTGACGCGCGAGGCTCGAGGCGAACAGCTGCGTTCAGTGGTAGTCATTCGCTGCGACGCCGCAGGAACCATGACCTACCACACCGTGAAATCTGAAACTCAAGAGGCACACACGTCTCACGTTGTACAGCATTCAACCTGCTTACTTGTAAAAATCCACATGGGCATATCGAAACCCGCCCAATGGGATTATCAAGTAAAGAGGGTGACGGCCTTCAATCCATAATTTTCTTCTCAAAAACCAAATACACATGCACTGCGATTGTCCCGTCCGCGAGTGTCTATGTGTAGACGCGATTGTCCCGTCCGCGATTGTTCACAATACACCCTTCAACACAGAAATTTGCAGCACACGAGGATCAAGAACACATGCACCACGATTGCCCCGTCCGCGAGTGTTTGTGCGTACACGCGATTGCCCCGTCCGCGAGTGTCCACGATTTGCACTAAACTTATTATTCCAGGAAATGTTCCTCGTGTCCACTACTCGCTTGAGTGCAGTTATTCAATCTTCGACGCAAGTCGTGCCACAATTTTCGGAAGTTTGTTATTATTGTCAGAGAACATCATCATGTAGACGTATTCCGCGAATGTACACGACCCTTTGCACACTTGGCACCACTATCACCGCACGTAACCGATTGTAATAAAAAGTAGCTTTAAGATTGAGATTACGTATCTAGAAATTGAAGTAATCAAGTTCTAAGAATTAGACTAAATTAAAAAACCAAAGTAATAACAATAGAACTAAATGCAATATTAAATCTATGCCCACTACCAAAATTCAAAGAACAACTAAAATGTTTAAATAGGTCCGTGTTCAACGCTGTACAAACAGCAACTGAGATCGTCTAGAAATAATGATCAACCGATGCTTGCCGAACCGTCGCGAGTCGTAGTCACGGAAAATGTTTGGCGGCATTTGTTATTCTTTCGGCCGTATAAAGGGGCGGCAGGAGTCAAAGATCAGATTACCTTTTTTCACCGATGTGTTACTGATCTCCTTACCGCTTCCACCTCTCTTGACCCTTTTCTACGGCCGAAAGAAAAACAAATGCCGCCAAACATTTTCTGTAGATACGACTCGCGACGATTCGGCATGCATTGTTTCTAGACGATCTCAGTTGCCGTTTGCACAGCGTTGAACACGGACCTATTTAAACATTTTAGTTGTTCTTTGAATTTTGGTAGTGGGCATAGATTTAATATTGCATTTAGTTCTATTGTTATTACTTTGGTTTTTTAATTTAGTCTAATTCTTAGAACTTGATTACTTCAATTTCTAGATACGTAATCTCAATCTTAAAGCTACTTTTTATTACAATCGGTTACGTGCGGTGATAGTGGTGCCAAGTGTGCAAAGGGTCGTGTACATTCGCGGAATACGTCTACATGATGATGTTCTCTGACAATAATAACAAACTTCCGAAAATTGTGGCACGACTTGCGTCGAAGATTGAATAACTGCACTCAAGCGAGTAGTGGACACGAGGAACATTTCCTGGAATAATAAGTTTAGTGCAAATCGTGGACACTCGCGGACGGGGCAATCGCGTGTACGCACAAACACTCGCGGACGGGGCAATCGTGGTGCATGTGTTCTTGATCCTCGTGTGCTGCAAATTTCTGTGTTGAAGGGTGTATTGTGAACAATCGCGGACGGGACAATCGCGTCTACACATAGACACTCGCGGACGGGACAATCGCAGTGCATGTGTATTTGGTTTTTGAGAAGAAAATTATGGATTGAAGGCCGTCACCCTCTTTACTTGATAATCCCATTGGGCGGGTTTCGATATGCCCATGTGGATTTTTACAAGTAAGCAGGTTGAATGCTGTACAACGTGAGACGTGTGTGCCTCTTGAGTTTCAGATTTCACGGTGTGGTAGGTCATGGTTCCTGCGGCGTCGCAGCGAATGACTACCACTGAACGCAGCTGTTCGCCTCGAGCCTCGCGCGTCAGATTGCCTATCGGCAGGCGTTTTCACCGCGTTTTTTTAAACATCGATATCTCGTTAACAAAGCCGCAAACGCAAAATTGCCACTCTTGATTTCCGTTTTATTTTGGCCTGTAGAATCACCCCTTAAAATATTTGCAGAGGGTTGTGTTACACCCTGTAGAAGCTTGCGTCACCGGCAGTTCGGTCGGAAGCCATTTGGCATTACCTATTTCGCTAATGTATACATATCGGTACCCCTTAATAATAGCGGGAATCGCTCTCGCAGTCGCGACCCTGTATCGGTCGCGGACAGAATTCGCGCCATATTTACGTACCCGGATCTACCCGTTACAAAATCAGTTTGAATAATTGGTGGCCCCGAAAGGGGCTGATTATTATTAACTTTGAAGGGTTTCGACATGGCCTTTTCTACTACCAAATACGCTTTTGCACGTTCGGCAATGCCGTTTTCGCGTTCCTGAGCGGGTAGTGACTCGCGAGCTTCGCGTTTTAATATTTAACTTTTACTTCGTTGAAAGTAAAAATAGCAATTAGAGAATTTTTACTTCTCGGCGTTCGGACTGATTCTGTCTTAAGCAACTGTGACGCGATTTGTAACGGTGGGTGGCGGCTATAAGAAGAATGTAAAAAGCTAAAGAATGTAATAAAAGTTATCTAAAAGTGTCTTGAACTTTCCGCAGCGCTTTCCTAGCGACTGCAAAATGTTTTCATTAAATTCGCCATGGCCGTGTTTCCTGGGAATCGAAAAGCTCTGCTGGCCAGTACGTGGGCCTCGAGGGCCTTTTTTCCATCATAAATCGCTCCCCTCGCGACGACCCGTAACTCTCCCTTTTAACATTTATCCAGCTAGCTCTCGTCGACCGTTGCAAACCGCGTCAGAATTTCTCAAGACAGAATCAGCCCGAACGCCAAGCAGTAAAGATCTCTCGGACACTGTGATTGCTGTTTTTAGTTTCAATGAAATAAGAGTTAAGTTCTAAAACGCAAAACTCGCGCGTTATTACCTGCTGGGCAACACGATAATGAAATTCCCAAACTTGGAAAAGCATATTTAGCAGTAGCAGAGGCCACATCGAGCCCTTTCAACGTTAAAAACAATCGGCCTCTTTCGGGACAACCAATTATTCGTTTGTGGGAACAACTTATTCCGTAAATTCAAATCTTGAAGAACAAAGTGACAGTGATCGTGCAATGATGGAGATTTTGTGGAACGAAGTTTTTTCACTGTTCCAACCGAGACATCGGCTCTTGTGCACCATGTGTTTGTTCTTCGAGTGGCCAGGATCGGTAGAATAACCCAGTGATAGTTGCCGTGCAGGTAGTAGGTTTTGTCAAATAAAGTGAGTTCGCTGACCTGGCCGTAACATCAGCTGTCTTGCACTACGGGATACCTACTTGCAATGGTCAGGATCGGTAGGATGACACAGTGACCTATTTTCGTCGAAGCAGGTTCATTTTTGGAGAAACGGGTAAGTCTAATTTTAATTGTTGGCGAATTGTTTAAAATTTAACGTACGTTGTACTTGATAGACTCGTTAGCCAGTCCATTCTAAGTCTTTTTCGTTCAATTGATAACGGCAAATTAATTTCATTTATATTTTAGTTAATTTCCATTAATTAATAATGAATAATTCAATGTTCATTTTTGCTCCGTGCTATACCGGCACGTACAGTTCGGGGCGCCGGTCGAACGTCGTTACCTAGCACGCCGCGCCGTGGGCCGTCCCTGAGCGCGGGCTCTACGCGCGCTCTGATTGCTAAGTGTTTTTCGTTAACAATTCAAAAACAAAGCTTCAGACGACATTTTGGCAAAGGAAAAAGTTGTTCAGTTTCGCCTCAGGAATCTCCCATTTCCGGCTCCTACACATTTTACGTTACACCCTGTATATGGTTATATGAACAATTTCCTTCAAACCAATTTGTGATAAAAAGTTTGTCAAATATATTCCTTCCTTTGTTGCATCCGCTAATCCCATATACTCGGCTTCAGTGGATGATAGAGCCACTGTTCTTTGTTTGCGTGACTCGCAAGTGATTGGTGCTGCATTTAACATAAAAATAAATTCTGTGTAAGAATGCCGATTGTTCACACAATTTCCCCAATCAGCATCAACGTAGCCTTTCAAATAACGCAATATTTCTTTGGCCGCATTCCAATGGCACCTGCTATAACAATTATTGAACTGACTTAATGAGCTTATTGCAAAAGCTATATCAGGCCGAGTTGTTACTGCTAGATACATTAAGCATCCCAAATTTCTCTGTACGGCAACTTTTTATGTTCTTCTGAATCATCATATTTACTTAGTTTTCATCCAGGATCCATTGGAATGTACGTCGGTTTGGCATCACTCATGTTGTATCTCTCTAACAGTCTTTCTATGTATTTTTCTTTGGCTCAGTACGTACTTATCTTCTATTTTGCTGGAGTTTATATCTAAACAATATTTAACTATTCCGAAATCTTTTAGCTCAAATTTGATTGACAGCTTTTCTTTAATATCTATAATACTTTTAACATTATTAGGCATAATTAGAATATCACCTACATAAATGACAATTAATAACAAACTTTTCTTTATATATTTGTAGTAAATACATGGATCTGCTTTTGAACGCAACATACCTAATTCTTTAAGATTTTTGTTAATCATTATATTCCACTGACGACCCGCTTGCTTTAAACCATAGATTGCTCTTTTTAGTGAACATACCTTATCTCCGTTTTCTTTTAGTGCATTTAATATCTGAGTCGTCCTATTTATTATTTCGACAGGTTCTTTGCTTGATACTATTCTCTTCAGTGACTCCATGAACCTTTCCGGTACCTCCATGTACACTGGTATATCAAGCTGGCTGTTCAAATATGCTGTTATCACATCTAACTGATGTATTTCCATCTTAAAGCGTATAGTTAATGCAACTAATAAACGAATAGAACCTAGTCGTGCTATTGGAGCAAATGTCACGAAATAATCAAAGCCTGGACGCTGACTGAAACCACGAGCAACAATACGCGCTTTTTGCCTACTTAGTGTACCATCGCAATTTACTTTATCAGTTAAAATTAATCTACTACCTACGATGTTTTCTTCCTTAGGTGGGACCACAAGTTCAAACACATCGTTCCTTAACATAAACCTTACCTCTTGACCAATTGGTGCATACCACTCTTCGGCGTTCACCCCGGAGACTGCATTATATACTTGTATTTCTGCAATAGATACCATCTCAGCTGATTCTTTAACATCCGGAATGATATGATATTCTTTTTTCGGTCTTCCCCTTGATCCAGACTTAATATTTCTTGGTCTACCAGGACCTCTCTTTACTCCCTCCATTCTCGTAGTTTCAGGACTCAATAACATCTGTGCGTCTTGAAATAATTCTTCTTCTACTGGGCTTTCTTCCACTTCAGTTTCCTCTCCTTCATTTTCAACTTGAATGCTTTCATCCGTCGTTACGCTCGGCATGAGATCCTGAGTTTCCTGTAGGTCTTTATGCGTGATTATGACTTTCTTGTCATCATCTTGTTCCAGGAACTTCACATCTCGATTTATGGTGACTCTGTCATTTTTTATATCTAGATGTCGATATCCTTTGGAATTTTCTGCGTATCCAATGAATCTAAATTCCCGTGTCTTAACATCTAGCTTTCTCCTTAACTCATCAGGAACGTGAGCATAAACTCTTGCTCCGAATATATGAAAGTTCTTCAAGTTTGGCTTTGTACCATCCCACAACCTGATTGGAATGTCATTTATGTAGGATGCGAGCGCGGGAAGACTCGCGAGAACTCTCGCATCGGCGTTGCGTGTATGTGTGTGCGTGAGAGAGTGAGTGTGTATGTGCTAGAATGTTATTAATGTCATGATATGAATGAATTTGGTTTACCTATCGATAGTAAGTAAAGGAGTGCGAGTGTGTCAAGGTTGGCGGTTGTTTATTGGAAACGGAAAAAAACGATCACGAACGTTTCACTCTTTAAAAATGGTTCACCAATGTAACACACGCTATCCAGATTTTGTCTATAACATTGTATTGTCTCGTTTTCTCTTGATATTAAATAAATTCCATCTTTACATTTATTGCCTTTGAGTATAATCTATTTTGAAGATTTTAAAGACTGTATTCACAGCTTCTGCCCAATATTTGTTAGGTAATGCTGCATCTGTTAGTAAGCATCGACCCATTTCCATAAGTGACCTGTCTTTCCTCTCGGCCACCTCATTTTGTTCCGGGGAATATGCCACAGTATGCTGGATTTCTATTCCTTCTTTCTGAAAAACCTTTTCAAGCCGACTATTGACGCATTCCTTTCCTGTGTTCGATCTGAAACACTTAGGTTTCCTTCCATACTTTCTTTTCATCAACTCAATAAATGAGATAATCTTTTCGGGTACTTCGGACTTATGATGTAGAAAATATATATGACAATATCGACTATAATCATCTATTAACGTTTAAAAATTTCTTTTCTTATTTGGTGTAATCGTTTGCATCGGTCCGCATACATCTGTATGAATCAATTCCAGTATACCTTTTGTCCTTGATTCTGATTTCTTTGGAAAACTTAGTCTCTGCATCTTTTCTTTAAGACATACCTCGCATGTAATCTTGATATCACAGTCGACAATTTGCATATTATCGAGAAGTTTTTTTTTGTGTTATTTTCCTTATTGCTTGTGGATCCCTATGGCCTAATTTTCTGTGCCACATATGTATACAATCTTTATTATGTCCACATGCGACATTTCATGCTTGATGTGCTGTTCTTAACTTGTATAGATTCCCTGTTGCACTTGCCGTAACTATAACCTCATTGTCTCTTTTTATCACACATCACTTATCATAGAAATTTACTTCCAGTCCTCTCTCTGTCAGTTTCTTTACAGACAGTAAATTTTCGCCAAGTTCAGGAGCAAAGAGTACATCTTTCACAATCACTGGAGTTATACTTCCGTCTTCGGCTTCACACATTAGTATATTTTCACCTATTCCCATTACCTTTGCATATTGCCCGTTTGCCACTCGTACGTCTGCAATATCTTTTCTCTCCAGTGTTCTAAAGAACTCCCTGTCATTTGTCATATGACTTGTTGCACCAGAGTCAACGTACCACGTTCCTCCAGTTTTATCCTTAATAGCTCCTGCCCCTACACTGAAACAGATTTCTGAGTTTCCGTTATTTTCTGTCTCGCTAACCTTATTAGTCTTCTCCTTATGTGCCTTCTATTTATTGTATTTATGGCAATCTTTCTTTATGTGCCCTTGTTTGTTGCAAAAATAGCAAGTTAATTACCTTTACTGTATTCTGTGGAATTTGACTGAAATTTTTCTTTTGCTGTACCTTAAGTGCTATATCTTCCTTTGATGTAGTACTTTGTAACTGACAATTCCTTCGTCTGAAATCTTCATCCAGCAAGTTTCCCTTAACTAATTCCAAAATTAGTTCTGTCTCATTTCTAGTTTCCAAAGCAGTGATAAGGGTCCCATATGAATCTGGCAAGCTACTTAATATCATGGCAATGACCAATTTTTCTTTAATTTCTTCCCCTGGGGCTTACAATTGATCCACAATACTCAACATCATATTCACATGCTCTTCCATGTAGCCGTTCTTTGCCAATCTTGCATTGCATAGTTTCTTTAGAAGATATACCTGGTTAGATAACGATGCTTTTTAATGTTACTTTCTCAAGCACTCCCACGCTTCCCTTGCACTTGTAGTATCATTAATGTGCCGCATTTGATCGTCTTCTAGCAGTAAGCCTATTATAGTCTTTGTTTGCATATCCTCCTTAATCCATTTCTGATCTACAATATCTGGCTTTGCCTTATTTATTTTGTGCCACAGGTCTTCCTTTATTAGCAATAACTTAACTTTATTTTTCCACATTTGATAATTTCCATTATTTAATTTAATAATCATAAATTAATCGTGCGACATTTTTATTATATTCTTTCTTTTATACCTTTTAAGTTTTTACTTTACTTTATCTTTACTTTAACGCCACGTGTACTGGGTCCATAACCTATTATACAAAGCGGTTCCAATATACGACTTAAAACTGTAGGGTCTGTTGGTACGTATTAGGTAGGGAATTAACTTAAACATGCGTTGGTGGTTATCTCGTTTACTGCGTCTCGGTACACTTCTTACACCAGACTCTCTCTACTCTCTTCCGGCTAGTGAGGATGCTAAGAGTGTCTCGGGTAACCCCCCCCCCCCTTTTTCTTAACGTGTGAGAAAGAATGCAAACAGACGCACCTGCTTGCTGGGGGACAAGACAGGGCAGCGTGGGGCTTTTTCGAACCCTTCACGCGACCCCACCTAGCGCCTTGCCCTTGAGAGACCACCTCCCGGGAGGGACAGATGTTCGTCCCCTCCCGTGTCTCCCAACTCCGCAGCGCCGCCGACACGCACGACGCTGCACACCTCGGGGGACTGCTAGGTGTTGTGAACAGTCGGGGGCCCCCACCCCGACTGCCGGCAGTCCTCAGTGGCGGCGTACGTCGCGTCCCTGCGGTTCCTTGCGACCGGCCGCACCTAGCTCGTACAGCCACGGATTTACCGGCCGGTCGCGGCAGCGGTGCCTGACCGGGGGTACTGTAGACACCCCCCATTCACTGGCACCGCTACCGACCTTCGGGTGGAGGGTCATCGCGGGCAGGTGTTGCACCCGCTCGCCTCCACCACACCTCCCTCCCCTTTTAGTCGCCTCTTACGACAAGCAGGGGCTACTGTGGACGTATTCTTTCTCCCCGAGCCACAGGGATAGCAGGGGGAACGCATCGATCCCCCTACTGGGCCGCCTGGTGCGGCCCGGGTGGAGGGACGGCGCGGATGGTCGTGCGCCTTCTGCCCCTCCTCCCTCTCGCTCGGCGGGCGGGATCGGTGCGTTCCCGCTCCCGCTCCGCGGCCTCCTTCCGGGACATGATGTCCTCGCAGAAGGAGGCCACAGCGTTCCAAGACCTCGCGTTGTCCAGCATGACCGCGACTACAGCTGGCAGCGAGAGGTCGGGGCCGATCTGGCCGACCAGGACGGCGTGCCGCTCGTCGAACGCTGGACAAAACTCCAGCGTATGCTGCGCGTCGTCCCGGTCGGCGCCACACTCGTGGAAAGCCGTCGTCGCTTCGGCGCCGATCCGGTGCAGGTACTCACCGAAGCAACCATGTCCGGTGAGCACCTGCGTTAACCGAAAGGTCAACCTCCCGTGGGGACGGTCCAGCCAGAGATCGAAGTTGGCAAGGACCGCCCCCCACAGCGCGCTTCGCGGCGCCGCCGTCCGCCAACATGCGGCGGCGCCATTCCGCGCGAGCGCGCTTCCGGATTCGGCGCAGGAGGCCCTCGACCGCGGACGCCGACAGGTCCGCGCCTCGCTCGCGTGCTTGGCGGAGGGACCGAAAGACTTCGGCGTCGCCGAACTCCCACCGCCAGCAGCTGGGAAGGGCACGGTCCCCGTCAGAGCGAGGGCCGCCGCGTAGGATATCCTGCGGTATCCCCGGACGACTCTGATGGCCAACCGCCGCTGGATCCGACGCAGCGCAGCTAGGCTGCGTCGGCTGGCCATCAGGTCGTCCGACCAAACGGCCGATCCGTAAAGGATCATAGACCGCACAACTCCCACGTACAGCCGGCGGACCCTTTCGTCCGGCCCCCCGAGGTTGGGCAAGATGCGGCCTAGAGCCGCCGCTGCCCGCTCGACTCGGGGGACGAGGCGGTCGAAGTGGGCGTCGAAACGCCACACTCCGTCCAGGCGGAGGCCGAGATAGGGCATGTCGGCCACCGCCCGGACGTGGGCCTCTCCAACGCGGATCCAGCTGGGGGAGGCTTCCCAGACCGGGCGCGGTTGTAAAACCAAATAGCCTCGGTCTTCCGGGGAGCGATCTCCAGCCCCAATGCCTGGATCGCAGCGACGACGGCTGCCACGGCCACCTCGGCGAGGCGGACCGTCTTCGTCCAGTCCCGCCGGCAGGCGAGCACCAACGTGTCGTCGGCGTAACACGTCACGCTCGCGCCTGCGGGCAGGGCGGCCCGCAGTGCGGCATCGTAGGCCATGTTCCACAAGATCGGCCCGAGGACCGAACCCTGCGGGACGCCGCACCGGACCTCCCTCCGGATGACTCCGTATCGACTGGGGTACTCTATCCACCTGTCGGATAGGTAGTCCCGGATGACAGTCCCAAGATAGGGAGGCAGGTTGTGATATTCCAGTGCCTCCCGTATCCTCGCCCAGGGCAGGGAGTTGAAAGCGTTGACAATGTCAAGGCTTACAGCCAACGCCATCCTGCCCCGGGCGGTGGCCGAGTCCACGAGGGCCCTCACACGGCGAATAGCATCCACCGTGGAGCGCCCTCGCCGGAAACCGAACTGGGATTCGGCCAGGTCGGGACCAACCTCCGACAGGTGGTTGGAGAGGCGGGAAGCGAGCACGCGCTCGAAAACCTTCCCCGCCTTATCCAGCAAACATATCGGCCGGTACGCGGAGGGAGAATCCGCGGGCCTACACTCCTTTCGGACGAGGACCAGTCTCGCCTCTTTCCACCGAGGTGGAAACACCCCCGCGCTCAGGCAGCCGTCCAACAGGCTCCTGAGGCGGGGGGCGAGGACGCGCTGGGCCAAGACCAGGGCGCGGCCGGGGACGCCGTCGGGACCCGGTGCCGTGTTCCGGGCCCCGAGGCGTTTCATCGCCCCGGCCAGCTCCTCCTCCGTGACCCCCAGAGTCGTAAACGACCCATCACTATTTTGTACGGGCGCTCCCACGGGTCGCGGTCCAGAGAGCCGAGGAGCTCGCTCCAAGCCCTGGACTTGGCCTCCCTGATGGCCAGCTGGAGGGCCACCTCGGGTAAAATCCCCTAGCACATCTCAGTGTCGGTTGGCAGCCGCATCACATGCGCTATCTGCGGGTGTAACTAGTTACGTTATACTCCCCACAAAACTATAACGGTCAATTGGTAGTTGCAGCATTGCCAACCTAATACAGTATTGCTAACTTAATGTTTAATTTCAATATCCAACAGAAATGAATATTTGCTAGTGCGACGGTGACAGGGCCCACAAATTTGGAATCCGCAGATTAAATAACGTAGAACGGAAAGTTCCAAGTTGGCGAAATAACGTGTGGATATCGTAGCGAAATAAAAACTAATGTGTGGTGTCGCAGTGGTGTGCAAAGTATTGTCTAGGGGGTCATTGACTAGAAACCTCTGGAGAGGGGCGTCACACTAGACACTACAATAACGTATCCTCAGATCCAATGTATACCATTGGAGTTGGAACAAACTAAGTTATTTTTCAATAGTAGATGTATGCTGTATTATAATGTAGGAAGAAATAAGGGTGATGTTCGGGCTGGGGGGGGGGGGGATTGACCCGATTTTGCGATGGCTTGAAAACAACTTCACGAGTGGACTCTTATAGAAGTGACCGTGGTTCAGCTTTCCCGGTCTTGATGCGGAAACTCGTGAAAACTAGTTCCAGATTGGCTCAAATGGCTTCGCTTTCGCGGTCCTTCTATACACGAAAACAGGCACCCAAATTAGGGAGGAGATAGGAGACGCTGACCCCATTCGTGGGAATGCTGTGTGGATGCCGCCTTGAAGCCCAGGAATCTGGTGCTTCTCCCTCAAGCAGAAGTCTCCAGATGCGGTCTTGATTACGCACACATCCCGTGGTTGTAGGCATTTCTGGAAGATTCTTAACCGTCATTCCAAATGACGCATTCCCGAGTGAATTAAACAAACGAATTAATTTCTTGTACAACAAAAACAACAATATGTAAGGTTCTGGTTGAAAGAAAGCCAAACTACGTTCCCTTAACGATTGATATAGAAAGAATTTATTCTAGCAGTTTTCCTTTGTCCTCTAGGTTCACACACACACACACACACACACACACACACACACACTCTCTCTCTCTCTCTCTCTCTCTCTCTCTCTCTCTCTCTCTCTCTCTCTGCACAATCGCTCTCTCGCGCAACCCTACTCCTTCCGTATCACCGTTGTGTTGCCGGTGCCGCACTAACAAAACGCCGGCCCAGATGCTACAACTCGACCATCAAACATATGCTTCTCCGCAGCTTAACCAATCTATACGTTTTGGTATTGCAAATTACTTTAAACTTTCTATGCCGTTGCACGGAACAATGCGCGTGAAAATATTGGCAAGGCTTACGGCACGTATCTCGGGAAAAAATTATTTTAAGGAAAGGAATTTCGTTTAATTGCTTGCCGTCTTCAAGCAATTTCTTTTACATGCGGGCAAAACGTTGCCACCTAAATTATACTCTTCATCCTCAATAGTTGACAATATTGTAACGGTACGCGAAGCCGACCCGCGGGACCTGGAGGAATTTCCTATCAGGGCCAAAATTTCCAGAACCCTCGCGGTTCCAGATATCTACCACTTCTTTGCACCGAAGTTCGCGGCGTGTCGTGTTTGTGTAGTTCGAAAAAGATCGCCCGACGACGAGGCACGGCACAATTTTCTTTCATTATATAACATACGGTACAACAAAAGGAAACAGATACTTATTGCATGCATCGCAGATAAAATAGACATTATGGTAATCCTTACTCTTAAGCAACAAAGGACATCAAACATAAGAAAAACACTACGTTGACATAAAATAAAATAGAAAGAATATCTACTCAGCAGCACCATTAATTCAAAGACTGTGGCGGTACCAGTGGTCGCACATTTGCTGCCACCCAGGTTCCTTAATAAGGAAGACAAGTATTTTTAAAGCCTTCTATATCTTTCACAACGTATCGATCACTACGTAGCACTCTCGAAATTTCTCACGAACCTTTATATGAAGGCATTAGAGTCGCCCGTACTATCGAAGTTCCGGATCATGATTCTATCCCCGATCTGGTACACTACTGCCGGCTTATGCTTCTTATCGTAGTATTTTTTAATACATCCCGAAGCTGTCGATCACCTTTCCGCGCTCGCACACATCATACAGTAACATGCTTGGTGCTTCTCACGTCGACTTATTTACAGTGTTGTTACTCGCATATTCTACTTGCTTGAGTGTATCATACCAACGCACATTTCACACGTCCGTTAATTTCGCAACCATAGGTATGGTAGTTCGATTAAATAGTTCAGCTTGACCATTCTCCTGTGGCGAAGCAGTGGAACTAAAGTTGCCATTAAATGTTAAAACATACACAAGTCAGTTTTCATTTAAAAAATCTTAAAAATCCAGAGACGTGAAGTAGCTGCCTCGATCCAATGCAATTCGCAACGGTCTGTAAACGCAACAAAATAATTGCACAAACATTTAGTAATGTCTGCCGTGTTTGTAGCTTTGTAGCTTTGATCGTATATAATCCTATAAACTTTGTAAAACCATCTGCCACGATGAAAATATACTTTTTTTTGGCCGAACGCATTTTCGACATCGGCCTTAAGTGGTTATGTTCCGTATCAAAAGACGTATCGCTGTTCGGAATTTCGTGCAACTCTATTTATTTTACATAGCCAAAACTCGTGCCCTCTTTTCCTAACTTTCAATTGTAAGACTAAAAGCGATACCCCTGAGACAGCTCTTTATATGGTCCTTCGTTTCGTCTTCCATTTTCGGAAACCCAGGAGGTACGTCCTAAATCGGCGTAACGCTTACACAAACGCCAGAATTTCGAGCTCGAAGCTATGGTATTTAGCCTCCGTCCCTGTGGTCCTTTATGAAAAATACAACACCAGGTGGAATTTGTGGTCTTGCTTTTTGTGCATCAGCACCAAACTCTACAGAGCGCGCGGTGCAGTGCAACTAAATTGCATCATGCGGGCAATACAGGGTGTAACGTAAAAGGTGTAGGAGACAGAAATGGGGGATTCCTGAGGCAAAACTGAACAACTTTTTCCTTTGCCAAAATGTCGGCTGAGGCTTTGTTTTTGAATTGTTAACGAAAAACACTGGCCATTCAGAGCGCGCGTAGAGGCCGCGCTCAGGGACAGTCCACGGCGCGTCGTGCTAGGTAGCGACGTTCGACCAGCGCCCCGAATAGTACGTGCCGGTATAGCACGAAGCAAAAGTTAACATCGAATTCTTCATTATTAATTAATGGAAATTAACTAAAATATAAATAAAATTAATTTGCCGTTATCGATTGAACAAAAGAGTATTAGAACGGACTAACTAACGTGTCTATCCAGTATAACGTACGTTAAATTTTAAACAATTCGCCAACAACTAAAATTAGACTTACCCGTTTCTCCAAAAATGAACCTGCTTCGACGAAAATAGGTCACTGTGTCATCCTACCGATCCTGACCATTGCAAGTAGGTATCCCGTAGTGCAAGACAGCTGATGTTACGGCCAGGTCAGCGAACTCACTTTATTTGACAAAACCTACTACCTGCACGGCAACTATCACTGGGTTATTCTACCGATCCTGGCCACTCAAAGAACAAACATATGGTGCACAACAGCCGATGTTTCGGTTGGAACAGTGAAAGAACTTCGTTTCACAAAATTTCCATCATTGCACGATCACTGTCACTTTGTTCTTCAAGATTTGAATTTACGGAATAAGTTGTTCCCACGTATGAATAATTGATTGCCCCGAAAGGAGACGATTGTTTTTAACTTTGAAGGGACCGCTGCTACTGCCAAATACACTTTTCCACGTTCGGCAATTTCGGTGTCTTGTTCCCGAACGGGTAGTAACTCACGAGCTTTGCGTCTTAGAAGTTAACTCCTATTTTATTCTAAATAAAAACAGTAATTACAGTTTCGGAGAAATCTTTACTGCTGGGCGTTCGGACTAATTCTGTCTTGAGAAATTGTGACGCGCTTTGCAACGGTCGACAAGGGGCTGTTCGAAGAATGTTATAAGGGAGAGTTACGGGTCGTCGCGAGGAGCGCGCTTTATGGTGAAAAGGCCCTTGAGGCCCACGTGCTGTCCAGCAGAGTTTTTCGGTTCCCAAGAACCACGGCCGTGACGAATTTAATGAAGACAGTTTCTATTCGCTGGGAAAGCGCTGCGGACAGTTCAAGACACTGTTAGATATCTTTTACTACATCCTTTGTAATGCTATACCTTTTCCGGCGACTGGAAAATGTCTTCACTAAGTTCATCACGGCCGAGTTTCCTGGGAACCGACAAAATCTGCTGGTTAGCACGTGGGCCTCAAGGGCCTTTTCACCATAAACCGCTCCTCCCGTGGCGACCCGTAACTCTCCTGTATAACATTTTTCCAACTACCCCTTGTCCACCGTTGCAAACCGCGTCACAATTTCTCACGACAGAATCAGTCCGAATGCCCAGCAGTAAAGATCTCTCCGGTACTGCAATTGCTATTTTTACTTTGAATAAAATAAGAGTTAACTTCTAAAACGCAAAGCGCGTGAGTTACTACCCGTTCGGGAACAAGACAACGAAATTGCCGAACGTGGAAAAGTGTATTTGGCAGTAGCAGCGGTCCCTTCAAAGTTAAAAACAATCGGCTCCTTTCGGGGCAACCAATCATTCATACGTGGGAACAACTTATTCCGTAAATTCGAATCTTGAAGAACAAAGTGACAGTTATCGTGCAATGATGGAAATTTTGTGAAACGAAGTTGTTTCACTCTTCTAACCGAGACATCGGCTGTTGTGCACCATATGTTTGTTCTTTGAGTGGCCAGGATCGGTAGAATAACCCAGTGGTAGTTGCCGTGCAGGTAGTAGGTTTTGTCAAATAAAGTGAGTTCGCTGACCTGGCCGTAACATCAGCTGTCTTGCTACGGGATACCTACTTGAAGCAGGTTCATTTTTGGAGAAACGGGTAAGTCTAATTTTAATTGTTGGCGAGTTGTTTAAAATGTAACGTACGTTGTACATGATAGACACGTTAGTTAGTCCGTTCTAATACTTTTTTGTTCAATTGATAACGGCAAATTAATTTCATTTATATTTTAATTAATTTGTATTCAAGAATAATGAATAATTCGATGTTAACTTTTGCTCCATGCTATACCGGCATGTACAGTTCGGGGCGCCGGTCGAACGTTGGTACCTAGCACGCCGCGCCGTGGGCCGTCCCTGAGCGCGGCCTCTACGCGCGCTCTGAATGGCTAGTGTTTTTCGTTAACAATTCAAAAACAAAGCCTCAGCCGACATTTTGGCAAAGGAAAAAGTTGTTCAGTTTCGCCTCAAGAATCCCCCATTTCCAGTTTTTCACCGTATCAAAAGTGCGCATTTCTTTTGGACAAAATTTAAATTCTGTAGATATTTAGGTTAGATCAGAGCGTGGCTTCGCAATTATCGAGAAATTCTCTATGAATTTACGTCGGTACGTGCAAAGCCCTAAGAAGCTTTGTACATCCCGAACACTTCGTGCAATTGGAAATCTCTTTATACTTAATATGCCCTGTTCGGTGGGTCGAATACCCTCGTAGATGACAGTATAGCCTAAATATCCGAGTTCCGTTTGCAAAAATTTACAGTTATCTAGACGCAACACGAGTTTATTCGTCCCGCGAACGGTGATAGCTGAGGTGATTCTGAATACCTTTATCCTTTGCGAATATGTTGTTCGAGGCTTCGTTTTTGAATGCTTAACGAAAAACATTGACCAATGACAGCGCGCGTAGAACCCGCGCTCAGCTGCGAGAGTGTTGTGTTCGAGCCTGGCGCTCGACCGAGGCCGTGAATGTGAACAAGTCGCTCGGTTTAATGGGAAGCGTTTAGCAAAAGTTATACCGAATAACGAATAAACAAATTAAGAATAATATTTTAGTCATTCTTCGTGTATAATCAATGAATCGAATGACTAACAAATCTATCAATTAAAGCCTACGTTAATTCATAAATGATCCTGGCCATTCAAAGAAATAACACGTGATGTACAACAGCTGATGTTACGGTCGGGTCAGCGAAATCATTTCATTTGACGAAACTTACTACCTGTATGGCCACTGTCACTGGGTTATTCTACCGATCCTCGCCATTCGAAGAAGAAACATATTTTTGCACGTTTGACAATGCCGTTTTCGTGTTCCTGAGTGGGTACTAACCTGTAAGCTTCCGGGTGTGACGGCCCTTGAGGCCCACGTGCTGGCCGGCAAAGTTTTTCGGTTCCTAAGAAACACGACTGTGGCGAATTTAATGAAGATATTTTTCAGTCGCGGGGAAAGCACTGCGGAAGATTCAAGACACTGGTATATGCTCCGAAATGCTACGTATTTTATTACATTCTTTGTAATGTTATACCTTTTCTGGCGATTGCAAAGTGTCTTCATAAAATTCACCACAGCTATGTTTCCTGGGAACCGGAAAATTCTGCTGGCCTGCACATGGGTTTCTACCATAAACCGCGCCTTCCGCGATGACCCCTAACTCTTCCTTATGACTGCTTTCCAACTAGCCCTCGTCTAGCGTTGCAAATCGCGTTACAGTTTCTCAAGACAGGATCAGTCGAAACGCCGAGCAATAAAGATCCCTCCGACGCTGTAATTGTTATTTTTACGTTCAACGAAATAAAAGTTGTAAAACGCAAATCTCGCGAGTTACTACTCGCTCGGGAACGCGACGACGGCATTGCCAAACGTGCAAGAGCGTATTTGGCAGTAGAAGGGGCCATGCCGGGTCTCTTCAAAGTTAATAACAATCGGTCCCTTTCGAGGCAACCAATTGTTCAACGTAGGAACAACTGATTTCATAAAATTAAAAAGCTTGAAGTGTAAAGTGACAATCGGCACAGATCGTGCAATGAAGAAAATTTTGTGAAACGAAGTTGTTTCACTGCTCCAACCATCGGCTGGAGACATCAGATGTTGTGCACTATGTGTTTCTTCTTCAAATGGCCAGGATCTGAAGAATAAGCCAGTCATAGTGACCGTGCAGGTATTGAGTTTTGTCAAATCAAGTGAGTGCGCTGACCCGACCGTAATATCAGCTGTTGTACACCACGTGTTACTTTTTCGAATGGTTAGGGTCGGTAGGATGGCACACTGGCTCGTTATCGTCGTAGCAGGTTCATTTCTGGAAAAGTAGGTAAGTCTAATTGTTGGTGAATTGTTTAAAATTTAACGTACGGTGTATTTGATAGGCTTGTTACACAGACGATTATAATTCTTTTTTGTTCAATTGATAACGACAAATTGATTTCGTTTGTATTTTAGTTCAGTTTTTGCTCCGTGCTGTACCAGCGCGTTCTGTTCGTTGCGCCGATCGAACGTCACTATTTAGCACGACGCGTCGTTATTTGTCCCTGAGCGCAGGCTGTACGCGCTCTATGATTATTCAGTGTTTTTCATTACTTACTAAAAGATGAAGCCTCAAATCGCATTCTGGCAAAGGAAGAAATTGTTCAGTATCACCTCAGGAATCTTTTATTTCCGGTTCCTATAACTTTTACGTTACACTTTGTGTATGCGCGTATACAAAATGTTCTGTTACTGAATGAGAATATTTTAGGGGGTGATTGGAGAAGCTATCTTAAACAACGTTTTCCTGCAAAAATGTTGATTAGGCCTTCGTTCTTAAATTATCAACAAAAAACACTGGCCGGTCAGAGCGCGCTCTCTACGCGTGGTCTAATTGGTCAGTTTTTTCGTTAATATTTCAGAAATGAAGCCTTGACCAGCACTTTCGTGCAGAAAAATGTTGTTCAGAATCAGCTCAGCAATCGTCCCTTAAAATATTGACATGCAATAGCCGAATATCCTGTATATATGTATAAAATATAAAATAAAGTATAAAAATATGTAACATTACGTTTATTCTTGTAAACAATTATGCGGCAACTTTTTTGCAAATCTCCATTAATGTAAGGATGCAAAATCACCCTTGAAAATTCCGCAAATGTCTTTTTATATGCCATGTGCACTAGATAAAAAGAAAAATTAAAATTGTTTCAAATGTTGCAGGAGGCGCCATATGTTGGTACGCGAAAAGATTTCTGTGCTGTTTGTGAGCTTCCTGTTTTTCTAGCAGAAAAACTAGTGCTCGCACGTGTATCTTATCATCGTACCTGTTTCCGTTGCGCTCGGTGTGCCAGTCAGTTAACACTCGGAAATTACTATGAGACTGAAGAAGGGCAGTATTGTTGTGAAACATGTCCCGATGAAGAGGTTCTATCATCAAGTACAGCCGATTCTAACTATTCGATGGTATTTAGTGGTAAATCACATAATGAGACTGTGGAAAAATCCAGCTACAATGAATTGCTCAACGATGAGGATAGCGTAACCGATAGCGTATCTCGCCAAAGTGTAACTAAAGAGTTAGATTGTAAAAATACAGCTATTTCGGATTTAATTGCGCAGACTTCTCAATTAAGGCTAAATTTCATATCAAGCCAATTGTTCCCAAAAAGCAGTGAAGGTCCTCTTATTAGCCCTGATGACTTACAGACAAATAAAGGTTTCTCTGGCATCCAAAAATTGTGCGGAAATTTTCAAACAGCAAGAGAAAAGAAATCTGTGCCACTTCGAGGTGAATTTAAGAACCAGAATAGAGAAGAAGAAACATACGATTTTCCTGACTCATCCACGCAACCAGGATTACGAGAATATAAAGTTACTGAGATAGAACAAGCAAGTGGTTTAGTAGATTTCATGAACACTAATATTAGTTACGATACATTACACTTTGATAAACAGCACGGACAGGAATTAATTGACTGTCAGGATAAATCAGTGTTACCTAATGATACTAGTGATGTTTTTAATCAGATTGACGGACGTATAGATATAGATTGCAATCTTTCTTTAGTAGAAAAAAGACGCATAATGTTCGAAATTGATTTTGATAAAAGGAATAATATTGAACATGAATTATTCAAATCGAAGAAACAAACTAACAATTGTGATAAATCTGGAAATTTAGCGATTAGTCCAAATGAAACTAGAGCTATAGGAATCGTTAGTAAAATAAAAGTGGATCACATTAAAAATATTAGTCCAGAAGAAAGTAGAAAGAATTTGAAAATAATGATTCCTGAAATGCCGTTACCACATGCGTCGAATGTATATAAAAGTCCAACAATGAATCTTTCTGCCAGGAGAAGTGTTGACGATCGCATATGTGAGACTTTTATGAAGAATAACAATTTAAAGAACGTAGTGATCGTTGACTCGATTGAAGATTATCCTGAAGATTTAAACCCTTTTAAGAGCGATAACGAGGAAGAAGTGGCAAACAAATCGAACATAGATACTTCACACAGCAGTAGAAATTTAACAAACCCCTTTGAAAATGAAGAAGAAACAGAATGGGAAGTTGAAGTGAAAAAAGATAATATTCCTCCGAAACCAGCTTTAAGAAGTAATGTAAATAATAAAAAAGCCAGTCAGTCGTTTCGCCAGGCAAAACCAGCAAAGCGACGTTTGGAAGCACCACAGATTAGTTTAAATCCTTTTTGGAGCGACGAAGACGATTGTGGTAGCGATTTGGAATATGGAGAACAAACGCTCGAGTATACGCCTGTTCCTAAACCACGCACCATTAAGTACGTACATGAATCAAAGTTTTCTTCAAATAAAACATTAATCATAATACATTCACTAAATTGTTATAATCACGTTAGCCGATTAAGATATATATTTATGTTCTAACAAAATTTCAATTTCTTATTTGGATAAAGTTCCGAAAGGCCCTAGTCGCCGACTAACATAAAATTTGGAAGGGGGTGGAACCTCAAATATAAAATTGTAGCTTCATCAAATTATTAGTTTCTGAGATATTAATGAAAATTTGCATGGATAGCTGGGAGCTCCCCCCCCCCCCCAAATAGCCTAAATCTATCTTAATTATTCCTATACAAATGCATTTTCATTTTTTTGATATTACATTTACTTTAAGAGTCTCTGAATGTATACATTCGCATGGGTAGAAAAGGGCAAATCATAAACTCATCACTCTATAGATATTGGCATCACTATCGCTATTGCACCGTCGCATAGTCGGAAAAGTCGCTATTCTCTGCGGTCAAAGATGTAAAATTTTTAAGCGAATGAAGATAAAGTAATATTTTCCATTTTTTAATGAACTTGAAGTGTTTTTCATTAGTTAGATAACATTACATTAAGTACGCTAAAGTAATTCTTAACTACATTAACTAATAGGTTAAACGGCATTTACCTTAATACTATTTAAAATTCAAAAATATTCCTAATCTCTCCTAGCCATTCTTCTTCAACATCCTTGCTCTTTCGTTATTGTCTGAAAGAGGTCTTGGTTAACTCTTACTCTTCATATTTTGCAAATGTTGTTCACTCTTAATGTCCGATTTTCTTTGTGGTTGAATTCCTGTGCTTCCTCAGATAATTCTCCGATTGGTAAAATATGATAGACTATAATATATTCACCGTGACAGTTGGTGTTAAAAGTTCTCCCGGATATGTTTTTCCAAATAAATCTACAGCAGTTCTTGTGTACTCCTTACATTTTTTAGAATTCAATTTAAACTCCTAATTGATCACATTTAAACTATTGTCAAACCTGATAATAATTTTATCTTTAATGTTTAGTATATTTGCTGTATCTTGCATATTTTCGAAAAATCGGCTGACAGTATTACCAGTGTTCGTATTTCCAAAACCTTGTTTTAGTGTATCTATTATTAGATCTAATTTTTCTCGAAATTCTTTTACTATTCTTACTTTTTATTTTCCTTTTACATCAAATTTTGCTTTACCCTCTCTGATTATTGCAAGTTCAATCGATTTTTTCATAAAAACTCCATACATCGAATTCTTGTATGTACTGGAGATAAGTCAAACTTAGCATTATGTTCTGGGCGTTTTTCGTCACAGGAATGAAATTATTTCATTTTTACGGAGTGTGTATCGTCATATGTATTTCCTTTAACATGCTTATTTCTCTTTTTAGATTTGCACCTTTCAATTGAATTATCTCCTTATTTTTTTTCAACATATTTAAACCTACTTATAAGGAATGTTCGCGAAGTGACATACGCCGATCTCGCTGAAATTTTGTATAATTATTCATTGGTTCAACCTATTAACTTTGCCGTATTTCGTTGGTGCTATCTATCGACCTTAAGAGAGAAACCACCCCTTTTGTCCGAGTCACCCTTCTTCTTTACACATGTATACCGGTTAAATGACAACAGATAGAGAAAATGCTTTCAAACTTAAGTTTTCCTGTTTTCAATGGACGATGCAATCGTGGCAACAAACTTTCGGAAAAATCATTTTTTTATAAAAAATCAATTTCTGCTCCCCCCCAACTGTTTTTGAAATTTTGATTCCTTCATTGTAAAGCTAACTATTTTTCATTCTCAATTCAACGATGTATGACACTGTACAATTAACATAGATGTTACAACGTTAAAGAGCCGCTACGACCTTGTGAGGGTCGATACCCGCAGTTATTGTTCCTGATAGGCCTAAAATTAATGCCGCGATTAATGAAAGTGTTTTAGCTCAGACATTATTTATTATACAGGGTGTAACGCAACAGTACGTAAATATTTTAAGAGGTGATTCGACAGGCCAAAATAAAGCGAAAAAGAAGAGTGACAATTTTCCGTTTGAGGTTTTGTTTACAAGATACCGATGTGTAGAAAACGGCGTTCGAACGCCTGCGGATAGGCAATTTGACGCCTGAGACTCGAGTCAAACAGCTGCGTTCAGTGGTAGTCATTTGCTACGACGCCGCAGGAACCATGGCCTACCGCACCGTGAAATCTGACACTCAGAAGGCACACGCGTTACGATGTATAGCATTCAATCCGCTTACTTGTAAAAATCCACATGGGCATATCGAAACCCACCCAACGGGATTATCAAGTAAAGAGGGTGACGGCAGCCTTCAATCCTCAATTTTGTTCCCAAAAACCAAATATGCGATTGTCCCGTCCGCGATTGTTCACAATGTATTCATCAACACAGAAATTTGCAGCACACGAGGATCACGATTCCACGATTTGCACTAGAGTTATTATTCCAGGAGATGTTCCTCGTGTCCGCCACTCGCTTGAATGCAGTGATTCAATCTTTGACGCAAGTCGTGTCACAGTTTTCGGAAGTCTGTTACTATTGTCAGAGAACATCATCATGTAGTCGTATTCCGCAAATATACACGACTGTTTGGATACTTGGCACCACTGTCACCGCACGTAACCGATTGTAACAAAAAGTAGCTTTAAAATTGAGATTGTCTATCTAAGAATTGAAATAATCAAGTTCTAAGAATTAGACTAAATTAGAAATCGAGAGTTGTTGTTGAAAATTGTCACTCTTGATTTTCGCTTTATTTTGGCCTGTAGAATCACGCCTCAAAATATTTGCATACTGTTGCGGTGCACCCGGTATATATACCTGAATCCATGCGTACAAAAATAAGATGTACAAATGCGCTGTGCGCGTGTATGTATGTGTGTTACATAAAAGGCTATTTAATGTCCACAAATATATCACCTACAGCTCAAAAGTCTTCAGTTTTCGCCGATATTATATCGCGGACAGGAAAACAATGCGTGTACATATACGATATGCGCCACATGAAGATATAAAGTATAGTATATTGTATAATGGAACGAATCAACAACGAGCAGAGTTAAAAAAACACACGATACTAACGACGAAAAAATGCGCAAACATACAAAAATACAAATTTCATCGTTCACTATGTTTTACTTGGTGTCTACAAATGGCGCTTATTTGTAACTAGCAAAGGCAGACAGCGGGTCGTATATAAAATCGAATGCATCGACGCGGCGGGCAGTTGATTCCGAAGGAACAGGCAACAGTTTTTTTTAGCAGTGCAAAAGTTTTGAAAAAATGGTAGCTATAAAGTCTGCTAATGTGATCAATTTGCTACTTACTACATCATTGTTTACCAACTTGTCACCGACGTCAGTGAGTTATAAAGAATTTGCATTGTGTGAAGTATTGGAAGATATCTTAAGAAGAACCACGGAAGGTCAGTCATTTACGGCAGAAGATGACGACACTTTGAAGTTTCAAGAACCTACTGGTCTTGAAAGTGGAACCAGAGTTTATGGTCGTAGTTCCTGACGATACAGTAGGCATTGAATCTGAAGAAAGAGTCTGTCTTCCAGAACTAGAAGAACGTGAAGAAGCTGACTTCTATTACAAGCAAAGAGTGGTCGAATACTGGAAAAGTGGGGCAGGTAAACGCAAACCCCTTAGTTCAGTACGAAACCAATTCCGGAACGTTGAAACAGTCAGACAGCTATATCGATAGGAGAAATATGTAGAAACAGGCGGTACGTGAAGAGATAAATTATTATATATTTCTGATTACGTCCTCTCCAAATTTACCACTGCAATCGACGATGGAGCAATAATCCATGACATTGATCTTCGAAGATGGGGATTAGAAGTAAAAGAAAATATTGATTTTCCAACGTTTAATGTAGGGCGTACGTGGATCTTTAACTTCAAGGAAGCACACGGCATTGTTTCACGAAAAGTAATGATGCTTGTATCGCGTCTACACACGGAAGGCGCTGCAAATCTTGATACGATAATCGACTATTTCATTACAATTATAAAGCCAAATATTAATAACAACGGAATAGACAATTCTTCTGTAGAAGTTTTTAATTACGATGAGGATGGTTTTAATTTTGAGCTGCATTCTGGCCGAACATTAGCTGTACGAGGAGAAAAAACGGTTGGAGCTCTGGTACAATTCATATCTTCAACCACTCACAGTCATAATTCAACCAATAGTATCTCCAGATAGAAAATTGCTCTCGTCGCTCTATTTAGTGTTAAAGGAAGCAAGTGGTCAGTTCGGACCAAGAGTGCCGCTGAATTTGTTTAGACCATCTAATATTCACATTTCGGCATCAAAATCGAGAATGTTAACCGCTGAACATTTTAAAACTTGGTTTTCGCAAATATGCTTACCACATGTGGGAGCTCGTAGTGTATTGTTACTGGATTCTTGGAGCGAACATTGTCCAGATATTTTACAACTTGTTCCTCGGGAAAAGGAGGTAACTATCCTCACTATACCAAAGAAAACCACAATAAGAATACAACCTCTTGATGTACTCGGTTTCCGGATCTGGGAAAACTTTATCAAGACTTTCTCCGATCAAGTCGTTTTAAATAATTTCGACGTGCAATTAAATCACAGAAATAATATAATAAAGTTACAGTCTCTTAAGCATAATCAGTTATCTTCACCTAGATTTAAGAATATGTTTAAGCATTCCTGGTTCAAAATCGGATACCTCGATGAATGTCAAGGCCGTTAACCCAGTAGAGTACTGTTTTGCAAAAAAAGAAGATGAAATTCATCCGTGTCACGTATGCGGAGAATTTGCAATTTTTCGCTGTGCTTGGTGCAAAAAATATTTGTGTTTCAAACACTTTTTTGAAGAATATCACTACTGCGAAACGTACATAAAATAAATCTTTATTGTGAAGAAAGTTTCTGAAACTACAGCATTGTATCTCTTACTTTACATTGCTGCTGTATATGTTTTAATTGTATAATGTCACATATCGTTGAATTCAGAATAAAAGATCGTTAGCTTTACGATGAAAAAAATTGTGAGTTCCAAAAGAGGGGGCAGCAAAAATTGATTTTTTGTGAGAAAAGGCATTCAAAATTTTTTTACTACCTTTTTTTACATGTTGTCCATTGAAGACAGCAAAGCATTCATGTGAAATATTTTATCGTTTCCTTTTGTCTGTTAAAAAGTATACGTGTATAAAGGAGAAGTATAGCTCGGACAAGAGGGATGTTTTCTCCCTTAAAGTCGAGATTGAGTACCAAGGAGATACGGAAAAGTTAATAGGTTGGACCAATGAATAATTATACAAAACTTCATAAAAGTCGGCATATGTCACTTACCGTCCTTTCCTTGGCACTCTGTACAGGGTGTAACACAACCCTCTGCAAATATTTTAAGAGGTGATTCTACAGGTCAAAATAAAGCGAAAATCAAGAGTGGCAATTTTGCGTTTGAGGCTTTGTTAACGAAATATCGATGTTTAAAAAAACGGCATCCGAACGCCTGCCGATAGGCAATCTGACGCGTGAGGCTCGAGTCAAACAGCTGCGTTCAGTGGCAGTCATTCACTACGACGCCGCAGGAACCATGACCTACCGCACCGTGAAATATGACACTCAGAAGGCACACGCGTTACGATGTATAGCATTCAACCTGCTTACTTATAAAAATCCACATGGGCATATCGAAACCCGCCCAATGGGATTATCAAGTAAAGAGGGTGACGGCCTTCGATCCATAATTTTCTTCTCAAAAACCAAATACACATGCACTGCGATTGTTCCGTCCGCAAGTGTCTATGCGTACACGCGATTGTCCCGTCCGCGATGGTTCACAATACAACCTTTAACACAGAAACTTGCAGCACACGAAGATCACGATTCCAAGATTTGCACTAAACTTATTATTCCAGGAGATGTTCCTCGTATCCACCACTCACTTGAATGCAGTGCTTCAACCTCTGACGCAAATCGTGTCACAATTTTCGGAAGTCTGTTATTATTGTCAGAGAACATCATCATGTAGTCGTATTCCGCAAATGTACATGACCCTTCGGACCCTTGGCACCACCACTATCACCGCACGTAACCGATTGTAACAAAAAGTAGCTTTAAAATAGAGATTGCGTATCTAGAAATTGAAATAATCAAGTTCTAAGAATTAGACTTAATTAAAAATCGAGGGTAATAACAATAGAACTAAATGCAATATTAAATCTATGCCGAATACTAAAATTCAAAGTACAACTGGAATGTTCAAACCATTCCGTATTCAACAGCGTACAAACAGCAACTGCCTCGATCGTCTAGAAATAATGGTCAACCGATGCATGCCGAAACGTCACGAGTCGTCGATAGGGCAACACTGTTGCCCCTTTCTACGGCCGAAAGAATAACAAATACTTCCAAACACTTTCCGTAGATACGACTCGGGACGATTCGGCACGCATCGGTGATCGTTATTTCTAGACGATCGAGACAGTTGCTGCTTGTACGACGTTGAATACGGAACGGTTTAAACATTCCAGTTGTATTTTAAGTTCTAGTATTTAACATTGCGTTTATTTCTATTGTTATTACTTTCGTTTTTTAATTTAGTTTGGTTCTTAGAACTTGATTATTTCAATTTCTAGATACATAATGCCAATCTTAAAACTACTTTTTCTTGCAATTGATTATGTGCGGTGATAGTGGTACCAGATGTACAAAGGTTCGTGTACATTTGCGAAATACCCTAACATGATAATGTCCTTTGACAATAATAACAGACTTTCGGAAATTGTGACACGACTTGCGTGAAAGAGTTGAACCACTAACTTCAAGCGGATGGTGGACGCGAGGAACATCTGGAATAATAAGTTTAGTGCAAATCGTGGACACTCGCTGACGGGACAGTCGCATGTACGCATAGACATTCGCGGCCGCGACAATCGTGGTGCATGTGTATTTGGTTTTTGAGAAGAAAATTGTTGACTGAAGGCCATCACCCTGTTTACTTGATAATCCCATTGTGTGGGTTTTGATATGCCCATGTGGATTTTTACAAGTAAGCAGGTTGAATGCTGTACATCGTAAAACTTGTGCCTTTTGGGTGTCAGATTACGCGGTGCGGTAGGTCATGATTTCTCTTGCATGTAGCGAATGACTACCACTGAACGCAGCTGCCGGACTCGAGCCGCTGTCTGTCAAATTGCCTACCGGCAGGCGTTTTCACCACGTTTTTTTAAACATCGGTATCTTATTAACAAAGCCCCAAATGCAAAATTTTCATTCTTGATTTTCGCTTTATTTTGGCCCGTAGAATCACCCCTTAAAATATTTGCAGAGGGTTGCGTTACACCCTGTATATTCTCCTCCCCAATTACCCGAATGTCAATATATTCGGTTTCGAGAGTAGTAATTGTCAGAGCTGGAAAGCTTCAGTGGAAGCATGCTCTTGACAGGACGATACAATTAGCTACAAAGATATAAAAAAGAAACAGTCCAAGAAACGTAAGCCACTCAAATGTACTATTGGGAGTTGGAATGATAGTAGTCAGAACGTTTCAGAAGCAAAATGATTCTTCCACTTCCACTTTGGACTAACTGTTTGGCCAATTAGGAAAATGCGTGTGCGTCGTATTTGCGTGAATATATCTAAATACTCAGATTGACTCACTGCAGTATTAGTAACTATTAGTGGAGCCAATCAAAGCCGACTGCCATCGTTCCAGTTCTGAACTTTGTATGTACATACGAATAGTGTGGACCTAGGTGGGATGCCTGGGACGCTAGTAGGACCCACAGGATGGAGACAAAGCACATAAGTAGTTTAACCAATATATTTCTTGAATAAGCGAATACAACGAAGATATTCTCCAAGGCCGATTTAAGCAACGCCGCTCTGAATCGCTAGGACGATCAGCACACTATACGTAGGTATAAAACGGGAGTGAAGGAATTTTTAATGGCTAAGTAGCCCTGGGTGCTTATAAAGATGTGGTTAACAGGATTTGACAGTTTTCAACAGACTGACAAACATCGCGTCGCGGGTTAGGTTCGCGTTTACATTTCTCGATTACGGACGATTTATATCGGCAGCAACATTTTCATAGAGGAATCTGAGCTTTTGACAAGCATTATAATTATGTAGAAACTTGTAAATCCGTTATTTTATTGTTTTCTTTCGACAGGTCTGTGTACTATACTCAACTTAATACAATGAGTATTTGTTGTTATATATATTGTTTTTATTTCAGGTATTTTCAAGATATAAGTACAGATGGCGAAATGTCGGACCACAGCTTAAGAAGTTCGCGTTTAGAAATATGTTGCGGGGCAGTATACAGAAAAAAGAAGCCGGCGCCATTGCCTCCTAATAAGAAAGAAGTGTGCTCTGAGCAACTTACAGCTTCGCTGTCTGAACTATCTAATTTTACTGGATATTACGTAATGGCTTAAAGTTCTTTCTTATTTCTTATAATATGGTTGTTATTATACTTATAATTACATATGAAAATGCCACCACCTACCTGGGAATGCTTATCATTCCATATATTCTTACCTCTTAATCTATCCCCTCCCATCTCTGCTCTCTTCTTTTGTAATTGCCTTTATTTCGCTTTAAGCAGTAACCAGGGCCGGCGTGGCCTTTTTCGGGGCCGTGTTCAAAAATTTTGCGGGGCCTGAATACACATTCAAATCCTTCACTTAAATTTTACAACGAGGAATTATTTATATACAAATGCTGTTACATATTATATATTTTTTATAAGATGAATATGAAATAATAATACAATCCAATAATAATATTAAATAGTTTTTCTCGCTTTCTTCGACGCGAAATCTTTGATAACATCATCAAAATCGATTGAATTTGCTACTTCACTGTCTATTGACAGAATAGCCAGAGATTAAAATCTCTCTTGACTTATCGATGATCGCAGATAAGTTTTTATTAGTTTCAACCGCAAGAAACTACGTTCTGCTGAAGCCACGGTTACTGGCGTCGTTAATATAATTTGTATTGCGATTAATAATATTTGGATATGCTTCCGAGAGATTGTTCTTGACAATATAATTCAGCGAATCTAACGCCGAATAATTGGTTTGCGTTATTGACCGGAACATCTTAATTTCTTCAAACATTTCAGTTCCGTCAAAATCTCCTTCCAAATGTAAGTGAATATCTTGACAACACTTTAATAAATATTCGTCATCTAAATTCCCAATCTCATTCTTGTATAGAAAACCAAATATTTACCAAAAATAAATATTTTGATGATTTGCATATAATTCGAATCTACTTTTAAAGGATACTAACGTAGTATCTATTATTTTTAAAAAGTAATGTACAGGGAAGTATTCTTTGTCGCTGAACGTCGATGATTCATCCTATCCTTCACAATCGAATAATTTCCGTTTTTTGCCCCTCTATGATGATTTGAAATCTGGTTTCATGTCCATTTGCTTTGCAACTTCATTTGCTGCGATCATAGCTTTGCTAAATCCTTCATTTCTGTACTCCGCAAAGAATACGTTAAGACCTTTCAGATGCTTCGTTGCCAAATCCATTTGTCTATTGATTTTGCAATACTTTGCTGACGATGTTAATTTTTGATGATATCTCGTACAAACTCATAAGACTGACAATAAATTCAAATACATTTACCTTGCGCACTATAGACAAAATCTCAATTTTCAATTTATTGTCAGATGCGTTGTTACCAATTTCGATGAAGGTGTTTCGAAATTGGCGAACTTGAAATCGAATAGCCTTTACACTATCAAAACGGCATTCCCTCCTAGTTTCTGTTAATGGCTGCAGTGTAATTTTTTCAACGTGTTTTTTTAGTACGTCCCAACGCTATGCCAATGCTGCAAATATCGTGTAAATCTTTTGTAAAACACCAAAAAAATGTAGTACTTGGGTTGATGATTTTGCTATATCTCCCAATAACAAATTCAAGTTTCGACTACCGCATGGTATGTAAAACGCTTTAGAATTTACACAAAATATATTTGCTTGTACTCCTTGATATATTCCCCTCATATTGGTACCGTTATCATATCCTTGTTCGCGACAGTCGGATATTTTTATTCCCAACTGATCCAGAATGAGTATGATAGTTTCAGATAGTCCTTTTCCTGTTATATCGTGAATTATTTCAAATTTTATAAAATGTTCCTTGATTTCAACTTCCTCGCCTGCTATGTTGACATAACTAAGAACAACCGATAATTGAATAATATTTTGCTCTCCTTATTGCATCGATAATTACTTTTTGCACTTTATTTACCATTGCACTTATTAATTCGTTTTCAATTGAATATAATAAATAATGATGTCCTTTTATGGTTGTTCTGTTTAAATGGTCATTTAGAACAGAATCAGGTTTTGCAATGAATTGTATTAAACCCCAAAAATTACCATTGTGCAGTGTGTACAAAATATCGGATCTTCCTCAGAAAGCTAGATTGTGTTGCGCCAAATATAAAATAACTGCCGTTATTCTTTGGAAAACTTGTTCGCATCGTGCCGTTTCAAGTTTTACAAATTTTTTGCACTATTTATCAGATTCATTGCCAGTGCGAAAATTTTATTCAGTTTGAAGCCACTTGTTTATAGCTTGTAAATATATCACAGGATCGTTCGTGTATTTTGATTCGCGGTGTTAAATGAGACCAATCGCAAAATCCGTCTGCCCCCAATGAAATGTCAAGTATCAATGAATGTCAGTAATGGAAAATGATTTACAAGTGGAACAGTCAACCTTATCTTTAGATTTAGACTAAATTAGCCATCTTCGTGTTGTCCTTTGTCCATTTGTCAGTATTCTTGTAAAATATGTTGTTAAAAAACTCCTGTTATTTTTGTTCTTAGGGAAGCTAAATTGAGTAACTTGTACAGGACCATGCTGAACTATTAAGTTTACTGTTTGTTGTGTTCTGTCAATTGGCCACGTGCTAGAATCTTCAATGTCGAAATTTCTGTTTTCTTCTTTTTGTGCTTCAATTTCCATATTTTCAATATCTTTTTCTTGATGAGTTTCGCAATTGCTCGTTTTTCTATTATTCCCATTTTCGTCCAATTCAGTTTCGTTGGTGTCTTCTTCATGTTCCTTCGCAGGTGCATTTGTAGATTGGTAATAATATAGGGCGAGCACCACCATTAGGGTTGGCAGCAGCGCGGTTGTGCGCATTCTTTTGTTTCTAAGATGGTTATGGATTCATTCGTTTCTCCGCTACGACTCTCGATAGACGTTGTATTGTTTATGTATTTAAATATAAATTATAACAACAGTATTCGACTCTTGGTTCTTCTCTTTCAAAGGGATCTGATTCATTGCCGTATGTTCTTCACCTTCGTTTGGCTGTCTTGAATAACTTAGTCCAATTTGATGAAAGTAGATTACATACTTCAAAATGTTGCTTGTTTGCTGTTTAATATAATTCTCTCGCTGATTCTTCCGTTTCAGTTTTTCAGCCCCACTTAACTAATACCGTCCATGATATCTATCCTTGTTAGCCATAGCGGTTCTTAAAAGAACATATTTCTGTGTATAAAATTTTGTTTGTTACAAAAATGAATAAAATCGCGTGTCAGAAACATTTACTGCAAGAAAGGATAAACCACATATTTCATTAGTTTGTGTATAGTTGAAAGATTTCTTTGTTCTTGCTCACTTTATCGAAATTTCAACATTTGTGACGAAATTAATTTAATAATAGCTAATTCAAAGTCTCAACTAGTTATATGTATTGGATCTCATTTGTATGACTGCCATACTGATTTTAACTTGAAAAATGCTTACCACAAATCAAACGTTTTGAAAATGTATATGCCACGGTTTATACCACACTATAACATTGAGAAATATTCGCCATCTGAAATTTACCGAAACGTAACGATCACAGTCCTTGCCACGCTTCGAGAGATTGACAAACGCTCAGCATCGAAGACCGTAGCAATGCAATAACCTGATGCGTTTTTGTTTAAAACTTAGGAACCGCAGGACGGCAACTGACACACAACCGCTAATAACTGTCAGGCATTGCTATGCCCAGTTCCTATGCAAGTTCGTAGGAGCTGCGACTGTTTACTCTTGATGGAGTTAATTTTAATGTAGTCCTGAGTTCTTTGCAGTTAAAATGACATCATACGCGACACAAATCGCTTAGCCTTTTGTTATGTTACAATGGGACGGTCGGTCTGTACTTTTGCCTTATACATAAGCAAAACATTTTCTGATATTGCAATCCCGGTTTCCATTCCCAATTCGATAAAAGGACGAGAAAAAGTACTACGTGAAAATTGAGATGGTCGTTGTAAAGGGGATACTTGAGGCTACGAATTCGTGCTGACTTGAGTCATGGAAAAAATTTTCAATGTCCGTACAAGCGTTTGAATTTATTAAATTTCCTAAGAAAAAGAGACTTCACCTTTCCATTAGTTACATAATGCAAAAACATATCTGAAAAAATTAACTCAGCACCCTGAAAGTAGAAGCATTGCGCCTTAAAATGAGCGTAGGTGGATTGTTGCATGATCTATTTTCATCAAGTTATGACATTTTAATCGCCAATTTTTGATGTCATGATACACTCACCTTGGGCATAGACATTTTTATGTATTTGGGAATGCCCTAAGTACATTTGGCACGTTTGTATACGGACTTCTTCTTCGGTTATGCATCGGTAAAGGGTTACAGAAATCGTTCCCGTGGCTGGAAATGGTACATCTAGTATTCAACTAAAGGGCATAGCCGGATAAGGGGGTCAAAAGTGCCCCTAAACCAAATTCGATTTGCCATGGGTCATTCGATAGCTTGTCGAGAAAGTACAATATGTGCCAAGTTTCAGCTCCGTATCTCGACTAGGGGGGGAGTAATTGCCAAAAATAAAAAATCACGTTTTTGACCAATTTCTCTCATCTGCGTGGATGGAAAATTCTGAAAAAAATCAGAGACCCTTTAATTAATCAACCACACATTATAGAATTTTTTCGGATTTTTAAATTAGAAAACCAACATGTGAAAAATAAAAACCAAAAAAAAATGATGAAAAATGCCGGTTTGGGAATGAAGGAGTCACGGTACTAGATTCACATTTTTTGAGTAAGTACATATTATTGGTACTATTGTACTATATTTTTTTCAGATTTTTCGGTTTGGTGCGTCATAGTTAAAAAAATCAAAAACTAACTTTTTCCTTGTTTCTTGCGTGCCACAGTCACTTATACAGCGATTTTTCGTACATTCTTGATCAGATAAATGCTTTATGCAATGCTCAATGTTTTTACGCATAGCAAACAAACACAGGAACTAATGAAACTAAATAAATCGACCATTTGTCATTACGTCATGTGGGTTACATTCTATAATACGTAAAAGATTTTTCAAGAGCGTCGGTGGTCCTGCGGCAAAGTACCTGACTGTTAAGCCGCTGCGCTGACTTTTCGTAGGTTCGAGCCCTTTTTAGGTAATTTTTTTTGCTTTTTTTTTTTTAATTCCTAACTATATCAAGGTGTTCAATGTTTGTTTAAAAATGTTTTAATAATATTTTTTTTAAATATTTTAGTCTGTTGTGTGCGTAAATATGGTTTTGGGTGCTCTTTATGCTACCGTTTTAAATACGGTATTGCTTCCTACGCTTCCTACGCTAAAGTAATATCTGTGAAGGATTTTCGAATCTCTTTAATTGAATTTCTTTAAACTTTAACAATTGTATATGAAGTGCAGCGAAAATCGTGTAATGTTTTGCTACTAATATGTATAATTTTGTCTTTTTTACAAATAATTGCATGTTGCAATGATATAGATAAATCATGTTTTATCAAGTCGAAAGCATGTTGCTACGCATGTTTATCTTACCTATGTTTCCATTTCCACTTACTTTATTAGTCGTTCTAGGTATATGTAACTTAGAGTTTCATGATACTGTTATTACTGGAAAAGCTCATCCTGTGTCTATGTGGGCCTATTTACAGTTACCAGGTCGCTTCGGAATTATCACTGAATGTTGATCTTTCGTACTTGATTACTCTAATAACTAGCGAAACAAATGGATTATACCGAAAGCCATTTTTACTAAAGTAACAAATTCATAAAGAGGACCTTGGCAGAGTTTGCTGCACTTTGGTCTTAGCGTTTTTATTATATGCGCAATACAAAAAAGACAAAATTATACATATTAGTAGCAAAACATTACACGATTTTCGCTGCACTTCATATACAATTGTTAAAGTTTAAAGAAATTCAATTAAAGAGATTCGAAAATCCTTCACAGATATTACTTTAGCGTAGGAAGCGTAGGAAGCAATACCGTATTTAAAACGGTAGCATAAAGAGCACCCAAAACCATATTTACGCACACAACAGACTAAAATATTTAAAAAAAATATTATTAAAACATTTTTAAACAAACATTGAACACCTTGATATAGTTAGGAATTAAAAAAAAAAAAGCAAAAAAAATTACCTAAAAAGGGCTCGAACCTACGAAAAGTCAGCGCAGCGGCTTAACAGTCAGGTACTTTGCCGCAGGACCACCGACGCTCTTGAAAAATCTTTTACGTATTATAGAATGTAACCCACATGACGTAATGACAAATGGTCGATTTATTTAGTTTCATTAGTTCCTGTGTTTGTTTGCTATGCGTAAAAACATTGAGCATTGCATAAAGCATTTATCTGATCAAGAATGTACGAAAAATCGCTGTATAAGTGACTGTGGCACGCAAGAAACAAGGAAAAAGTTAGTTTTTGATTTTTTTAACTATGACGCACCAAACCGAAAAATCTGAAAAAAAATATAGTACAATAGTACCAATAATATGTACTTACTCAAAAAATGTGAATCTAGTACCGTGACTCCTTCATTCCCAAACCGGCATTTTTCATCACTTTTTTTTGTTTTTATTTTTCACATGTTGGTTTTCTAATTTAAAAATCCGAAAAAATTCTACAATGTGTGGTTGATTAATTAAAGGGTCTCTGATTTTTTTCAGAATTTTCCATCCACGCAGATGGGAGAAATTGGTCAAAAACGTGATTTTTTATTTTTGGAAATTACTTCCCCCCTAGTCGAGATACGGAGCTGAAACTTGGCACATATTGTACTTTCTCGACAAGCTATCGAATGACCCATGGCAAATCGAATTTGGTTTAGGGGCACTTTTGACCCCCTTATCCGGCTATGCCCTTCGTAATACTTCGTAATGCGAACAGTACAACCTTTACAACGACCACCTCAATATTCACGTAGAATTTTCTCTCATCCTTTTATTGAACTGGGAACGAAAACTGGGCTTGCATATTAGAGTATGTTTTGCGCGACATCATACTATGAAAAATTATAAGTTGCGAAAATTAACGTGCATGCTTATATGCATAAGGCAAAAGTGCGGACTTACTGTCCTATTATAACATAACAAAAGGCTAAGTGATTTGCGTCGTGTTTGACATCATTTTAATTGCAAAAATCTCAGGAGTTCATTAAAATTAATTTCATCAAGATTACACAAAAACTAAAAGAATTGTATTTCTTGTGTGCAGAGAATGTGCTTTGTATACACAAGTCAGCGTGGCGACCGTACCCCGTCGGAAAAATATGAATACACCAAAGGAACCAAATCGGCCTCTTAAAGGCGACCTTTCCAAGTACCTCTGCGTGCGGGCTACGCACAACTATCGCAGGTTACGAATTCTGTGCGTGCCACGTCTGGGTCCCGCACTGCTCCATTTGAAACTATGGTAATCGATTTTGGCCCGGGGCAGCGTGCGGGCCACAGCTAAATATCGTAAACTAAAAACTGTTAGCAGACTATACCAAAACCCGCACCCGCACCACACACGCCATTCATCTGTATAAATGGACCTTAACTTCTCTAAAAAGTACATTTCTCTGAAAGCGTCTGGACTTTTTATCTAAAGTATTTTTCAGGATATGAGGACTTTATGGAGTTACACTCAACTTTGATGACTTTTGTCCCTCTTTTAAACTGAATCATCGTTACTAAAAAAGTATCTTGTATCTGTTAATAGTATCATCAGTCTGTAAAAAGTTAATCAAAATCGGTGTTTTTTAATTGGGTAATTTTCGTAGACCGTGGGGCCTCTCAAATCACGGGGCGGGGATCCGGCGAACGCGCTGAACCTGCCTTGCGCCGGCTCTGGTAGTAACGTCAAAAGACGTTACTCTCAGTTTTTCATGCACATTTTCTTTCTACCCGATTCCTGTTCTTCTGTTTTTTATGCGCTTCTTTATATTAGTTAGACTGTCCTGTATGGCTTTCCGTAATACTAGCTGTGTCCTTTTTATCATACTTCCAGTCTGTTGAATTCTTTGATTTTGAGTAGTTCCATGTACTTTTGAATACTGTCTTGCTTCCATATTGTTACAACTGTCCCTATTATTGACTTCACCTCTTTTCTTTTCACCTTTTTTGTAGATGTAAGTTTTTTATTTCCTTTCATTTTGGTTCTACGACAGTTATTATATCAGTTCGATATCAGTTCGATATCAGTTCTACTAGATTGGTGCTGCATACAATTGAATTCAGTATATGTATCAACAACAGTGATTTGTAGTTTGTCGTCCGCTACTGTCCTACCCCAATAAGTTCGGATATTACGCTATTTACTTTCTTCATTGCGACTGAAATCTCAACAGCATTGCTTTCAAACCTGTCTCGTTGAGTCAATTTTCTTCATCTAATACTCCGTTTTCTAACAGTTGTCTGCTTCGACTTTTCTCAACTGTATTTGTTTGCGTTCCGCTTTAAGTTTCCCATCAACAAACCAACTGCCCCTATTGATTTTATCTATTGCCATAGCCTTACATTCTCCTATCTGTTTTTGTTCTTCTTTATAGACCTCCTTTAACCTAATTCAAATTCTATCACTGCTTCCGGTTTTGTACGGCGTTTATTTCCTGTGGTTTCCACCTATCCTGAAGTCTACTTTTATCTTCCCATAATGTGTATATTTTCTTGCTTACCATTATTAATCTATTAAGGACATTATATTTCCACTCTCCTCTTCTACATGTCTGCGTTATCCCAAGCGTTCTTTCTTTGCAAAACGCCCTCGTCGTACTTCATGTGTACTTTTATGTAAAGTTAATGTAGTGGTTTTTAGGGGACCCTCCTTAAATCACCCTGATCTTTATAAATATTATCAAAGTCACCCTCCTGAGTGACAAAAAGGAGTTAGTCGTTACTTGCTGTTTGTTAAAGAATTACGGAGGAAATATTTTTGGTTAATTTTTTTTTATGTGACGTTTTATGTTTTATGCTAAACAGATTGTTTAGCCCCAACAGTTTTTTTTTTAAATTATTTGCATGTAACAGGAAAATCTAAAAAATTAGGTGCCGAAACCTGTTGACCTCAATTAAGAAAAGTATTAGGAGTAGGGTGAGTAACAGAATCGCACGCGTTGCTCGGCCGCTTTAGTGGCTTTCCACGGCTGTTCATTCATAAAAATGTAGTCTAGACCATAACCAATCCCACGCGCAAACAAAGAGCGTCTGTCCTTCATCCAAATTTTATTTTATATTTTTACGGCGAAACCAAAACGTCGCCATAATGCGCAACACTTACGTCTAGAAACGTCTAGCCTCACCATACAACAGAAATAAGAAACCATATACAGGGTGTGACACAAAAGGTGCAGGAGCCGGAAACCTGAGATTCCTGAGGTGATACTGAAGAACTTTTTCCTATGCCAAAATGTGATATGGGGCTTAATTTTTGAATAATTAACAGAAAACACTGAGCAAACAGAGCGCGCGTTGAGCCCGCACTCAGGGACGATCCACGTCGCATCGTGGTAGGTAGCGACGTTCAACCGGCGCCCTCAACAGTACGAGCCGGTATAGTACGAAGCAAAAATTAACATCGAATTATTTATTACTCATGAGTGTAAATTAACTAAAATACAAATGAAATCAATTTGCCGTTATTAATTGAAAAAAAAATAATTAGATTGGACTCACTAACGAATCTATAAAGTACAACGTACGTTAAATTTTAAACAATTCGCGGCGTACGCCGCCACCTGCGGTCCCTTGCGACCGGCCGCACCTTAGCGTAAAGAGCCGCGGATTTACCGGCCGGTCGCGGCAGCGATGCCCAACAGGAGGCAGTGTACACACCCCCCATTCGCTGGCACCGCTGCCGACCTCCCCTTTTAGTCGCTTCTTACGACAAGCAGGGTCTACTGTGGACGTATTCTTTCTCCCCGAGCCACAGGGATAAAGCATCGCTACCTAGCACTATGCGCCGTGGACTGTCCCTGAGCGCGGGCTCTACGTGCACTTTGATTGCTCAGTGTTTTTTGTTAATTATTCAAAAATGAAACCTCAAGTCACATTTTGGTAAAGGAAAAACTTGTTCAGTATCACCTGAAGAATCTCAGGTTTCCGGCTCTTACACCTTTTTTGTTACACTCTTTATAAGGACCTCGGTACCTCAAGGGACGAAAGTAAAGTGACGACTAATAGACAACTCAGGAACTCAAGTATTGAAGTATATTGTAACCATCCGCTGTCCTTCGCGCGTCAATGCAGTTTGTGGTTTTTTAAAAACGCGTTGAATCTCCCCTTGACCGTAACAATATTCATTTGCGTTCCTCGCGCGTGGAATTGGTTAAGGCTTGGACCAAGTACCTCGGGTGCGATACTTTAATTCACTCCTATCCCACAGTATGAACAATGATCCTCGGCAAAAGACAATATCGGTGAAATTGTCGATGAAAAGATTATGGGTGATGTAAGTGTACGATAACATTGCATAGTTATAAATTCAGAACTTATTCAATATTTAGTTATTCCACTAGATACATTAAACCGATAATTTCAAGAAATGCATTGATATGCATTAGTTCTATGCGTCTATACTATGTGCTGGCTCCTTCAATATGTAACCAGTGCCCAAAAAATACGTCCTACTTATGAAAATTATATTGTTAGTTAACCTTTTAACGTATCAATAGTCTTTTGAAGGCCAATTAGGAAAATAATCTTGATAATACAGGGCGTCCTAGAACTCGTGTATGACTCGGGAAAGGATAATTCCTGAGGTGATTCTAAATATCGATATAACTTTTACTTGTTCACGACTGCGACCACGGTCGGACATCACGAACGAACCCAGAACCCTGGCGGTTGAGCACGGTGTCAACACGGACTCTGATTGGTCATTGTTTTTCATTAATAATTAAAAAACGAATCCTTAAACAAAGGTTTGGTAAAAGAAAAAGTTGTTCAGAATAACCTTGGGAATCATGCTTTCGCGGCTTCTACAAGAGTTCTGGGACACCCTGCACATATGAAGGTCAAGGTCATTGGGGCTGGGTCCCCTAAACGGAATTTTTATCCTTAGTTATAATGTAGAACATCTATAAAGTGGTCAAATGTTCAGTGTATTATATTTTTGAGCTTAGGGTACGCCTTCACGTTCAACGCCCAAGACGAGAAAGTCAAAGCCAGCTCCACCACCACCGATTTTACCTGGTAGCACGAGCAACGCGATTGTGGGCACGAAATTGAACTATTCAGAACCGCATATGGATAAACTGGATGATGTGAATAATAAACATAATGTTTGGGAAGATGAGAAAACCAATAAGGACGAAGCAAATAGAAACAGGCAAAGTTTTGCATATATTTCACGCGAAGAAAATTCTCCCTACAAGACACACGTCAATAAGAGTATGGAAGGAAAATGGAAAAGAAGAAAAGGCCCTGCTCCACCTTGTCCAGTACCGCATAGGAGAAAGGTAACTTCATTTTATTTTTACGAAGTTGAAACTCATGATTTCATTTCCTTTTGCTTAGTGGATCCCTAAGAATGTTTAAAAATGACGGAATATTAATGGTAACGTTTGTGTTGTGAATGTGCTATCCAATGAATGAGTCACTGAACTTTTACTCTAGCAACAATTTATTTACTGATAGCGTACTGTACAAAGTACAAGTATAATGCTACTTCGTGGTGTGACTGGTACTTAGAAGGAAATGTTTACAACCTGGAAATTAAAAAAATTTCTGAAACTGTGGATATGTAGAGGTGACGCAGCAGAACAGGGGATGATTCCATGTGAAAAAGTAAGTCGAAAATGTAGAATAACATTTTTTCATTTGAGCCTTCGTATCCAAGAAAATCGACTATTAATATTTGCTTGCTCCACATGCATGTTGGCTAATATACAGGGTGTTCAGGGATTTAATACCCATCGTTTTTCTCGAAAACCGTAAGTATTGGAAAAAAATGTTAAAGAAAAACGCAATACGTCATACGTGTTTGTATCATGTGAAACCGTATGTCAAGACGAATTCATTCAGGTGCATGATCATGACCTTGAGGGCTATACAAGGTCAGATGTGAAGGAAAGATTTTGCATGTTATGTATTACCATACTTATCACTATTTTTTATCGATATGTTTATATTTCTTGTTGAATGTGACATCCATTGGATGGAATGCATTTTTCTGCTTAATGCATTTTGTGCTTCCCAGTAGCTTCGAGATTGTATGTACAAAAACTCTAAAAAGCTAGCACCATTCAGTGTTCCATTATACAGATCAGGCCCCAAGAGTGCAGTAGTAATTATACTATAGCAGACATCAGTATAAAATTGCACTCGAAATTTCGTTCCTCATTCCAATTTGGATTTTCAGTACCCCATAGATGAGTGTATTATGTTGGTTTGGCATCATATTTTTGACAAAACTTGGCTCATCAGTCCAAAGTATCTTTTTATAGAAATTGCAGTCGTTTTTTTTTATCGAAGTGACACTGAAAACGAAATGTGAACATATCCATAAGAAATAGCAGCAAGTATGGTAATACATAATACGCAAAATGTTTCCCTCGGATCTGATCTTGTATGTCCCTCAAGGTCATGATCGTGCACCTGAATGAATTCGTCTTGACATACGGTTTCACATGATAAAAAAAGTGTTGCATTCAAAAAGTTGATGGTCGCTTCTGTTTCTCGAAAGATATTGGCGATATAAAAAATTGATGTGCACAATTACATAGTCTGTAGCAAACAGAAAAACTTTTTCTCTAACGTTTTTTGTAATACATGTCGTTTTTGAGAAAAACGATGGCTAGTCTCTGAACACATTGTATATTAGCCAACATGCATGCGGGCCAAGCAAAGTTTAATAATCGATTTTCTTGGAAACGGAGGCGTCAAATGACAAAATTTTGATCTACATTTTCGACGTGTTTTTTCACGTAGAATTACTCCCTCTCCGGCTCTACCACCAGTTACGGGACACCCTATATACTTATGTACTACGCAATTTTTTGCTGCCCAAAGTTACTAAGGGGTAGGAGTCAACCCCTGAAAATTCAGCTATCTTTCTTAAGAAAGATAAAAGTTACTTCTTTTAATTAGACCTATCGAATAGTAAAAAGATGATCAATTGCTTAAACAATTAGAAAAAGTTATAAACAACGCAATTGGTAATTTTTTCTAAAATTAATTTGTCGTAACTGACATGTTAATCGGTGATTTAAACAATTGCGATGTATTTTTGTATTACAAGTACAACCCTTTTTTGTACTGCTGAACTGTGTTCCTCAACGAACGAGGAGCATTTAAATTCCATTGTGTCGTATGGTAAGCTGCATGACGAGCAATTTTCTTCGAATGTTTATTAGAATAATATTTTTTATTCAGCCTCATAGCCAAGAATTGGACTTGGTTTACATATATTTACTACTCATCCACTCTTTCCCTCTCATTCTAACTCACCCACACACTCCACCACTTCCTATTAACTAACTACCCTATCTACCACACTCATTCCTTACTTTTACTACCATCTTTATTTTTCCCTCATCCTTTCCCTTTCTTCTCCCTTTTTTGCCTTTGCAGTTCCTCGAGCTATTCTACAATCCTCCCCTCCTCTCTACCGCTTACTACCTCCTTTAACCTAACTCCTCTCTCGATTTCCCTACATTCTCTTATCCAATAATCTGGACCCCCATACAGGGTGTCCCAGAACTATCGGAAGAGCCGAAGAGGGGCGATAGCTGAGGTGATTCTGAACACCTTTTTCCTTTGCGAAAATGTTGCGTAGGTTCCGCAGAGTCCGCGCTCAGCGGCGGCGCACGAAGCGTCGTGCTAGGTAGCGACGTTCGACCGTCGCCCCGAACAGAACGCGCTGGTATAGCACGAAGCAAAAGCTAACGTCGAATTATTCATTATTAATGAACGGAAATTAACTAAAATACAAACGAAATCAATTTGTCCTTATCGGTTGAACAAAAAAGAATTAGAATCGACTGACTAACGAGTCTATCAAGTACGACATATGTTACATTTTAAACAATTCACCAACAATTGGAATTAGTCTTACCTATTTCTCCAAATAATTCTTTCTTGTTCAAGCGATAACGACAAATTGATTTCGTTTGTATTTTAGTTAATTTCCATTCATAAATAATGAATAATTCGACGTTAACTTTTGCTTCGTGCTATACCAGCGCGTTCTGTTCGGGGCGACGGTCGAATGTCGCTACCTAGCACGACGCTTCGTGCGCCGTCGCTGAGCGCGGACTCTACGCGCGCTCTGATTAGTCAGTATTTTTCGTTAACCATTTAAAAACGAAACCTCAAACAATATTTTCGCAAAGGAAAAAGCTGTTCAGAATCACCTCAGCTATCGCCTCTCTTCGGCTCTTCTGATAGTTCTGGGACACCCTGTATAATGCTGTTCACCGATCACATCTCCTTCCCCCTTTTTCTTCCCACTACTTATTCCAGTTCTCCAAACTTCCACATCTTGCTCGCGCTATTAAGTTTTACCCTTTCCTTTTCTTACACAAATATTCTGGCAGTGCAATGATGGAAATTTTGTGAATCGAAGTTCTTTCACTGTTCTAAACTAGACATCGGCTGTTATGCACCATGTGTTTGTTCTTCGAATGGCCAGGACCGGTAAAACAACCCAGTGATAGTGTGATGCTGTTTGCAGCGCTGGACGGGAGCTAGCTGGGAAAATGTTATAAGGGAGAGTTATGGGTCGTCGCGAGGGAAGCGATTTATAGTGGAAAGTCCCTTGAGGCCCACGTGTTAGCCAGCAGAGTTTTTCGATTCCCAAAAAACCCGGCCGTGACGAATTTAACGAAGACATTTTCCAGTGCTTGTTCATGGGTCTTCTGGAGCGAATAAAAAAATTCGCATATTGCACGGACTCAAAAATCTGCAGGAGTTATGGTTTTGCCAGGGGTGACCACCACAGGCAAAACTGACCTGATTTTCGTGGGAAATGGAGTTAAAATTAATGCCAACAATTATATTAGCCCTATTTTGGAAACCCCGTGGGAACAGAACCATTACCACGGACAATCCTGGATTTTCCAGCAAGATTCTGCATCCCCTCATCGTGCTAAGACAACTCAAGACTTCTGCAAGACCCATATTCCGGAGTTCATCTCATCCAAAGAATGGCCACCGTATTCACCCGATTTGAATCCGTTGGATTATTCTATCTTGGGAATTCTTGACGCAAAAGCTTGTGCTAAACCTTATAACTCAGTGGAGTCGTTGAAGTGTGATTCAAAGAAAGCGTGGAACGAAATTGACGAAAACACGCTGCGTGCTGTGATTGATCAATTTCCGAAGCGTCTCGAGGCCTGCATAAAGGCAACTGGAGGTCATTTCGAAAGGACTTTTTATAACACAAATCTTATGGATTTCCAATGTTATAATTGTGTGTTCGTTTGAATAAATAAAAATTTGGTTACACAGTAATTATGTAGAAAGTTTCTAAACTTCTTCCGCACCCTGTGTAATTGTAAGCAGGGTGAAGCTTCGTCGGTGTATAATTGCGTTTCCGTGCCTACACCATACAAATTCAGCACTAGTTTTTCACTCAATATTTCTTTGAGATTCATGAAGGCATTTCTTCGTTCTTGATCAAATGCGAACTTTACATCGGCTTTCAATAGATCTGACAACGATCGCGCTATGAATGAATAATAGTCATTCAATGAATTAGTCAGGCCCGAAATTTTTTACACTGTTTCTATTTTATGTTCAGATGGACGTAACTACCGATTTTCTACAATATACCCCGAGAACTCATCTTTGTTTTGCAATAAACTGCACTTTCTCTATAGAATTTGTAATCCAACTGAATTAGCTACTTTCAACACTGCTTCATGATTTTTTAACCCGACCTCGTACCCTTTCGATGGTATGATTAGTATTAATTTCTCAAGAACGGTGTTACCTCTGAATATTAATAGGAAGTTGCATAAACCAAGCGGAGCCTTTAAAACTTCATAATGCTAAGCTTTTTCTCTATTGCTACGTGAAAATTTGAAATCCAATGTGCTAAAATATTCCGCGCTTCTATGAGGGGTAGCGGATATCGATCCTTCATTATTTTCTTATTAATTTGTCTATAATCGGCACAAAGCCTAGTGGAACTGTTCTTTTTGTAAATCCATTGTTCTTCACGCACACGGTTCATATGGTACGGGCCTGCGTTGCCTCGCGCTTTAGGGTCATTTCGGGGGGCCAGACGGTCAGCCGAAAAAGGGGGCGTTGCCTTTGAAAAATGAAGAGCGGTTAATTCTCAAGCTTGCTTTACGGTATCCTCGGGTTAGGTATGGGTTAGAAATTTTCCGGCCACGGCGCATCGACGCGGCGGGCAGTAGCGAGCGGATCACCCTTCATTTGTTACATCTGTCCAGGGTGTTCTAGAACTTTTTTAACAGCCGGAAAGGGGTAATTCCCGAGGTGATTCCGAGCGACTTTTCCTTTGCCAGAACTTTGTTCAGGGCTCCGTTTTTGAACTACTAACGAAAAGCGCTGACTAGTCAGAGCGTGCGTACAGCGTGCGTTCAGCCGAAAGAAGATCGTGATACGCTCGGCCACGGTCCTGAAGCCGCGGGTTTTTTGTTAATCGTTCAAAAACGAAGCCTGAAACATTGGTTTGACAAAGGAAAGAATTGCTCGGTATCACCCCAGGAATCATCCCTCCCCGACTCTTACAAAAGTTCTGGGACATTCTGTATAAGCAATATTTCTTCGGCCTTACAGCAGGCGCCGGCCAGTTTTCAGTATTCTCGTAGTGTCTTTATTTAAAAAACTTTTAGCATTGCCCATGTTATCGTTGTTATCGTTTTTATTGTTATGGTTTTATTTTTCGTTATTATTTTGTTACTATTATGTTGATACCATATTATGTAACAAAGTGATCCAAGTGCTGTTCTCGATAAAATTTCTCCTCCTAGATGTATCCTCACTATACGACTCAAGCGCCGTCTTGCTACATCCCATATCCCTCGCGCCATCATAGGTCCAATCGAGCGAGCCTGTAGTGAGAGGTACTATAAAGAAAGGAAATTTGCTCATGAGCAGCAGTTGGTCAGCTTTATTATACAGTGTCCCGTTACAGGTTGCAAATATTTTAATACTGGCAAATCAGAGTAGAACACGCGCTCGGCTGAGAGAAGTTCGTGGTACGCATAACCGCGGTCTTGAACACTCTTATGGCTGACCGCGCGCTTTGATTGGTCAGTGTTTTTCGTTAGTAGATCAAAAGCGTAGCGGTAACCAACATTTTGGCTAAGGAAAAAGTTGTTTAGAATAGCTTCAACAATTACCTCTTAAAATATTTGCAACTTATAACGGGGCATCCTGCATAGTACTTTTAAAAGGGTATTTACAGAAATTTCTCTGCATAATCAGATCAGCCTTTTCCCTAATTCATTAAAGTTACATCATACACCACTCGAAAAGTGTACAGTTTAACAATCATAGCACACGATTTATAATTTTAAGACAGAAAGTTTATGTACTTTTGAACGGATTTAAAAACAGTCTGATTATGACTTAAATGTTGTTGGTTTTAGGACTTACACAGGGTGCGTTAAACTTAGTCGGCCAAACAGTGAGGGTATGCTCTACAGACAAATAGAAGAAAAAAATGTTATATAAATATTTGCAATAAATGTTTTGTTAATGAGTTATAAGTAAATATTGTTTGTACGAAATACGTAATGACGCGTTTTCAATAACAGCATACAGGGTCTGTTCGGAAAGTAATGCAATTTGTTTTTTTCCGCCATTTTTCCTGGTCCTAACGTATTTGGATTTGTTGGATTGGGTGGGGGGGATTCTTAGCTTCACAACGCCTGCAACTTCGGCCTCCACCACGCTCTAGGAGCGTCAGAATCGTTATTTCCGTGAACCTCTTGTTAGTGTCCGTGTCACGACGCACAATGGAGAAAACAATCGAACAACGTTATGCGATTAAATTCTGTGCTAAACTGAATAAAAACCTTGCCGACACCAACCAAATGATTAAGGAAGCATACGGGGACTCTGCTCTTTCCTATTCTCAAGTTTCCAGGTGGTTGAATTTGTTTAAAAATGGTCGGGAAGAGGTGGAGGATAACCTCCGCTCTGGACGGCCGTCAAGCAGTAAAAGTGACGAAAATGTTTCCCGTGTTCGAGAACTTTTGAATAGCGATCGTCGAATGAGTGTTCGAATGATTGCACAGACTCTCAGTCTTTCGAAAACCACTGTGCACGACATCGTTAGAATCAATTTGCAAATGCGGAAAGTGTGTGCCAAGTTGGTACCCAAATTGTTGACTGACGACCACAAGATCAACCGAGTGACGATTGCGAGTGAACTTTTGGAACGCGTGCAAAACGATCCAGATTTTTTGGACAATGTCATTACTGGCGACGAAACATGGGCATTCGAGTACGATCCGGAGACGAAGCGCCAAAGTTCCGAATGGCACACATCGACGTCCCCTCGTCCCAAGAAGGCAAGAATGAGCAAATCCAAAGTGAAAACCATGCTCATTGTCTTTTTTGACGCCAAGGGTGTGGTGCACAAAGAATTCGTACCCCAAGGGCAGACAGTTAACTCTACCTACTACGTGGAAGTGCTCGACAGATTAAGAAAAAGGGTGGTTCGAACCCGAAAGGAGATCGCCACTACGTGGCACCTGCACCACGACAACGCTCCCAGCCACACCGCTCTGCGCGTCCGGGAGTTTCTGGCCAAGCACAGCTTGGCAACGTTACCCCAGCCCCCGTACAGTCCTGACATGGCTCCTGCAGACTTCTTCTTGTTCCCGAGGATCAAGACTGCCCTCAAAGGAATCCATTTTGGAACCGTAGAAACGATTCAAACCGCCGTGACGAAAGCTTTAAACGAGGTTCCCGTCGACGCCTTCCAGGATGCGTACCGTGCATGGAAAAGTCGCTGGCAAAAGTGTGTCGATGCCCAAGGGGAGTACTTTGAAGAATTTTAAACGTTTGTAACAATAGCATAAATAAATTTCTTTTTACCAACTTAATTGTATTACTTTCCGGACAGACCCTGTATAGAAGGTCGGCTATATTTATTCGGTCTGCGTACATACATGTTTTTTATAAAACCATTTTTTACAAAGAATTAAAATGCAGTTATTAAAACTGAATGAAACTCTCACGAACTTGGTAGTGTTATGAATTCCACTCTTCATCTAAATGAGGAATAACATTCATTAATTTAAATGAGGAATAACAAATGCCATTACCGACATAGGGTAGTAGCTACCATACGATAAGGAGTGAAAGCATGTGTATCCAATAAACGCAGCCAACCTTCTCTTTGCTGTTACTGAAAACATGTCATTACATATTTCATATACGCAATATATGTTTATAACTTTGTAATAAAACGTTTATTGACAAACTTTAACATTTTTCTCTTCTTTTTGCTTCTAAATTAAGACCCCGCAGTTTGGCCATTTAAGTTTGAGACGCATTGTATAATTGCTCAATATTAGGCATATGTATATTTGTTATCGATTACAAAATACTTTCGAAGTACCTTAATATGCACATTCGGTTTCACTTTCATTATTCACTATACTTTTTAATAAAGCGTAATTGTGTTAGTACTTTTCGTAAAAACGATTTTTCGAAATGATTACGTATTATGTATTTTAGATAAAGGTACTGTCCCTTAAGCATGTTAAACTGGAATTGGACGAAATAGAACTGCAGCAGCAAGGCTTAGAAAAACAAGGTGTGCGATTGGAACAATTAATTAGAAGCAAATGTGAATCTGGATGCCGAAACATTGGTAATTATTTTTAGCATGAACAAATAGTATTGTACAGGGTGTCACGCAACCCTCTGCAAATATTTTAAGGGGTGATTCTACAGGCCAAAATAAAGCGAAAATTAAGAATGAAAGTTTTGCATTTGGGGCTTTGCTAATAAGATACCGATGATTTAAAAAACGCGGTGAAAACGCCTGCCGGTAGGCAATTTGACAGGCAGCGGCTCGAGTCCGGCAGCTGCGTTCAGTGATAGTCATTCGCTACATGGAAGAGAAACCATGACCTACCGCACCGCGTAATCTGACACTCAAAAGGCACACATTTTACGATGGACAGCATTCAACCTGCTTACATGTAAAAATCCACATGGGCATATCGAAACCCGCCCAATGGGATTATCAAGTAAAGAGGGTGATGGACTTCAATCAACAATTTTCTTCTCAAAAACCAAATACACACGCGACTGTCTCATCAGCGAGTGTCCACGATTTGCACTAAACTTATTATTCCAGGAGATGTTCCCCGTGTCCACCACTCGCTTCAATACAGTGATTCAATCTTTGACGCAAATCGTGTCACAGTTTTCGGAAGTCTGTTATTATTGTCAGAGAACATCATTATGTAGTCGTATTCCGCAAAAACACGACCCTTTGGACACTTGACACCAGCACTATCACCGCACGTAACCGATATTAACAAAAAGTAGCTTTAAAATTAAGATTGCGTATTTAGAAATTGAAATAATCAAGTTCTAAGAATTAGACTTAATTAAAAATCGAGAGTAATAACAATAGAACTAAATGCAATATTAAATCTATGCCGAATACTAAAATTCAAAGTACAACTGGAATGTTTAAACCATTTCGTATTCAACAGCGTACAAACAGCAACTGCCTCGATCGTCTAGAAATAATGTTCAACCGATGCATGCCGAATCGTCACGAGTCGTCGATAGGGCAACACTGTTGCCCCTTTCTACGGCCGAAAGAATAACAAATACTTCCAAACACTTTCCGTAGATACGACTCGGGACGATTCGGCACGCATCGGTGATCGTTATTTCTAGACGATCGAGACAGTTGCTGCTTGTACGACGTTGAATACGGAACGGTTTAAACATTCCAGTTGTATTTTAAGTTCTAGTATTTAACATTGCGTTTATTTCTATTGTTATTACTTTCGTTTTTTAATTTAGTTTGGTTCTTAGAACTTGATTATTTCAATTTCTAGATAAGATTGGCATAATGCCAATCTAAAAACTACTTTTTCTTGCTATTGATTATGTGCGGTGATAGTGATACCAAATGTCCAAAGGTTCGTGTACATTTGCGAAATACGCTAACATGATAATGTCCTTTGACAATAATAACAGACTTTCGGAAATTGTGACACGACTTGCGTGAAAGAGTTGAATCACTGCATTGAAGCGAGTGGTGGACACGGGGAACATCTCCTGGAATAATAAGTTTAGTGCAAATCGTGGACACTCGCTGATGAGACAGTCGCGTGTGTATTTGGTTTTTGAGAAGAAAATTGTTGATTGAAGGCCATCACCCTCTTTACTTGTGGATTTAAACTCTCTCTCTAAACTCTTTAAATGTGGATTTTTACAAGTAAACAGGTTGAATGCTGTACATTGTAAAACGTGTGCTTTTTGGGTGTCAAATTACGCGGTGCGGTAGGTCATGGTTTCTCTTCCATGTAGCGAATGACTACCACTGAACGCAGCTGCCGGACTCAAGCCGCTGCCCATGAAATTGCCTACCGGCAGGCGTTTTCACCGCGTTTTTTAAATCATCGGTATCTTATTAGCAAAGCCCCAAATGAAAAACTTTCATTCTTGATTTTCGCTTTAGTTTGGCCTGTAGAATCACCTCTTAAAATATTTACAGTGGATTGCGTTACAGCCTGTATATTTGTATTTAAGTGTGTATGCCTACAACAACACACACACTAACTTTATTATAACTTTATCCGCGGAAGCAAGCTGGAATTTGTTGCATTTATTAACATGTTACTCAATTTCATGACAGGAGCGTTGTGATAAATCAGTGCTATGGTAATTAGCCAATCGATTTCGATGACCTTGAAATATATTGTCAAAGTAATAATTCTGAACAACTTTTTCTTATACATGTTACGCGCAACAAATTTTTGTTAAACACGGATTCGATGTACATTTGATCCTGGTATAGGCGCTCGCCTGACAGCGGTATGTAATATGAATTCCTTCCGAATAATGTATTGTCAGTAGTTTACGAGTGAATTGTTGAGAATCTTTTTTTGTGGAAGGGGGAAAAATGCTTTTGACGCACTTTGTGCAGGACTCGCCTTCGTGGCTCTACTCGTTTAAAAACCACCTCCTCACCGCTGGAAACCCAGCCCGGCACCGCTTTCGCATTACTTCGGGCTGGGTCCCTTTTAATGGTGCCCTAGGGCGATTGCACAGCTGGATTATCTGCACCCAATACCTCTTCTTCTTTCCTCTCTTTTAGGCGAAGGACGCGCTCGACGTAGAACGCGATCTTCGCCAGGTCCTCTGGAGATCGAAGCACCCGCCGGACAGTAACATCCGACGCGATTGCCATCCACCCTTCGCATTGCAAAAAGGTGCGGAGGGCATTGTCGCATGCGGCGGAGCAGTGGGCACAGCACGGTCCTTACACCCTCCGCATCTTGTGGAGATAGGTATGGGACAGTCTGTGCCCCGACAGGAACCGGGTAAGGTAATAATTTACCTCCCCATGTTGCCTGTTACACCACTCCGCCACCCAAGGGACCAGTCGAGCTGTCCATCGGCCACGCGCCTCTCGTGGGCAATGATCCTTCCAGGCCGCCAGTGTGGTAACTCTGGCAGTTTCCTTGGCACGATCCAGGTCCAGAATAGACATCTGCTGACGGACAGAGCGCCGCTCCCGGGCTGAAATGTTAATGGGGCCGACTCCCAGAATTATCATTACTGCGGGCTCAGAGACCGTGTGGTAGGAGCAGGCGACCCGGAGGAATCCTCTCCGTTGCACGGCAGTGATACTCCAACGATACTTTTTGTATCGCATCACATCAGCTCACACTTCGGCACAGTACAGCAGGATGGCCTCGGCGGTGCAGACTAGTAGTTGCCTTTTGTTGGGCCATGAACCGCCAATGTTGGTCATGATCCTGCTAAGCGACATTGTTACCGCCGCGGCTTCATCTGCTGCTCTACGTATCTGGTCCCAGAAGGTGAGTTGGGTATCTAGCATCACCCCCAGGTACCTGATCGCCGCCTTGCCGTGGGCGGTCGCGTCTCCCACCAGCATAGGGCACAAAGTGTCTGTGTTTTTTAGTGAAAAGCACGATCTCTGTTTTGGCCTCTGCTAGCTCTAGTCCGAGGTCGTACATCCAAGTGCGGTCGCACTGCTTGACCTAATGCGCCGACGCACCTGCGTTGCCTTTACGTCTCTGGCGACGATGACAGCCACAATGTCGTCTTCATACCCAACCAGAAAACAATCTTCCGGCATCTCCATACATAGGATCCCATCACATGAGATATTCCATATTTCAGGGCCCAGTATGGAAACCTGGGCCGCTCCTGCCCTTAGCTCCTTTCACCAGGGGCCGCCTTGCGTTTCGTACACGGCGAATCGGTTTCTCAGATAATCCCCGATTATCAGCAAGAGATACTCGGAAACATCGAAGTCCCGCTCTATCGCCCTAGAGTGTCGGCCTATCTCACAGTGTTGAAAACGTTCCGCACATCCAAGGTAATCATCAAGCACACGGATCGGAAACAAATATGTGGGATAACAATAATGAGTCGAAGAATTTTAACCTTAACTCTGTATTTAAATAATAGTAGTTAAAGGAATTACACAGGTATTGAACACACTCATTCACGCACGAAACGTATACACCTTTGCCACGTGCCATACGGGCTACGCGCAACCCATGCACTCTGCGCTCCACCTGCATTCCCCGAATCTTGCACGCTCTTCCTTAGAAGCCATTCACGCGATAAACAGTATCCGCTCAAGATTTACCTTTCGCACATTGTTCACCCTTCGCAGCGATTCCCAAACATCCTGTTTCACCTGATACTCCGCGATATTCGTGTCTAACGGCCAAACATTGATGTGCCACAAATAGCTTTCTCGTTCTGTGCCCTGGTCTCTTTCACCACCTCCTGGGTGGCGTCCATCGTCCACCCGCCGCCCTTGATGCAGTATTGTCTGCGGCTCAGGTTGTCTGAGGTTTTTACCGCGGCGTGGTAGCGGGGTCGCTTTTCCAATGGCTTTCCGGCGGTATTGAGTATACAGAGCTGTCTGTATGCCGATGGCGTCTCCACTGGTCCTCTGCCTTTCAGCCCTGGTGCTTTCCTGCCTTTCAGCCCTGGTGCTTTCCTGCCTTTCAGGGAAAGCGCCGCCGCCTTTAACAGTGATTGGCGTTCTGGTCTCTTTGGATGCACGGGGAAGCGGGCATCGACGATATAGTCCATCGTTCCCGACTCCATATATGCGGTCTCAGCGAACGCTCCTAGTCTGCGGGTGACGATTTCATATTCTAGTCCACACGGATTCTTATTTAGCTCCTTGCCCAGCCTCTTCCAGCAGAGACACTGGACCTCATGGCTCGTTGGAACCGCTTCCTGGCTGCCTAGTACTTGGCAAGCCTTAACAGGCATGCGTTGGGATCACGTCAGCGGGTGCGTTGTGCAATCCGCTTGAGCTTTAGGCACTTTCGCCTAAGATCTGCGATTTCCTCTATCCACCAGTAGATAGGATGGTGACCGTTTCAAGCACATTTCCTGAGGAATCGCCTTCTCGCACATCCGACGGGTGAGGCGCATGGTAGCGCTGGTGATCTCCTCCATACGTCCTCTAGCTGTAGCGTGAAGGAGATGCCATCTAGAAGTCGCTAATTACGTTCTATGGCCAGATACAGCTTCTCGGTGTCCATGCGGGTAACGTTCCACCGAGCGGAGTGCACACAGAGTACAATGTACTGATGGTCACTGGCCGTGAAATCTTCAATCGCACGCCAGTATTCAGCTCTCGCCGCCAGGTTTTCCGTTGCCAGAGAGATGTCTATGACAGAGTCCCGGCATTCCGGTCTCTTGAAAGTCGACATGGAGCCGGTATTAAGGACCACTAGCTCCAGTCTGGGCACTAGATTCATGCCCCGTCGACCCCTGGAATCCGACCGGGCTTCGCCTCACTCAAATGCTATGGCATTGAAGTGACTTGCCACTATCAGCTCACCCTGTAAATTCCGGGTCGTGTCTTCCGACCCATCGAGTTTGGACTGGAAGTCGAGGATCCTATCGCTCAAGGTAAAGTAGCAGCTGATATACGTGACACCGCCGCAACTCACTCAAACGAACCCACCACCGGCACTATGCCACGTGATGGAAAATCGGCGGGGGTCCGGGGGACCCATACAGCAGCTGTGCCGATGTCGTCCGAGTACTAGCCAGTTGTATCTCCGCTTCGATACGGTTCGTTGATGAGTACTATATCAGTGCTTCTCTCGAAACAGATTTGAGGTACCAAGTCGTGCGCCGTACTACTCTTATGCATATTCCCTTGCAGGACTGCTTCAGAGCTTCGTGGAAAGTTTCACGTGATCCTGATCCGGCGATGTGCTTCCACTTCGCCGCGTCATCTTCCCTATCAGCGCGGAGGAAGCATTTCGGCGCCCGCACCTCCCTCCCCTCCTGCACTTGTGCGGCTCCCGCCGTCTTATCCTACAGCTGACCCATCCTATCTTAAGTCGAGCCGGCTCCAGGAGCCTCGCTCCTTAGGCTTGGTAAGCCTCACGCTGAGCAGACCCTGGTAGCCCTGTAGACGATTGCGAAGGGCCTCTTCCACCTCTTCTGCAGTGGTGCGGGATTCTAGATCTCTCATCTCCAGAGTCGTCCTGGGGATCAGTTCTCTGACTCCCCCCACCAGTTTAGACACCTTCTTAAGAGCTTCAGAGAGGCCCCTTGTGCCTTCGGTTGTGGCCTTGGACATCGCTTTGTCGCCTCTGGTCGCATGATGACGACGCGGGTGAGAATGCTCCGCACCCCGCGCCGGTACTGGGGCCTCCGAGCTCCCCTGCACCGTAAGATTCTACACTATTTGTTGTACCATCCATATTATATTTTGATAAGTTTATGCCTTTCGGCGTGTCCTTAACCTACACTTACACTTGTACTTATGTCCTAAGTTTCTTTTTTTTTCTCTTACTTAGCTCTAATATAATACATTGAATGAGGCAGAAATGAAAAGGAAATGAATGAAAAATAAAATAACGTAAAATGCATATGTAACTTACATCTAATAGTACTAATATTGAGCATATAAGTTAGCAATACAAAAAGTTGCAAACTAAAAGAATAAATATCATAATAAGAACAGAAAGATATATATAAGATAAGGTAAAGTTGTAAATGAAGTACATAAATCTACAGGGTGTAACGTAAAAGGTGTAGGAGCCGGAGATGGGGGATTCCTGAGGCGAAACTGAACAACATTTTCCTTTGCCAAAATGTCGGCTGAGGCTTTGTTTTTGAATTGTTAACGAAAAACACTGGCCATTCAGAGCGCGCGTAGAGCCCGCGCTCAGGGACGGTCCACGGCGCATCGTGCTAGGTAGCGACGTTCGACCGGCGCCCCGAATAGTACGCGCCGGTATAGCACGAAGCAAAAGTTAACATCGAATTATTCATTATTAATTAAAATATAAATGAAATTAATTTGCCGTTATCAATTGAAGAAAAAAGTATTAGAACGGACTAACTAACGTGTCTATCCAATACAACGTACGTTAAATTTTAAACAATTCGCCAACAACTAAAATTAGACTTACCCGTTTCTCCAAAAATGAACCTGCTTCGACGAAAATAGGTCACTGTGTCATCCTACCGATCCTGACCATTGCAAGTGGGTATCCCGTAGTGCAAGACAGCTGATGTTACGGCCAGGTCAGCGAACTCACCTTATTTGACAAAACATACTACCTGCACGGCAACTATCACTGGGTTATTCTACCGATCCTGGCCACTAGAAGAACAAACACATGGTGCACAAGAGCCGATGTCTCGGTTGGAACAGTGAAAGAACTTCGTTACACAGAATCTCCATCATTGCACGATCACTGTCACTTTGCTCTTCAAGATTTGAATTTACGAAATAAGTTGTTCCCACGTATGAATAATTGGTTGCCCCGAAAGGGGCCGATTGTTTTTAACTATGAAGGGACTGGATACAGCCGCTGCTACTACCGAATACACTTTTCCACGTTCGGCAATTTCGTTGTCCTGTTCCCGAGCAAGTAGTAATTGACAAGCTTTGCGTCTTAGAAGTTAACTCCTATTTTATTCAAAGTAAAAACAGTAATTACAGTTTCGGAGAGATCTTTACTGCTGGGCGTTCGGACTAATTCTGTCTTGAGAAATTGAGACGCGCTTTGCAACGGTGTACAAGGGGCTGTTCGAAGAATGTTATAAGGGAGAGTTACGGGTCGTCGCGGGAAGCGCGCTTTATGGTGAAAAAGCCCTTGAGGCCCACGTGCTGGCCAGCAGAGTTTTTCGGTTCCCAGGAAACTCGGCCATGATGAACTTAGCGAAGACATTTTCCAGTCGCCGGAAAAGGTATAGCATTACAAAGGATGTAGTAAAAGACATCTAACAGTGTCTTGAACTATTCGCAGCGCTTTCCCAGCGACTAGAAAGTGTCTTCATTAAATTCGCCACGGCCGTGGTTCCTGGGAACCGAAAAACTCTGCTGACCAGCACGTGGGCCTCAAGGGCCTTTTCACCATAAGGCGCGCCCTCCGCGACGACCCGTAACTCTCCCTTATAACATTCTTCGAACTAGCCCTTGTCTACCGTTGAAAACCACGTCACTATTTCTCAAGACAGAATCGGTCCGAACGCCCAGCAGTAAAGATCTCTCCGAGACTGTAATTGCTATTTTCACTTTGAATAAAATAAGAGTTAACTTCTAAGACGCAAAGCTCGTGAGTTACTACCCGCTCGGGAACAAGACAACGAAATTGCCGAACGTGGAAAAGTGTATTTAGCAGTAGCAGCGGCCCTATTGAGCCCCTTCAAAGTTAAAAACAGTCGGCCCCTTTCGGGGCAACCAATTATTCATGCGTGGGAACAACTGCTTTCGTAAATTCAAATCTTGATGGACAAAGTGACAGTGATCGTGCAATGATGGAGATTTTGTGAAACGAAGTTCTTTCACTGTTCCAACCGAGACATCGGCTGTTGTGCACCATGTGTTTGTTCTTCGAGTGGCCAGGATCGGTAGAATAACCCAGTGATAGTTGCCGTGCAGGTAGTAGGTTTTGTCAAATAAAGTGAGTTCGCTGACCTGACCGTAACATCAGCTGTCTTGCACTACGGGATACCTACTTGCAACGGTCAGGATGGGTAGGATGTGACACAGTGATCTATTTTCGTCGAAGCAGGTTCATTTTTGGAGAAACGGGTAAGTCTAATTTTAATTGTTGGCGAATTGTTTAAAAGTTAACGTACGTTGTACTTGATAGACTCGTTAGTTAGTCCGTTCTAATTCTTTTTTGTTGAATTGAGAATGGCAAATTAATTTCATTTATATTTTAGTTAATTTCCATTCATGAATAATGAATAATTCGATGTTAACTTTTGGCGCGTACTGTTCGGGGCGCCGGTCGAACGTTGCTACCTGGCACGATGCGCCGTGGACCGTCCATGAGCGCGGGCTCTACGCACGTTCTGATTGCTCAGTCTTTTTCGTTAATAATTCAAAAACAAAGCTTCAGACGACATTTTGGCAAAGGAAGAAGTTGTTCAGTTTCGCCTCAGGAATCTCCCATTTCTGGCTCCTACACCTTGTACGTTACACCCTGTATACATATATACAGGGTGTAACGCAACAGTATGCAAATATTTTAAGGGGTTATTCTACGGGCCAAAATAAAGCGAAAATCAAGAATAGCAATTTTCCGTTTGAGGCTTTGTTTACGAGATATCGATGTTTAAAAAAACGGCGTTCGAACGCCTGCCGATAGGCAATTTGACGCGTGAGCCTCGAGTCAAACAGCTTCGTTCAGTGGTAGTCATTCCCTACGACGCCGCCGGAACCATGACCTACCGCACCGTGAATTCTGACACGCAGAAGGCACACGCGTTACGATGTATAGCATACAACCTGCTTACTTGTAAAAATCCACATGGGCATATCAAAACCCGCCCAATGGGATTATCAAGTAAAGAGGGTGATGGCAGCCTTCAATCCTCAATTTTGTTCACAAAAACCAAATACACATGCACTGCGATTGTCCCGTCCGCGAGTGTCTATGCGCACACGCGATTGTCCCGTCCGCGATTGTTAACAATACACCCTTCAACACAGAAATTTGCAGCACACGAGGATCAAGTACACATGCACCACGATTGCCCGTCCGCGAGTGCCTATGTGTACACGCGATTGTCCCGTCCGCGAGTGTGTATGTGAACACGCGATTGTGCCGGCCGCGAATATAAGTTGGCATCAACACTATTATTTTAAAACGTGTTCAATGTATCTACCATGTTCCTGAACACAAAGATTTATCCTTCGACGAATGTTCTTTTGCACTTTCCGGAAATCTGTTAGTGCATTTTGAATTATACCGCATGAAAATTGTATGCGGTCCCATGGTTCAGCTTGTGTATTGACTGGCGTCGAATACACCAGATGTTTGAAGTGTCCCCATAAATAAAAGTCAAGCGGATTTAAATCTGGGGACCGAGCAGGCCAAGGGACGGGGCAGGTCAAGAAACCGGTCTTCCTCGTCCGATCCACTTTCGGCGAAAGTAACACTACACCAACCCTACGCTAATACAAAAACTAAGATTTCTATGCTAAGTACAACTAAAAAGTTCTCGTTATTTAAAGAGATCCGTATGCAATGCTATGTGAGCAGAAACTGAATGGATCGTCCAGAAAGGATGGTGAACCGATACATTCCGAATCGTCATGCATCGTCTTTACGGAAAATGTTCGGCGGCATTTGTTATCTTTCGGCCGTAGAAAGGGGCGGCAGCACTCGAGGATCAGATTACTTTGTTTCACGGATATGTTTCTGATGTCGGTATCGCTTCCACCTCGTTCGACTCCTTTCTACGGCCGAAAGAATAACAAATGCCGCCGAACATTTTCCGTAGAGACGATGCGTGACGATTCGGCATGGATCGGTTCACCATTATTTCTATACGATCCATTCATTTTCTGCTCGCATAGCATTGAACACAGATTTTGTTGCCACGCACGTGTACGGATTCTGTTGTCACGCACGTGTACGGATTGTCGGTTACGGCAAGGAAGAGAAAGTTTATTATACTCGATAATAAACGGAGGACCAGACAGTTGGGTCCCATGTGCATCGGCAACCCTAAAAATCCATGACGGTACTTGCGCCATGTGATCAGCAGTAGCAAAATTTCCACGAAATTATTTCCCCAGGTAAACCCCCCCAAACAACTGACACCTTTCCACCACTCCTTTCCCAAAAATCACGAATGTTTTTAGCACATTTACCCGAACCGAACCCTTACCACGCCCAATTTCCCTCCACGATTCCACCACCCTCAACAAGTAGAAATAAATATTTTCGTCAAAAAATCAGATGTCAAGTCAAGTCACTCATTCATGTTTGAACTTCTTACGACATTACGATCTGCTTGCGAGCTGCTTACGATCGGTCTAAATAACGATAAACTTTTAGTTATACAATAAAAATCTCAGTTTAGTATTAGTTTAGTATTAGTTTAGTATTAGTTTAGTATTAGTTTAGTATTAGAGTAGGGTTAGTGTAGTGTTAGTGTGGTGTTAGTGCAGTGTTAGTGTAGTGTTAGTGTATCGCAAGACATCAAGATGTCCGAATACACCCACGAACAATATGCGGACATGATGATGTGCTACGGGAAAGCTGATGGAAGAGCATCCGTAGCACGTGAAATTTATCGGAGCAGGTACCCATCGAGAAATCTGCCAGATGGGAGGACCTTTACTGCTATTTATCAGCGTTTACGGGAAGGAGGAACTTTTGTACGATCAAGAAGCGGAGGTCATAACCAACGACACCCGGACCTTGATGATCGTATAATTACGCATATTGAAGAAAACCCTTCAACGAGTACACGAAATATTGCAGCCGAGGAAAGTGTCAGCCATCAAACCGTGTGGAGAATATTAAAAGAAAGGAAATTGCACCCGTACCACTATCAGCGGGTGCACCTAATAGAAGAGGGTGACTTCGAGAGGCGCCTCAATTTCTGCACGTGGATGGCGCAAAAGATCGCAGCCGACCGAAATTTCGCTTCAAGGATACTGTTCACCGACGAAGCAAACTTCAATAGACGTGGCGTGGTGAACTTCCACAACGCTCATGTCTGGGCAGAGGAAAATCCACATGCGCGGTGGGAGTCCAACTCGCAGCGAGAGTTCTCAATTAACATCTGGGCAGGAATAATTGGAAACAAGGTAATCGGTCCCGTTCGCTTACCATCACGCTTAACGGGACAAGGATACCTTGAATTCTTGCAAATGCAGTTGCCACCGCTGTTAGAGGATGTTGCACTGGATGTGCGAAGAAGCATGTGGTACATGCAAGATGGAGCACCACCACACTCCACCCTGTCAGTACGCGAACATTTAGACGCGTACTTTCGCCAAAACTGGATCGGACGAGGAGGACCGGTCCCTTGGCCTGCCCGGTCCCCAGATTTAAATCCGCTTGATTTTTATTTCTGGGGACACCTGAAACAACTGGTGTATTCGACGCCGGTCAATACACAAGCGGAACTATGGGACCGCATACAATTTTCATGCGGTGTAATTCAAAATGCACTAACAGATTTCCGGAAAGTGCAGAAGAACTTTCGCCAAAGGATAAATCTGTGTGCTCAGGAGCATGGTGGATACGTTGAACACCTTTTAAAATAATAGTGTTAGTGCCAACGTACATTCGCGGACGGGACAATCGCGTGTACACATACACACTCGCGGACGGGACAATCGTGGTGCATGTGTATGTGATTTTGTTGAGCACAGATGTGTATTGCTAGCTCCAGTGTAACACCGCAGACGGGACAATCGTGTGCACACATACACACTCGCGGACGGGACAATCGTGATGCATGTGTATGTGATTTTGGTGAACATCAATGTGTATTGCCGGCTCCAGTGTAACACTCGCGGACGGGACAATCGCGTGTACACATAGACACTCGCGGACGGGACAATCGTGGTGCATGTGTGTGATTTTGGTGAACAGGTTGTGTGTGTATTGTCGGCTGTAGTGTGACACTCGCGGACGGGACAATCGCGTGTACACATAGGCACTCGCGGACGGGACAATCGTGGTGCATGTGTACTTGATCCTCGTGTGCTGCAAATTTCTGTGTTGAAGGGTGTATTGTTAACAATCGCGGACGGGACAATCGCGTGTGCGCATAGACACTCGCGGACGGGACAATCGCAGTGCATGTGTATTTGGTTTTTGTGAACAAAATTGAGGATTGAAGGCTGCCATCACCCTCTTTACTTGATAATCCCATTGGGCGGGTTTTGATATGCCCATGTGGATTTTTACAAGTAAGCAGGTTGTATGCTATACATCGTAACGCGTGTGCCTTCTGCGTGTCAGAATTCACGGTGCGGTAGGTCATGGTTCCGGCGGCGTCGTAGGGAATGACTACCACTGAACGAAGCTGTTTGACTCGAGGCTCACGCGTCAAATTGCCTATCGGCAGGCGTTCGAACGCCGTTTTTTTAAACATCGATATCTCGTAAACAAAGCCTCAAACGGAAAATTGCTATTCTTGATTTTCGCTTTATTTTGGCCCGTAGAATAACCCCTTAAAATATTTGCATACTGTTGCGTTACACCCTGTATATACATATATTTAGGTATTGAACTAATTTTTGTTTTTTAATATGAACAGCAGCTGTATTGTGCTCTAAACTTTCTGAAATTATAACAAAATTGTAACTCTCTTGTTTACCATATATTACAAAAAGATGAAGGGTGACTTGTTTATTGCTCCAATGGTAACTTTGTACCTCATCTTGCACGACCAAACTATAGTTTTCGGAAAAATCGGCAATGACGACAAATTCTTCATTATCTATCAATTGTTTCTGTTGCGTTTAATGCAAACTTTGAGCTTCAGCAATGTAATCATGCGTCTGCAAAATTTTATCGCTAAGACGTTCTAAAAAGTCATCAGCAGAACATGTAAGATTGTCCAGAGATGATCTATCGGTACTAGTCCAAGATATCACCTTAAAAGTGGTGTCCGTTATATATTTACTATCAGAAAAGTTTCCGAATTCAAAATAACAAAATAACATGATGACGGTGGTCGCTCGCAAGTAACTCTATTTAAAATGAGTTTGTAGTCTGTAACAATATTATTGGAATCATTGTGATGTGCAGCTCCTGCTGTTTTAATCGCAAAGAGCATTAATTTTACATTTTGGTATATGACGCAAACGCAAACGGAATGCGTTCCACTAGCACCAGTCAATTCACATTCTTTTGGTCGCAAACTGCAAATGAGCTAAACCCAATATTCTCCACGAGGTGTGTCTCTTTAAACTCTCTTTGCTATCTTCTATTTTCGAAGTATACTTTGAGATGACAACTATTACAAATCAATCCCTTCTTGGGAAGAGTTGGAAATAATTGACGTAATGTTATACTTCGGAGTCTTTTCGAATCAACGCTATGTCTTTTTCGTTTAAAAGGATTACAACACCTTTGATACACCATTTTCTTGGAAAAACGATGTCCGAATATACAGGGTGTAACGTAACCCTCTGCAAATATTTTAGGGGGTGATTCTACAAGCCAAAATAAAACGAAAATCAAGAGTGGCAATTTTGCATTTGAGGCTTTGTTAACGAGATATCGATGTTTAAAAAAACGGCGTCCGAACGCCTGCCGATGGGGAATCTGACACGTGAGGCTCGAGTCAAACAGCTGTGTTCAGTGGTAGTCATTCGCTACGACGCCGCAGGAACCATGACGTACCGCACCATGAGATCTGGCACTCAGAAGGCACACGCATTACGATGTATAGCATTCAACCTGCTTACTTGTAAAAATCCACATGGGCATATCGAAACCCGCCCAACGGGATTATCAAGTAAAAAGGGTGACGGCAGCCTTCAATACTCAATTTTGTTTCCAAAAACCAAGTATGCAATTGGCCCGTCCTCGATTGTTAACAACACATCCATCAACACAGAAATTTGCAGCACACAAGAATCACGATTCCACGATTTGCACTAAACTAATTATTCCAGGGATGTTCCTCGTGTCCACCACTCGCTTGAATGCAATGATTCGGTATAAGCAAATTAAGAACAATATCAAATTATTCGTTATTCGTGTAGAATCAATTAATCGATTGACTAATAAACCTATCAATTGCAGCCCGCGTTAAATTAAAAAAGATTGACAGAAGATTCAAATTAGACTCACCCATGCATCCAGAAATGAACCTGCATCGACGAAAATGGGTCACTGTGTCAGCCTACCGATCTTGAGCATTGCAAGTAGGTGTCCCGTAGTGCAAGACAGCTGATGTTAGGGCCAGGTCAGCGAACTCACTTTATTTGACAAAACTTGCTACCTGCACGGCAACTATCACTGGGTTATTCTACCGATCCTGGCCATTCGAAGAACAAACACATGGTGCACAACAGCCGATGTCTCGGTTGGAACAGTGAAAGAACTTCGTTTCACAAAATTTCCATCATTGCACGATCACTGTCTCTTTACACTTCAAGATTTGAATTTATGAAATCAGTTGTTCCCACTTATGAATAATTGCTAGCTGCGAAAGGGGCTGATTGTTATTAACTTTGAAGGGCTTCGACTTGGCCCTTTCTACTGCCCAATGCGCTTTTCCACGTTCTGCAATTTCATCGTCGTGTTCCCGAGCGCGTAATCACTCGCGAGCTTCACGTTTTAAAACTTAACTTTTATTTCGTTGAATGTAAAAACAAAAATTACAGTGTCAGAGAGATCTTTACTGTATGGCGTTCAAATTGATTCTGTCTTGAGAAACTATGACGCGGTTTACAACGGTGGACGAGGGCTAGCTGGAAAAACGTTATAAGGGAGAGTTACGGGTCCTTACGGGGGGCGCGCTTTAGGGTGAAAGGCCCTTGAGGCCCACGTGCTGGCCAGCAGAGTTTTCGGTTCCCAGAAAACACGGCCGTGGCGAATTTAATGGAGACATTTTCCAGTTGCCGGGAAGGCACTGCGGAGTGTTCAAGACACTGTTACATTCTCCGAGATGCTACATCTTTTATTACATTCTTTGTAATGCTATACCTTTTCCGGGGACTGGAAAATGTTTTCACTAAATTCACCATGGCCGTGTTTTCTGGGAACCGAAAACTCTGCTGGCCAGCACGTGGGCCTCAAGGGCCTTTCACCCTAATTAGTTTATTAATTAGCCGACTAATTAGTTTATTCCTTCTTCAGGTATAATGAATAATTTGATATTACTCTTAATTTGCTTATTCCTTTTTCGATATATCTTTTGCTTAACACTTCCTATTAGACCGAGCGACTTGTCACCTTTACGATCTCGGTCGACCGTCAGGCTCGAATAAAGTACTCTTGTGGCTGAGTGCTCTATGCGCGCCCTTATTGGTCAATGTATTTCGGTAACCATTCAAAAACAAAGCCTCAAACAACGTGTACAAAAAGGAAAAAGGTGTTCAGAATTACCTCAGCTATGACACCTTTTCGGCTCTAAGGGTAATTCTGGGACACCTTGTATATTGTATGTATGTAATTTGCAGACATTTCAGGTGGATCTGATGTGGAAGAATTAGTTTTGGAACTGTTTGGCTTAGTGAACGAGAAGAATGAACTATTTAGACGGCAAGCTGAATTAGTGCTACTTCGAAGACAACAGAGACTGGAAGAAGAACATGCCGAAGTAGAATACCAAATACGGTGTTTAATGTCGCAACATGACGCAACGAAGACGGATTTTGACAAACAAAAGGAAGAAGCATTGATACAAAGGTATGTTGATAAATAATTCGCTTTGATACCAAGATTCAGCTGATGCTCGTCCTTTGACGGTGCTGGCGTGTACCGTTGTACAGCCCCGCACAGTGTTCTTTACTTATAGACACCCTCGTCTTCCCCACTTCCTGATCAGATACTCTAATTGTAAGAATAGTGAGCAAAGTCATTCAATGGTAACATAGATCTTGCCATCTCGCAGGTTAGGTTAAGTTGAGTTATGGATTGCCTGTACGCAATGGGCTAGCTGCTTTCTGTAGGGTAATTTTCTCGCTAGTAGAGTTAAAAGTGGCGCCACTTGAAGCTACCGCGATCATAACATTTAGCACTATGTACAATTTGTTACATCCCCTTTCAGAGTTCATTGCTATTATAGGCCTGTGTCATATCTTATGTGTCACTGGATGTTACAATACGTGCAAATTGATGACACGTCACATGAAAGCAGGTAATAACACATTGGGCAGCATAGCACGCCACATCACGGGTGGCGTTCACATTTGTTTAGGTGCTGCAGCAACAATATGCATAAACACATCAAAAATCCGTTTTTCTACAATAGCAATCCTTTAGCTCTTCACTGAACGACGAAGAACATGTCGATGTCTCCTACACACTTGAAGTGAAGTCGAGAATCTTTATACGTAGGGAAGAAGGCAGTAATACGTGGTGTCCCAGAAGCCGAATAGGAGTGATAGTCGAAGTGATTCTGAACGCCTTCTTCCTTTGCCAAAATGTTGCTTGGAGCTTCGTTTTTGAATGGTTAAGACCAATCAGAGCGCGCGTAGAGCCCGCGCTCAGCCGCGAGAGTGTTGCGTTCGAGCCTGATGTTCGGCCGAGGTCGCGAATGTGAACAGGTCTCTCGGTCTAATAGGAGGCGTTTAGCAAAAGTTATATCAAATAGCGTAGGATCGGGTGGGTAAATGACAACACAATCAACACAACTCTACGGAAACTACGAATATATTAACAAAAGTTACATAAATCTTTACACCTAATTCCACCTAATTCTGAACACCTCTCGTTTACGCCGAACTGTCAACAACTGCCTTTTTTTCAATTCGCGGCTGCTGCGCCTCGCTCGTCGCGTTTATCAAAAAGAACGCGGTTCTTGTTTGCGCCCACATTCATTGGCTTAATTGCCTTGTCCGAACACTCGCGAATGCACCGAGCATGCACCCCTTCCCACACTCGGCCATCCTGATCTAGCATGTGCCCTCAGATGCTACGTCTTCAGGCTCGCTCTCGTCACTGCTCATATCATGATTCGCTTGGGCCTATGGTTTCATGTAGTCCGCTACAGTAGTCATCTGTTTCGGCCCTTCTTGATTTTCAATTTTTTCTACCACGTACCGGTTATTTCGCAACGCTTTTATGATTCGATAAGGGCCTAAATATTTCGTTATCGCCACTAATTCGTTATCACGATAAGTTCGTGCTCCTTTTCTCGTTTTGTCATACGTCTTCCGATTTTCTTCTTGGATCTTCGCAATATTTTTTCTGTCTTCCATTCTCTCTTCGTCTCGCTTTTCTTTAAACATCGCCGTCCACTCTTGTTCAAGCATTTCTTTAACCGGAGCGTTGTCTCTAGTCCGCATCCTGGTTCCAAAAAATAATTGAAATGGTGTGGTATTTATGCTTCGGTGGTATGTCACGTTGAGGTTGTAACGGTCGTACCGGCGGTGGGACCGTTGGTTGGAGGCGGGTGCCAGCTCAATCGGCTAGCCGGGGTTCGTTTGGACTGAATGAGGAAGTAATCTTCGAGTCGGTTGGATCTGTTTCTTAACTACGTTTATTCAAGGAATTTTTGTTTTATACAAAGCTTATATCTAGGTCTTGGTCCTACGGCTTAAAGCTACGACGGAATCGACGGTTATTCTCCGGCGGAATCGGCGGTTGTCCCTTTGACGGGATCGGCGGTTATCCCCTAACGGGATCGGCGGTTGTCCCCTGACGGGATCGGCGGTCGGCTTACAACTAGGCTTATCGACCAAACGGACTTACATCTAGGCGGTTCGCGGTTTATTTACATCGGCGGTGTCACCAGTGCGACTCGGCGGCGCGGCGCTGTTCAACGGTATCGCGTGTCGCCGGTGCGACCGGTAGCGAATGGTGGGGAGAAGGATTTGCTCCTGCAACTGTGGTTCCGGCAACCCGCCACAGAGGGGTGGAAGACCTGTCTCCCGCTAGCGTAATCGGCAACCCGTGCCAGCGGAGGCCTGGGAAGGTGGTGTATCCCAGCACTCAGGAGACCGGCAACCCGTCCTGAGATTGGCACCGAAGGCTGTTGTCCCTTAGACCGTACCGGCAACCCGCGGTCTAAGCAACCGGAAGGAGAGGGCGGCGGAAAGGGTACCAAAAAGTTTTGATCCTGATGGATCGGATACGGGCGTTCCTCTCTACTATGCCTCTGCGTTACTTCGGTATAGAAGCGTTGCGTCACCGGCAGTTCGGTCGGAAGCCATTTAGCTAGCCGATTTCGCGTATTTGTATACATCGGTATACAGTATCGATAACGAGAACCGCGATCGCGGTCGTAGCCCTCTATCGGTCGGGTTCGGTATTCGCGCTCTGTTTCCCCGTCGGGATTAACCCGTTACAAGGTATTTCTGCATTGCCTCTAAATACCTGTACCACTCTTCAGGTTTAGGTCCTGCCAGTTTTGTTAGTAGTGGGATGAGTGTTTGGTTAACCCGCTCCACCTGTCCGTTGCCTCGCGGGACTCCGGTCGCGATAAGTAGATGTTCAATTCCTTTTCTGGAACAATACACCTTAAATTCTCCGGAAGTGAATGCAGTACCTCTGTCGGAGGTGATGCGCCGTGGATTCCCGAACGTGACTGCTAGTTTTTCCAGATGTCGTACCACCTCACTGGTATTCGTCGTTTTTGTTGTATAGAGCCATACGAACTTGGTGAATGCATCGACGACGACCAGAATGTAACGATAGCTTTTCTTCGTTGATGCTAATGGTCCTAAGTGGTCAATGTGATACGTGTCGAGTGGGACCTCACCTTTAACGATTGGTGTAAGAAAAACGTCCTGCTTCCCTGTCTTTCTTTCCGCCCGTATGCAGTCAACACAGTTTCGTATTGTTTTTTCGACCTTGGATCTCATGCCTTGGAACCAGTAATCTCTCTTCAACGCTAATTCCGTCTTAGCAACGGAAAAGTGTCCTCTCTCGTCTGCTCGTCGTATAAATTGTGATTGTAAGCTTTTCGGAAAAACCAAACAAATGTTGTCATCTACTATTTTAAAAAGCACGTCCCCTCTTATCAGATACCCATCCATCTTTCCTTCTTTGGCTGACTCCCAAATTCTCCGCACTTTTTTGTCCACTCGCTGCGCTCTTTGAATTTTTTCTGTCATATTGTTCTCGTTTTCACTGATGATCAAGCATGTTGGTAAAGGGTACCTGCTCAGTGCATCGGCGTGCGACATTCGCTTGCCGGATCTATGCTCAATAACCTAGTCGAACTCTTTCAATAATAACGCCTATCTCGCCACACGCACGCACAAATCACGCTTGCACATTGTTAACGAAAACGCTTTACAGTCCGTTACAATCTTAAAACGATTCCCTAACAAATAGACTCGGAATTTCCTGAGTGATCGAACAATTGCAAGAAATTCAAGCTCGTAACTCGTGTATCTCGCTTCCGCCGGCGTTGTTTCTCCGCTCGCAAAATACACAGGATGCATTTCTCCGTCGTCGTCGTCACGCTGTAGTAAAACTGCTCCGAAACCAAACATCGACGCGTCAATATGCAATTCAGTTTGCGCTCCTGATTTATATAATTCAAGTACCGGCTGTCTACAAATACTGGACTTTAGCTCCTCGAACGCTTTTGATTCTTCATGACTGAATTTAAACTTTACATGCGCCCGCAGCAAATTTGTCAACGGCCTTGCGATCAGTGAATACCCTTGTACAAATTTGCGAAAATACCCGGTTAAACCTAGAAAACTTTGTACTTGCTTAACATTCGTCGGTTTCGGGAACTTTAGAACGGCATCTGTTTTACTTTCAGAGGGTCGGACACTGCCGTTTTCCAAAATGTGGCCGAGAAATTCAACTTTGGATTGCAATATTTTACATTTCTTCCAATTAATTTCTAATCCGGCGTCCCTAGCCACGGTTAACACCATTCTAAGTTTCTGTATTCCGCTTGTAATGTCATTCGACGGTACAATCAGGTCATCTATGTATACTAATACAACTCCTTTGTTAATAAGCTCTCTGAAGACCGCGTGAATGAATTTCATGAAGACGGCAGGTGAATTACACAATCCAAACGGTACGCGTAGAAATTCATATTGTCCGTCGAGTACAATAAACGAAGCAAATTTGCGCCTACTTTCGCTTACCACTACGTGAAAGAAACTGTTCCGCAAGTCAAGTGTGCTGTACACTTTAGCACCCTGTAACGCATCCAGTTGATCCTCCACAAACGGCAGAGGATAACGGTCTCTTACAATTTTCGCGTTTAATTTTCGGTAATCAACGCACAGACGCGCCGAGCCATCTTTCTTCTTTACCAAGACGATGGAGCTTGCGTATTCAGAGAGCGATGGCTGTATAATTTCGTCTCGCAGCCACTTGCTAATTTGTGCATTGACCTTCTCTCTCTCTACCGGAGATAAACGCCGCGCTCTCTGACAGACAGGCTCATCATCTTTCAATACAAGATGCATTTTTACACCTCCCTCACGCTTCTTTTCGGGAGTATATCCACCGATCATCGCTTGTACCTCTTGCCTGACCGCGTCATCCCTGAGGTGTGACAAATCTACACCAGACCAATTTTCGTCGCACTCAATGTGAAATATTTCCGGTACACCCTTGCTATCGATACAATCCTGCTCCGCTTTCCCGATTGTGACTGCACCTTGCCTTACCGTGAGATTTACCGAATTTAAGAAGTCCGTCCCTATGAGTAAGTCGTATTTTAACAGTAAGTCTGACACTACGTTTATCCTAATCGAATAGACGTTACCATCAACGCGGAGATTCGCTACAAATTTCCCTAGGGTCTTATTTACACCCGTTCCGACACTTTGAAACGCAATTTCGCCAGTCTGTAATCGCGGTGCACCCATTTTAAAGTAAAACCCCGCCCTCATCAACGTTATGTCGCTACCCGTGTCGATAAGCGCTACTACATCTAAACCATTTAATCTTATTGCCTTGTATGTTTTTTCTGCCAAGGCCCGCTCCACCAGGTGGGTATTTTTGGTCGCCTCACCATCACGTTTCGGGCATATCGTAGAAATGTGTCCGTGTTCCTCGCAGCTATAGCACCTCGTACCTTGGTCTTTAGTTGAACACATTCTGCTGAGATGGCTCCTCGCTCCACACTTGTAACACTTCGCCTCATCCCTTCTGATTGCCCTTGCATCATTCTGTTGGAACCTCTCCTGACTTATTGACACTGGTGGGTTTGCCTGGATCCCTCTGAGGCTGTTCCCATGGACACTCGTCGGCATTATTAACCGTTAAAATGCTCGTAGTAATGCTTCTGGTGTACGGAAACAATGCATCTTCGCCCGGTTTCGTAATATCTGATCCGGTATTCCTTCTACTAGATAATCAACCAGCTCGATATGATCTTCAATTGGGATGCGGTTCGCTTTTATTACTTTGTCATGGTAATAATCTTCAAGAGGCTCGCCCTGCTTCCAAGTGCGCTCTTGGAACCGTTGACGTGCGACAATGGTACTCGGTCTGTGGTGAAACATGTTTTCGAATTCTACCAATAACGCGTCGACACTCATTTCGATGAACTGAGGGCGAGAGTGCATCCATTCACGGGCTTTTCTTCGAAGTCTCATTCCCATTAAGATCTTTGTTTTATCGTCATTTAAGTGATAAGCGGCTTGCAGAACCCGTACCTGTTTTGACTAACTCGGAAAATCCTCCGACGTTTCATCAAAGTAGACGAGTAGTTCAGCGATGGTTTTGACGCCTACCCGTGGACTTTGCGTCGCGGCCTGTTCTAACGCAGCTGCCCCAAGCTGCTGCATACTCCGGGTTAGAGCCAGTTTACGCCGTGCTAGTTCAAGTTCTTTCTCTACCAAATCCCTTTCTCGTCGAAGAATGTCCATTTCCTGCCGTTGCTTTACGATTTCCTCATTCGCAGTGATGACTGGCACACTCATCCCTCCATATGCGCCTTCTTCCTCCGCGGCATCGTCGGTGACAACACCATCCTTATGCAATTGTTCACCGTTCTCGTTTGCATGCGTCCATAAGCCCGTAGAGTCGGATTCGTGCAGCCGTAACAGTAGCTCAATTTTTGTGCCAGCCGTGCTTAAACCGCGAACTCTTAAAAGTTCTTTTAGATCGGTCACAGTATAGTTACGCCTTTCGGCATTTTCAACTATACAGGGTGTAACGTAAAAGGTGTAGGAGCCGGAAACGGGAGATTCCTGAGGCGAAACTGAACAACTTTTTCCTTTGCCAAAATGTCGGCTGAGGCTTTGTTTTTGAATTGTTAACGAAAAACACTGGCCATTCAGAGCGCGCGTAGAGCCCGCGCTCAGGGACGGTCCACGGCGCGTCGTGCTAGGTAGCGACGTTCGACCGGCGCCCCGAATAGTACGCGCCGATATAGCACGAAGCAAAAGTTAACATCGAATTATTCATTATTAATTAATGGAAATTAACTAAAATATAAATGAAATTAATTTGCCGTTATCAATTGAACAAAAAAGTATTAGAACGGACTAACTAACGTGTCTATCAAGTAGAACGTACGTTAAATTTTAAACAATTCGCCAACAATTAAAATTAGACTTACCCGTTTCTCCAAAAATGAACCTGCTTGGACGAAAATAGGTCACTGTGTCATCCTACCGATCTTGACCATTGCAAGTAGGTATCCCGCAGTGCAAGACAGCTGATGTTATGACCAGGTCAGCGAACTCACTTTATTTGACAAAACTTACTACCTGCACGGCAACTATCACTGGGTTATTCTACCGATCCTAGCCATTCGAAGAGAAAACACATGGTGCACAACAGCCGATGTCTCGGTTGGAACAGTGAAAGAACATCGTTTTACAAAATCTGGATCATTGCACGATCACTGTCACTTTGTTTTTCAAGATTTGAACTTATGGAATAAGTTGTTCCCATGTATGAATAATTGGTTGCCCCGAAAGGGGCCGATTGTTTTTAACTTTGAAAGGGCTCGATATGGCCAATGCTACTGCTAAATACACTTTTCCATGTTCGGCAATTTCGTTGTCTTGTTCCCGAGCGGGTAGTAACTCACAAGCTTTGCGTCTTAGAAGTTAACTCTTATTTAATTCAAAGTAAAAACAGCAATTACAGTACCGGAGAGATCTTTACTGCTGGGCATTCGAACTGATTCTGTTGTGAGAAATTGTAACGCGGTTTGCAACGGTGCATAATGGCTAGTTCGAAGAATGTTATAAGGGAGAGTTACGGATCGCCTCGGGGGGCGTGCTTTATGGTGAAAAGGCCCTTGAGGCCCATGTGCTAACCAGCAGATTTTTTCGGTTCCCAGGAAACTCGGCCGTGATGAACTTAGTGAAGACATTTTCCAGACGTCGGAAAAGGTATAGCATTACAAAGGATGTAGTAAAAGACATCTAACAGTGTCTTGAACTGTCCGCAGCGCTTTCTCAGCGACTAGAAAGTGACTTCATTAAATTCGCCACGGCCGTGGTTCCTGGGAACCGAAAAACTCTGCTGGTCAGCACGTGGGTCTCAAGGGCCTTTTCACCATAAAGCGCACTCCCCGCGACGACCCGTAACTCTCCCTTATAACATTCTTCGAACTAGCCATTATGCACCGTTGCAAACCGCGTTACAATTTCTCACAACAGAATCAGTTCGAATGCCCAGCAGTAAAGATCTCTCCGAAACTGTAATTACTGTTTTTACTTTGAATAAAATAGGAGTTAACTTCTAAGACGCAAAGCTCGTGAGTTACTACCAGCTGGGGAACAAGACAACAAAACTGCCGAACGTGGAAAAGTGTATTTAGCAGTAGCATCGGCCATATCGAGCCCTTTCAAAGTTAAAAAATAGCCCCTTTCGGGGCAACCAATTATTTAAACTGATCTCAAAAATTCAAATCTTGAAATGTAAAGTGACAGTAATCGTGCAATGATGGAAATTTTGTGAAACGAAGTTCTTTCACTGTTCCAACCGAGACACCGGCTCTTGTGCACCATGTGTTTGTTCTTCTAGTGGCCAGGATCGGTAGAATAACCCACTGATAGTTGCCGTGCAGGTAGTAGGTTTTGTCAAATAAAGTGAGTTCGCTGACCTGGCCGTAACATCAGCTGTCTTGCACTACGGGATACCCACTTGCAATGGTCAGGATCGGTAGGATGACACAGTGACCTATTTTCGTCGAAGCAGGTTCATTTTTGGAGAAACGGGTAAGTCTAATTTTAGTTGTTGGCGAATTGTTTAAAATTTAACGTACGTTGTACTGGATAGACACGTTAGTTAGTCCGTTCTAATACTTTTTTCTTCAATTGATAACGGCAAATTAATTTCATTTATATTTTAATTAATAATGAATAATTCGATGTTAACTTTTGCTTCGTGCTATACCGGCGCGTACTATTCGGGGCGCCGGTTGAACGTCGCTACCTAGCACGCCGCGCCGTGGACCGTCCCTGAACGCGGGCTCTACGCCCGCTCTTATTGCTCAGTGTTTTTCATTAACAATTCAAAAACAAAGCTTCAGACGACAATTTGGCAAAGGAAAAAGTTGTTCAGTTTTGCCTCAGGAATCTCCCATTTCCGGCTCCTACACCTTTTACGTTACACCCTGTATATTTTTGCACCGTCACTGAAATTCGCTCGCGATTCGTATCGTCTCTACCCGATCCGTGTTGATCTTTATCCTGGAGGGGTCCCCAAAATTTGTAGGATCAAGTGGGTAAACGACAACACAATCGACATAACTCTACGGAAACTACGAATATATTAACAAAAGTTACATAAATCTTTACACCTAATTCCACCTAATTCTGAACACCTCTCGTTTATGCCGAACTGTCAACGACTGTCCTTTTTTCAATTCGCGGCTGCCGCGCCTCGCTCGCCGCGTTTACCGAAAAGAACGCGGTTCTTGTTTGCGTCCACATTCATTGGCTTAATTGCCTTGTCCGAACACTCGCGAATGTACCGAGCATGCCCCCTTTCCCACATAAGGAATAAACAAATTAAGAATAATATTAAATTATTCGTTATACCTGAAGAAGGAATAAACTAATTAGTCGTTATTAGTGTAGAATTAATGAATCGAATGACTAAAAAACCTATCAATTGAAACCCACGTTAAATTAAATAACATTGGCAGAAGATTTAAATTAGACTCACCCATGCAGCCACAAATGAAATTGCTTCGACAAAAATGGGTCATTGTGTCTTCCTACCGACCCTGACCTTTCGAAAAAGTAACACGTGGTGCACAACAGCTGATGTTGCGGTCGGGTCAGCGAACTCACTTGATTTGACACAACTTACTACCTGTACGGTCACTGTCACTGGCGTATTCTACAGATGCTGGCCACTCGAAGAACAAACACATGGTGCACAACAGTCGATGTCTCGGTTGGAACAGTGTATCAACTTCGTTTCACAAAACTTTTGTTGTGCCCCGAGTGGTTCGACTCGGAGCGGTTATGGGATTTTGGCTTAGTCGGGTTCGTGAGCGGACAAAGGATTGGAATCCACCAGGCGATCTTCAATAAAACTTAGTTTGTTGCAGCTTTCTTGAACGTTGACAGAGGAGTCGCTAATGCGATGTGTATTTGTTTATGGTTCTTTAACGAGCGCCCTTTTTGGGTGAGACCCATTGGTTTTATTACCAGCTTCGGGTGTGACAAAATTGGTAGGAGTAGTCACGCGGTATCATGAAAGTGCACTTGGTAACAACTTCAACGTGATCGCTCGGTCACGTTGTGCTGATTCCAAAATGATTGGAATTTGGCCTTGTTCCGAGACCTTCTATGCTGATGCACTACTGTCAGCTATAATATGATATCGGGGCACAACATCCCTTCCCCCTTGGAGAAAAAAGCCTCCGGCTTTTTCGAGATGCATGCCCTAAGTATTGAAATAATATAATTTAATTTTTTCTGTACGTTCCTGATATGGTGTGACTACTTTACATAGAATATATCATATATTTTTCGATTAAAGAGATACAGTAAGTGAGATGTCTAAACCCAGGGAAAGCTGATATAAGGTTTTTTTTTTTTTTTTCAATATAGCTTTACGCCTTTGTAATTGTTTACAATAATATATATATAATCGCTAAAATACAATACGATAATACCATACATTTTACACGGAAGTGTTGGATTCTTTACGCGTTTTATTCTTAATTCTTATCGATGCTTTTGGTGGTCGGACGTTTTCATCTTGTTGTACAATATTATCTTTTCTTTCTGAATTCGGTATCGCTTTAAAACGCCTAAGACATTTGTATGCTATAAAAATGCATAATCCTGTTACTATAAATCCTATTGTGGAAGATGTCGAAATTAACCCATAGTGATATCCATTAAGTATTGTATCAGTGTTTTCCAGTTTCTCTAGACCTTTTTTCAACGTGTTTATTTTCTGATTGATTTTATTTATTTCTTCTGGGTGTTTTAGTAATTTTGTGAAATTTAGTTTAGTGAGATTATAAGAATTTGTAGCAATTGGTTCCTTGAATGGTGTACCTACTAAATCTTCTACAGTTAAATTATATTCTGGCAAGTAACCTAGCGTTTTATCGACAACGTATGTTTTACCAACTTCTATTTTAAAATCGGCGGTTGTCATAGTACATTTGTTTCTTATCGCTATTATACCAGAATCTTTGATCGTTTGTATTTTCGTGTTTCGATTGTTACAAGTGATAGCTAATTTCGTCGGTTTCGGCGTAATGTATATCCATGATCCGGGGTGTTGTAATTCTATTAGAATTGTATGATTTAATTGGATGGTACGTATTTTGTTAATCTTTAATAATTTACATACATTTTTAAAGACTTGGCTCAGAAAGTTCGTTCCTTGATCTGTTAGTATTTTATCTGGAATTCCATGCTCGCATATAACTTTCGTAACGAATTCATTAGCCACTGTATCTGCTTCTTGATTTTCTATTGGTATAGCTTTACTGTACTTAGTCAATAAGTCTTGAAAAGTTAATATATATTTATTTCGACGATTGGTTTCGGGCAATGATCCTACAATATCCAAAGCACATTTTTCAAAGAGTTCAATAGGGGTATCAGTAATGACCATGGGGGTTTTGACTATTTTAGTTAGCTTGTTTTTCTGACATTTATCGCATTTAGCAATATATTCTTCAATATCCTTTCTCATACCTGGCCAATTATGATTTAATTTAATTCGTTCTAAAGTTCGTTTAATACCTAAATGTCCTCCTAAGGGTGCGTCATGATATTCGTACAGTATACGTTTCTTTTCGTCTGCCGTATATGTTTCGTCGTCACGGTCAGTAATGTGCTGATGTTGACTATCCTCGTTGGATTCGCTGGACGTATCAGTTTCGTCTTGTCTATCGGTTGTCTGTTCTTTTCTTGGTCGTCCTCGTCCTCTTTTAATCACGTACATTCTACTCAGCGCGTCAGCATTTTTGTTGGTTTTTCCGTCTTTATACGCGATTTCGTAATCGTATTCGGCTAATTTTAATTTCCATCTCATTAATCTAGATCCAGGATCTTTTACGTTGAATAGCCATAAAAGGGGTTTGTGATCAGTTACGATTTTAAATTTTGTACCGTATAAATATGGTCGGAAATGTTGAGTCGCCCATACTATCGCTAGTAATTCTTTCTCTGTCGTGCTATAGTTAACTTCGGCTTTGTTTAGTACTCTACTCGCGTATGCTACTGGTAGATCCTTCCCTGAATTTTCTTGTGATAAAACTGCGCCTAATGCTTTGTTGGATGCATCAGTCGTTAAAGTGAAGCACTTTGAAAAATCTGGGTATTGTAAAAGGGGTGTCGAGGTTAATTTTTCTTTTAGCATTTCGAACGCTTCCTGCTCTAACGCGGTCCATTTAAATGGGGTATCTTTCTTTAATAACGCTGTAAGTGGTTTGGCAATATTGGAAAATCTTTCAATGAATCGTCTGTAATAACCAGCTAGACCTAAAAACGATTGGAGTTGTTTTACTTTTTGTGGAACCGGAAATTCTTTTACTGCAATTATTTTAGACGGATCTGGTTTAATGCCTTGTTCCGTTATCACATGACCTAGGTATATCGTTTCTTTACGGAGAAATTCGCATTTGCTCGGTTGAAGTTTTAAATTAGCTCGTCGTAATCTTTCGAATACTGCAGTTAATCGTTTTTGATGTTCTTGCAAGGATCGCGCATAAATAACTATGTCATCTAAATATACTAGACATTGTATCCCTTGTATTCCCGATAAAATGGAGTTCATTAAACGTTGAAAAGTAGCGGGTGCGTTTCTCAGCCCAAACGGCATGCGTTTAAACTCATAGTGTCCAAACGGTGTTGAAAACGCGGTTTTTTCCTGATCTTCAGGTTTCATCGGAATTTGATGGTATCCCGAAGCTAAGTCTAATGTTGAAAAATATTTTGCGCTTCCTAACTGATCCAATATGTCGGTAATGTTTGGTAATGGGTATGAATCTCCTATTGTTTCCTCGTTTAATTTTCTATAGTCTACAGCTAATCTGTATTTGCGTTCTCCCGTGGCATCTAGTTTCTTGGGTATTACCAGTAAAGGAGCGTTCCATTGACTGATACTTGGAACTACTATATCGTCCGTTAACATTCTCTTCACCTGTTCTTCTACTTCGGTCTTCTGTTTTTGCGGTAATCTGTATGGTCTTACAAAAATAGGTGCAGTATCTTGTTTTAAATTTATCGGATGTTCTACTCCTTTAGCACAACCTAACTTATCTCCCGGTAATAAAAATATATCATTATACTGATCGCAGGTTTCGATTAAAGAGGTTTTTTCCTCGATATTTAAGTGATCGGTTCTAAGACTATCTCTTAATATGTTCATTCGGTCTCTACCTGTTACTGTTTCGGTTGCTTGGGCTACGTTCACCTTTTGTGAATCAGCTGTTTCGCTGACGCTATCAGTTAGCTTTTCTAAGGTTACCGTCGGAATGCGGATATGAAGGACGTTTGTCGTAGTGTTTATTACGGGAACAGGGCATTGCCCGTTTCGCTCCTTCGTAATACAATTCCCTATGTATACTCCTGGTTCTATCATTTGTTTTTCTACAATCCCTTGACCTTTATTGCTAACAGGCAGTAACATTATAGTCTCCGTGCGCGGTTCTAATTCCATGTGTTTTTCTTTAATCAGTGGCCACGAAATGCCACATACATTTACACAAGTTTCAGGTATGATTCGAGCGTCAAATTCTTCGATGAAGTCAAGTCCTAATATACCATCTACAGTTATTGGGAAGTCATTTCTAACTATTCGGCAAGGATGTGTTATATATTGATTTCCTACTTTTATAGTTAATTGAATGAGGCAAACGGATTGAATCGGTTCACCTATCCCTTTGATTTCTATTGTCTCATCCATTGCGTCTAAGTATCCGTGTACCTTACCGATTTTTATTAATGTCAAATCTGCCCCTGTATCTATTAACATTTGAGCCTTTCCCCCTTTTATGTCGTTTGACTCTATCTCTACTACGTTTTTACGTCTTCCTTCCTTCATAGCTAGGTTTAAGTTATAGGAATTTAATTTATTTGTGTTAGTATTTTGCATTTCATTGTTACGTACGGTGTTATTACGCCTACCAGAGCCTGATTGCTCCGGGGCTGCTTCCGAATTCCTAGCTCGAGAATTATTTCTATCGTTATTTCCCCTCGGCCTAAGCCTACAGTTTGCTATTTCGTGTCCTATTTTGCGACAATAATTGCATGTAACACTGGAGCGTCTCGTTTCCCTTTTAACTTGCGGAGGTGTGTTAGTGAAGCTAGTTCGCGGAATGCTTAATCGAGAGTAACAATTTCTCGCGAGGTGTCCGATTTTGTTGCAACGTTGACAGTGCGGTGCTGTCGATGTATTATAACTACGCTTAGATGTGTCTCCGTATTTTTTCGGGGTTAATCCTAGTATTCTTTCTTCCTCTATTGCCGTCGCGATTGCTGATTGCACGGAATCAAACGTCTTGCTACGGATTATTGACCGTAGTTTTTCATTTACTCCAACGCTAAAATTACTCAGGGCTTGGTTATTCAAGGTCCGTGCAATTTCCAGCTTAACTTCTGTGGATTTATTGGGGTCTATAGAAAGGTTCTTTACTTCCTCCAGTAATAGTTCTAAACGAGTCCCGTATTCTCTAACACCTTCCCCATACCTTTGTCGGCAATTATTAAATTCTGTCTGCACTGTAGCTAAGGAACGTCTGTTTGTGAATAATGTTTCTAGGGTATTTTTTAAAGTCATGTAGTCGTTAATTTCCCTATATTCAAGCTCATTTAATGCTCTTCCGCTGATTTTAGTTTTTAGCACGGCTCTGCACAACCGCGATTGTTCGGAGTCAGGAACGAGTTCAGTTGCGTATTCGTAGGAATTAAGAAATCCTTTCAGCTGTTCGTTTGAACTGCCATCAAATTCTTTGATAACCTTTAAAGCAAAGTGTACTATGTTCGCGTTTAGGGGGTCGTTCACTCCCGTTTCGAAAGGCATCTCGCTGTCTAATACGCTCGACTGCTCTAATAAGCTGAAATCTAATGTCTTGATAGGATATTCCCGTGTAGGTGTGATGTATTCACCCTCGTAATCGCCTTCTTCGCTAGTATTTGTCGCGGTGTCGAAATTAAATTCTGGTGCGCGCAAACGTCGTCGGGACGGCCCTGGTTCTTCTGAGAATACTTCTCTAGTTCCTTCACGAATATAGTCTACTTTTTTATCGAAAAATGATTCTAATGACCTTGATAATGTCTTTCGACTAGGCAACAAATAACTTGGTGTTAGTTCTTGTTTAGACATGCACAGGCCGTTCCGCGATTTCAAAGATTCTGGTTTACAATTTAAATTGTTCTCGCGCTATCGCTAGACTGTTACTTAACAATGTTGGTTCAATTACTTACAGAACTATTGTCGCATACATTTCGTCGGTGCGTCGGACGTCCTTTCGTACGATGACCGGCTTTGTTGACGAGGTCAGGTCTCTGAGCTCGCTGTCTTCTGCTCCCTTGACGTAGTTCGGTGTCGTGTGGCGCAAGTTGATCCTCGGTATCCAGTCTTCTCCTCCGCCTTAGATCCTCTTCGGGTGTCGATCCTCGGACTCAGACAGCCACGCAGATGGATTTTGTTGCTTCCGCCAATTTTTTATGTTCAACGCTTAGCTGAATCGCCTGTTCGCTCTTTCGTCGTATATACGTGCCTGCGGGTTTTCCGTGTTTGCTGCGATGAACGTCTTCTCGAAGCTCGTCCTTTCTCAGCGTATGGCCACCTCGGTAGCTACGGATGTCCCTTGCGTCTAGAGTCACCAAATTAACGTGCCCTCGACGTTGCAGTTCCTCGACGTGAAAGTCCTGGGTTGAAATGCTTCGGCAATCCTCCGTGGACGATTCCCAAAATTGTAGATTCGTTGAATAAATTCAACGTGTCGAATCCACTGCGTTTTCCAACACAGTCAAGCCAAGAAGTTGAAGAATTATCCCACCGCTGCCACCAAATTTGTTGTGCCCCGAGTGGTTCGACTCGGAGCGGTTATGGGATTTTGGCTTAGTCGGGTTCGTGAGCGGACAAAGGATTGGAATCCACCAGGCGATCTTCAATAAAACTTAGTTTATTGCAGCTTTCTTGAACGTTGACAGAGGAGTCGCTAATGCGATGTGTATTTGTTTATGGTTCTTTAACGAGCGCCCTTTTTGGGTGAGACCCATTGGTTTTATTACCAGCTTCGGGTGTGACAAAATTGGTAGGAGTAGTCACGCGGTATCATGAAAGTGCACTTGGTAACAACTTCAACGTGATCGCTCGGTCACGTTGTGCTGATTCCAAAATGATTGGAATTTGGCCTTGTTCCGAGACCTTCTATGCTGATGCACTACTGTCAGCTATAATATGATATCGGGGCACAACATCCCTTCCCCCTTGGAGAAAAAAGCCTCCGGCTTTTTCGAGATGCATGCCCTAAGTATTGAAATAATATAATTTAATTTTTTCTGTACGTTCCTGATATGGTGTGACTACTTTACATAGAATATATCATATATTTTTCGATTAAAGAGATACAGTAAGTGAGATGTCTAAACCCAGGGAAAGCTGATATAAGGTTTTTTTTTTTTTTTTCAATATAGCTTTACGCCTTTGTAATTGTTTACAATAATATATATATAATCGCTAAAATACAATACGATAATACCATACATTTTACACGGAAGTGTTGGATTCTTTACGCGT
>JALHAQ010000089.1:0-77500 GCA_023838395.1 Holcopasites calliopsidis
ATGAACTGCAAATAGTCACAAATCTTACATTCCGCAACTTGTGACCTATAATTACAAAAACTAACAAAAAAAATTATGGACATTATATGAAATATGAAACAATAATATAACATACATATAACACACAAAAACACACAAAATAATTATGTAGAATTATTTTCTACTGGAGTTAACATTACCCACGGTCGCATATTTTTAGGCTCCCATACACCTTGATATCTTTTTTTGTATTCTGAAAACCGTCTATATCTCCTACCACATAGCGATCATTTCGTATTTCTTGTAATATCACATAAGGTCCTTTGAACTACGGGATCAACTTTCTAAAAACACCGGGCGTGCTGTCAAAATTACGCTACATAACATAGTCGTCTACTTTATATTTGTGAGGTTTTTTGTGCTAACTGTCAAAATATTTTGTATTATATTCTTGAGAAGCGATAAGTTTCTCGAAGGCCTTAGATCTAGTTTCTGCCAAATCTCTATTATTTTTATTATTTACATTATTTATATATTCTCTTATCTCATCATTAACATGACTTCGTTGATCAATTCCATATAATAATCGGCTCGGCGTTTCACCGGTTGATTTGTTGATAGTATTATTCAAGGCGTATTCAACTTCATGAAGTACTTTATACCAATATTTCTTTTCGTTATTATCAATTAAGTTACTTAACATGGGTGCTAATACTCTATTCGTTCGACTTGGCCATTGGCCTGAGGTGAACTAGTAGCAATTAAAATGTGCTTTATTTCATTTTCATTCAAAAAGTCTTGAAATTCTTGCGATGTGAAAGTTGAACCACAGTCGAATACAATAATACGAGGCTTGCTATAACTCGCGAAGTAATAACATAAATAAACCATAGCCTCTATATTAGACGTACTTTTCGTAGCATATAACCTAACATATTTTGTAAACGCATCCACAATCAAAAAGATATGTTTTTTCAATAAACATGTTTCGTCAACGGGACCAAAATGATCAATGTGCAATATAGATAAAGGCATTTCACCTTTCGGAATAGAATGCAGTTCACTTTCTGTTTTACTCGAAGACGGAGAATATGAGAAACACTTTAAACAATTTTTTATATGTATCTCTACTTTTTGTCTCATATTCGGAAACCAATAACTCCGTAAAATTGTACTGACAGTTTTGTCTATACCTAAATGGCCCATTTGATCGTGATACTGAAACAAAATATGTTTTTCCATATTTTGAGGAACATAAAATAATAACTCGTTACCTCTTTTTCGATACACTAACCCATTACGCATTTCAAATAAACGGTCTTCTGTTGTTTCGAATTTTTCGATAATTTCCTTAATATTCCTATCCTGGCTTTGGCACACAGACAAATTGTACTCAAAAGGATTATCCTCAACAATTAATATATTAATCGCACGACTTAAAGCATCAACATGCTTCATTTTCTCACTAGCTCTATGTTCAAGACTATAATCATAATTAGTTAATTCCATCGCCCACCTAGCTATTCGTGGATGTATATCTTTTTTCTGCAGCGTAAGCTTGACTGAATTACAATCTGTAATTATCTTAAAAGGAATACCTAAGAGGTACATTCGAAAACGTCGAAGTGCGTATATAATCGCTAATGTTTCCAGCTCAAAACTGTGGTATTTACTTTCAGTATTAGTAGTCCGTTTTGAAAAATAGAAAATCGGATGCATCTTCAAATCGTGCTTTTGTTGCATAAGTACTGCACCAAAACCCAATGCACTAGCATCACAGTGCAGTTCAGTTTTATGTTTTGGGTCATAAATTGCCAATATAGGACTGGTCACAAGTTTAGATTTTAATAGTTCAAAAGCATTTAATTGAGCTTCCGAAAATTTAAACACGGTATTCTTCTTTAGCAAATCATACAATGGTTTCGCAGTAACGGAAAATTCCTCTGTAAATTTACGAAAATATGAACAGAGTTCAATAAAGCTCTGTACATCGGGGATAGTTTTAGGTATCGGAAACCTTAATATCGTACCAATACCACTATCAGTAGGACGTATACCTTTATCTGTGATTAAATAACCTAGATATTCAATTTGAGTAAACAAAAATTTACATTTATCTAACCGCAATTGAAGCTTGTTTCGCACTAATACATCAAAAACTCGCTTCAGAGTTACAAAGTGATGTTCTAAAGTCTCTGACGCAATTAAGAAATCATCAATATATCGCCTGATCGAATTAACGAATCTAATGCTTCATTGACATAACGTTGAAATTTTGTAGGAACCGGTTTCAATCCAAACAGCATTTTGAGAAATTCATATTGTCCGAACGGAGTAATAAATGAAGTATATTTAATCGACTCAGCTGCCATAGATATGTGGTAAAGCCCATCTTTTAGATCAAGAAGACTAAAATATTCTTTACCCTTAAGGACATTTAACTGATCTTCAATAAGTGGTATCGGATAATTGTCTCTTGCAATATTCTTATTTAAGGTTCTATAATCTACACACATTCTATACTCTCCGTTTTTTTTTCACTAACACAATAGGTGAAACATATTCCGATTCACTGGCACGAATTATGCCTTTTTCTAGCAAATTATCAAGAATCGATCGTAATTTATCTCGTTCTATATAAGAAAGTCTACGTGCCGAACAATTAAATGGCTTCAGATCTTTTACTAAAATCTTCAATTCTGCCTTAATTTTTGGTATTTCTGGACGCTTAGGTTGTAAATACTTGGTTGAGAATATATTTTTAAAACACAATTGCTTATCTTGCGGTATTTCTGAATTAATTTGCAATGTATCCGTTATTTTGCTTTCTGTTTCACATGCATCAATATTTAAAATTTCGGAAATCTCATCACTCTCAGTAACATCGGGAAAAAATGTTAACAACATACCGTATACCTTTAAAATATCTCGTCCAATAACCACTGGCGCTACCATAGTGGTATTTGGTACTACATACATTAAAAGATTATTCTTATTACGTCCTTCAAAATACATATTTATATTTATAGTTCCTAACTTAACTAAACTACTATTGTTAAGGCCGCAATAAGATTTACCAGAAGGCTTTCGCATCAATGAATGAGGGGCGAATTTTTCCTTGATAAATGAGATCGGACTGCCGGTATCAATACGCGCATGAAATTTCAACTCCCGTTTTTCTTCCGCGTCACTTAATTCAATAATAACATTTTTATGAAATTCATCCTCTCCTTTGAGCTCATTTTCAATATAATTTACCTGTCTTGCTTTTTCTTTTGCTCTTACACTCACTAACCATATGTCCCATTTCACCACATTTAAAGCAGGAACCCTTTTCCCGCTTAGGCGCTGTACAATCCTTTGCCATGTGTCCGTATTTACTGCAGTTGTAACACCTCGCTGTTTTCTGCCACTCGGTATTTGCCTCCTTCGTAACCACGCTCCTAGACTGCACAGATGGATGTCCCGTATGCATTCTGTTGTTCTCCCTGGTTTCTGGTTCGCTGATCAACGCTGCCTCACGATACACTCGATTTCTTTCGTCATTCAATGTAACGCTCTCAAATGCTGCCAACAAGTCTGCCATGGAATCAAATTTTTGAATTCGAGCCTGGTTCTTCATTTGTTTATCCGCAACACCATCAATTAAATATTCAATCATTTCGTCCTCTTCGATTAATATACGGTTACCCAAAATAATTTTGTCATGATAATAAAGACTGAATGCCTCGTTCCGCTTCCATGTTCTCTCTTCGAACCTTCTTCGTATCAATATTTTGTTTTCTCTACGGTCAAACATTTTTTTCATCTGTTTGAATAACTCTGTCGTACTGAACTCAATATGTTCCGGACGCGAATTAAACCATTTAATGGCCTGTCCCCTCAATCTAGTACCAATTAATATTCTGGATGCATTGTCATCCAAATTGTATGTCAAACATAATAATCTAACCTGTTTCTCTCAGTTGCTAAATGAATCATCGACTCCGTTAAATTCTGGCAACAAGTCACTAATTACCTTTACATTGACTTTCGGTTGCGCTTCCGTCGTGTCGGTGCAGAATCTCGAAGAGTTACGCAACACTTGATTCTCTCGTTCCATCAATCGCATTTCTCGTTCCAACAATTGTCGTTCTCTTACCAATAAATCATAATCGTATGGTGCTCTTCTCTGCTCATCGCCTCCGCCTACTTCTGCGTTATTAGCCGTAGACAATACATTGATGTTCGATGCATCACTTTGCCCTCCTCTTCTGTCATCACAGAAATAGTTTCCATCCATTTTCCATCTGGATCTGCCTCTTGCAACCAGCTAATAAGTTCATTTTTCAATCCTGTAGTTTGCAAACCCAACTTTTGCAAAGCTTCCTTGAGCTGAGGCACTTTAAAGTCACTTAAATTCTTCATTCTCACAACTGTATCAAGTTAATCTTCACAAAAGGACACCGTATTATACCACTATTATATCAACGTGCATAAAGCTTGAAACGGAAGATGGTTGCTGCCCGTCGCGTTCAATCACAGATCATACGAATCGACACAGGAAACCACAAACAATCGTTGAAGTCACTTCATTCACTTAAATCAACTGAAATTTCATCCACTGGTAATCCCACTTCTGAAGTTTGTAAGGATGGCAGATGAAAACACACTTATACATGAATAATAATATATTTGATATAATAAATACTTGATGTAAATATTTGTCGTTCACAGACGGACAGGCAATGCTCGCTTCATTTTTCTTTTTCTATTGTTTTTTTACATGCATTGCATGCACGCCGATTACGCTCGAAACGCCTCACGTATTGTATGCACACACATGCATCTCACACTTGGATACACACACTCTTACACATCTGCTCCTGTATCTATTAACATTTGAGCCTTACCCCCTTTTATGTCATTTGACTCTATCTCTACTACGTATTTACGTCTGCCTTCATTCGTAGCGAGGTTTAAATTAAAGGAATCTATTTTCTTTGTGTTATTATTGCGCATTTCATTGTCACGTGCGAAGTTATTATGCCTGCCAGAGCCTCGATGTATTATAACTACGCTTAGAGGTGTCTCCGTATTTTTTCGGGGTTAATCCTAGTATTCTTTCTTCTTCTATTGCCATCGCGATTGCTGAATGCACGGAATCAAACGTCTTGCTACGGATTATCGTCCGTAATCTTTCGTTCAGTCCTACGCTAAAATTACTCAGGACTTGATTATTCAATGTCCTTGCAATACCCAGTTTGACTCTTTTGGAATCATTGGGATCTATAGATAGTGTTTTTACTTCCTGGAGTAATAGTTCTAAACGAGTTCCGTACTCTTTAACACCTTCTCCATATCTCTGTCGGCAATTATTAAATTCTGTTTGCCCAGTAGCTAAGGAACGTTTGGTTGTGAATAATGTTTCCAGGGTATGTTTTAGAGTCGCGTAGTCGTTAATTTCTCGGTATTCAATCTCTAGTAACGCTCTTCCGCTGATTTTAACTCCGAGTACCGCTTCGAGCAGTAGCGTCTGCTCTGTATCCGGCACGAGTCTAGCCGCATATTCGTACGAATTAAGAAAACCTTTCAGTTGTTCGGTTGAACTGCCATCAAAATCTTTGATAATCTTTAAAGCAGAGTGAACTCCGTTCACGTTTAGGGGATCGCCTACTCCCGTTTCGAGAGGCATCTTGCTATATGATACTTGCGAACGCTCTAGTAAGCTAAAATCTAGTGTCGTTATAGGATACTCGCGTGTTGGAGTGATAAATTTACCCTCGAATTCGTCTTTTTCGCTTATATTTGTTGCGGTATCGGAAGTATGATCAATTTCCGGCGCGCACAAACGTCGTCGGGACGACTCTGGTTCTTCCGAGAATATTTCTCTGGTTGTTTCACGAGTATATTCTACTTTCTTATCGAATAATGATTCTAGTGATCTTGATAATGTATTTCGACTAGGCAACAAATACTTTCGCGTTTGTTCTAGTATAGACATGCACAGGCCGTTCCGCGAGTGTAAAGATTCTGGATTACAATTTAGATTTTTCGCTTGCTATCGCTAGGCCGTTACTTTGCAATGTTCGTTCGGTTACTTACAGAACTGTTCTCGCATACATTTCGTCGGTGTGTCGGTCGTCCTTTTGTAAGATGACCGGCTGTGTTGACGAGGTCAGGTCTCTGAACTCGTTGTCGTCTCTTCCTTTGACGTAGTTCGGTGTCATGTGACGCAAGTTGATCCTCGGTATCCAGTCTTCTCCTCCGCCTTAGATCCTCTTCGGGTGTCGATCCTTGGACTCAGACAGCCACGCAGATGGATTTTGTTGGTTTCACCAATTTGTTGCTCAAAGTTGTTCAAAGATTAGCTGAACAGCCTGTTCGCTCTTTCGTCGAGTATACTTGCCAGCGGGTTTTCCGTCTTTGCTGCGATGAACGTCTTCTCAAAGCTCGTCCTTTCTCAGCGTATGGCCACCTCGGCAGCTACGGATGTCCCTTGCGTCTAGAGTAACCAAATTGACGTGTGCTCGACGTTGCAGTCCTCGACGTCAAAGTCCTGGGTTGAATATGCTTTGGCAATCTTCCGTGGACGATTCCAAAATGGTAGATTCGTTGAGTAAGTTCAACGTGTCGAATCTATTGCGTTTTCAAAACGCAGTTAAGCCAAGCAGTTGAAGAATCCCACCGCTGCCACCAAAATTCTTGTGTCCCGAGAGGTTCGACTCGGAGCGGTTGTGGGATTTTGGCTTAGTTGGGTTCGTGAGCGGACAAAGAATTAGAATCCACCAGGCGTTCTTCAATAATACTTAGTTTATTGCAGCTATTCTTGAGCTAGACAGAGGTGACTTGGATACGTTGTGTATTCGTTGATGGTTTGATCGCGAGTCTCCCTTTTGGGCGAGATCCATTGGTTTTATTATCAGCTATGGGATGTGACAAATTAGTAGGAGTAGTCACGCGGTATCATGGAAGTCCACTCGGCAACAACTATAACGTGATCAGTCAGTCACGTTGTGCTGATTCTACAACTCTTGCAATTCTGCGAATTCTATATCTCGGTTCCAGAACCTTCTATGCTGATGCACTACTGTAATCTAGCCTAGAATGTCGGGCACAACAATGAGGGAACAGGAGTTCCGGAATGGTTAAACAGCCAGACATCTCGGGTCCACAAAGGAGCCCTGATATAAGCCATGCACCCTCGCCGGTGGTCACCCGACGATGCTCTACGGTTTTACCTCATCGACATTTATTCCGATCATTACTCGACGGAAGCCACCTTAAATGCATAAATTTCCTTGTCTGCAAACTCCACTTTACAATTTCTAGTTTACATGTGTTTGGAAATGTGGTAACAGCTTCTGGTTTATTTAAATAGCACAATGTGGAATTACTATTCGCGAACGCCCAACTTCACGTCGAATCGTATAGGAATCACGGTGATAGCAGTTTTAAACTCGGTGCATCTATTGAAAATATCGAGAAACCGGAGTGTAAAAATCTAGTTTCCTTCTTTGCGCGGTATTCGAGTAAAAAAGCTAAAATATGCCACTGTGGACCTTGGCTGCTTCGTTGCAAGAATTGACTTTAAAAAATGCAGAACGTTACGGATAGGGTTGTGTAAAGGGCGAAAACTTTTACCAGATGCAGGTTAAACGGAAATCACCTGCGGCGTGCCACGGCGCTTGAATCTCCTGCGCTTAAGCGAATGTGGCTGCCACATGTGTCTCTAAAGCTATGCAAGAAGAACAGAATGAGTCTTGAAAGTGAAAAGCTAACTGAAAATGCCATGAATCCTTCGAGAGCGAACTAGCGTCGAGCTGTATCGCTTTTCAACAATTCCGAAACACGTGTTCGCTGATGAATAGAGCTAAAAGGAAACTATGGGAACGTAAGGCCCTAAAACTGCGTCATTTTCGGCATTTTCTCACAAGGGTATTCTCAAGAGTTTCAGTTCGGTCGCACTCACTAACGAAAATGGATCGCAGTCGCGGGAAATATTTCTGTAGCTTACTTTGCATCCAATTTAAGCTTTTTTTTTAAATTTTAATTATCCTTTTATTTTTATTACTATTCATAGCATCAGCCTTTTTGCTTTGCATGTTAATTTTATTTTTAAGTTTAGTGTTATTTTTAGTGCAGCGTTAGCGCTAGTTTAATTTATTATTTTATTTTTTTAATTCCCTTTCACTTAGTTTTTATTTAAATTATTTTAATTTTGTGCGTGCGTGTGGTGCGGAACAATAGGTAACAGACAATTTACATTTATCGAGTACACAGGCATGCTCCTGTGTTACGGCGAAGCGAGGGGTAATGTGCGTGTGATTTTTGTGAACATTCACGAACTAGATAATCGCGGTGCGTGTATGTGAGATTTTGGTGGAAAAAAAAACTGTGCATAGTGGGGAGCGTCCACCCTCTTTCCTTAAAAATCCCATCGGGCGGATTTCGATATGCCCATGTGGATTTTTACAAGTAAGCAGGTTGACCGCCATACAACATGAGGTGCGTACCTTTCTCACAGTAACGTATTGCCAGGTCATAGTAGTTGCGTGTAGTAAATGAGTGCCATTCAGCGGAGCCCCGTGACTCGCTCCGGTGAGACTTAGATTGCCTGTCTACAGGCATTTTTTTAAACATCGATATCTTGTAAAGAAAGTTTTCAACGCGAAATCGCTGTTCTTGGTCTTCGATTTATATTGGTCCATAGAACGACCCCTTAAAATATTCGCATTCAGTGGCAGCGCACCCTGGAGATCGACGCAACATGCTTTGGAAGACACACTTTCATGATCATGATGAAATCAAAAATTAGATCGCTAAATGGATAAGCTCGAAAGAGAATCCGTTCTTTCGTAGCGAAATTCAATTTTTACTAAAATAATGGATGAATGTAACAGCTTTCGAGGGCAAATATTCCGACTGATGCTATTACACGTTTTGTGATTGACATACATGCTCGAAAAATACGGAAAAACAACGGCTTTCAATGCAACCTCCTAATATTACATCGACCCTTTATGCCTGAGACATCAATGTACAGATTTTCATTCACTGAGTAGGAGCGTGTGGTGAGTGCCCGTTTTTGTCCCCACTTGCTTCAACTTTTGTATTAATATGTCATACGTATCTGTTGCACAATAACAATTGTTTACTCCCTGTCAGATTCACAAATAATGAGATTATTTCATTACACTGAATATTCAGTTGCAAATCTCCGTTACTGGCCGAATTGCGCATTCATGCCTCTGGTGTAAAGGGGAGGATATTAACATCCATCTCTAGTGTAAAGTTGGCACAAGCCTGTGCAAAGTTATATTATTCGGTCGTTTGTGGAGAAATTGTACTTACACGGTTCGAGTAGAAAATCTGAACCAAGTTTGCAGTGATTAGACTGCGGATGTTTATGCAAATGCATATTTTCATAGAGAACAGGTAACGCAATGGAACCCAGATAAAAATATATTTCGTAATTAGAGGTTTCTAAAAACATATTTTTTATTTTGCACTTTTTGCATAATGCATATGTTTTGCATATTTATGTTTAAAGCATATGCAAAAATATATATTATATGTTATTTGCCGTGTATCTGCATATATCATGCTCATTTAAATCATTTAACTCAATAAATTAATTTAATTTATTAGTCAGTACTTGGCTCATAATCGGATAGTGTTGATATCGGTAGACTTAAATAGATTTGAATAAAGCTACATACATTTTATTCTTCATGTTAATAGGTAGTTATAGGCTTTAAAGAGAAAGATGCTGCTGCTATTACGATCGCGCAAGAACTGCTTCAACAAAACAAACTACTGTAAAATTTAATGTTTATAAAGGCTCGTTTAAATACCTTGCCAGCTACGGTTCAGAAACTACCATTAGATCATTCAACAGGAATGTATCTGCAGTGTACAGTTAAATCAGAAAACATCCCTGTGATTGCGAAGAGAAAAACAAAAGAAAGATAAGTGCTACGTTACAAAAAAAAAATACAGGATTTATGGAACTAAGAAAAATTTCACGTATTTTTTTATTTGTTGAAAAGCCTATGCATTGTCTCATCACTGCTTAAATAAATTTGAATTTGCACCAATAACATCATGTGACGTGGAGCGGTCGTTTTCGATGCCATCAAGTTTAGAAAAAAATGCCTATAATTAACTATAATTTTAAGTATAATATATCAAAATAAATGTAAACTGTTTGTTGATACTTAACATTACACTTAACACTTAATATAGTGTACGCATAATATTGTGCATATTTGCATATTTATCGTGCATAAAGATCCGCAGTCTAGTAATGATACTGATGTAGAATACAAGCGATTATTAGGGATATCCAAAATAAGATTGCTGGCTCTACTATCCGCAGTTGGAAGAGTGTTACAATTATTTAATCCTTTAAAATCATATTTTCTTTCAATTGATAAGTGCCCGACAGTTTTAACAAATTTCTTTTCAGATTAACAGGTCTTCAATACTTTCGAACACAAGCATCAGTATTTCGCAATTCGAGAAAAAGAAGGGACGTAGAGAAAAGTACAATTGTTGAAAATTCAGGATACATTAATGATCTCATTTTTAAATTTCAAGAAAGAATGGATTCTGCATTTATACCACCAGGTTTAAATACTATTCTAGTCAATCTAATTGAACATGGAAATATAGACAAAGAACGGTTTATTAAACAAATTATAAATTTTTATACAAATATTGCTTCTTATCTAGAATTATGGGATAAACAATTCGAGGATGTTATTCATTTTAAATAGATTAATTTAAAACGTCAGGTAGACTGGGACTGCATAGAAGAAACTATAGTTTTCATGAAGAAATATTTGCCTGAAAACGAATATCTGGTACTGGAAAATGAATTATTCGACGAAATTTCATATTTGAAATGATACGTGAACTTTGAAAAACTTAAATAATGGAACAATGAAGAAACACCCACCGAAAAGCGTTGAGTTCAAATTTTCAATCATTTCAATGAAAATCATATTCGTTGTGTTCATCTCACAAAAGCTGTAGAATTCGCGCTTCGCTATCTGGTACCAATAAGGCTACCTGTGGTGATGTACGCATGACATTACAGACGAAGCCAAACGCGGACCGCGAAAAGAGACTGGAGATTCTGAGGAATCGTACAAGGGAATTAATTCGTACGATACCGAGATTAACGTCCATTATATATTCAACTTTCACGTATGTAGATCTAATATATTTCATGTATTATTATTATTAAATATAAGTGTGTGTGTGTAATTAAGTAAGTGTTATCTCTCGAACGGACCCACACTACCGAACGAGTGTTTTCTACTATGAATAATTTGTGGACAGCAGATAAATCACAGTTGAATGTTGATACTCTAAAGGCAGTGGTTATAGCAAAGTGCAATTTCAAGTGCAATGCTTGTAAAGACTTCAAGCAATAAATAGAAAACTCGCGATGAACTTGTTAGAAAGGTTCATGCCGTTGCAAAATACTCTTAACTACTCTTAAGACTAATCACTTGTTCGAATTATTTGTACTTTAAATAAACATTTTTTATTGTATTTGTGTTTATTTTATAAAGCACAACTTTTAAAATTTTTATTTAAATTATCCTCCCCCCTTCCTAGTGGATTCAACGTCCCGGATTGCACCGCAGAATAAGTGGCCACCCTATCATTAACATGCAGCCAAACTGAAATTGATTTACAGTTGCGTCGCGTTAGCAGTATTATTAGTTCTAAAGTATAAGATTTAAATTGTCCACCTCGGGCTGCGAATAAACAATCAATATTCAAGAGAAAACGCAGGATGATGATCAGAAGAAGAGCGATATTGACGGTAATTCTCATCAGATTTACACAAGCTTCCGCGTTTATTTATGATATCCAAATCTGAATTAGACGTGGTAACGAAGTAACTGGAAAAGACCAATAAACAAAACTTTTTATGAATTCACGAAATTGTAATTATTCTAATATATAAAATTATATTCAATAATTACTCCATAACAACATTTGATAGTTACACAAATTTTGTGAATTTATAAAAAGTTTTGTTTGCTTTGGACGACTACGTATTAATACATCATAAGTTCTTTATAATTCTGGGATTATTATAAGAATATATGAACGAAATGAAGCTTTTATTTTTAGAAAACGGTTGCCTATTGAAGCAGCCCCGTTCGATGTCGAACACGCGTGGCTACGTCCCTGAGAAGCCGGTGTATATCATCTACCCAAAATACCCCCAAATATAGAGTGTTCGCAATAATTTGTACTATCGTTTTTTTGATAAACTGTAAACACTAGGAAAAATGCAAAGAGGAGGAAGTTGTAGTATATTTCACTAGCAATATGAAAGCGTATCTAAATTTCTGGTATTCTTAACAATTTTCTAGAAACAAAAGTGACCTTCATTTTTTTAAATGGAATGCTACATATTTCTTTTAGATCATATGAAAACGGGCATTAAGACGAGTTCACTCATGTGGTACACTGTGGTCTTCAAGGTCATACAAGGACAGAAATAAAAGAAATAAATTTAACATTTCGTAATACTGTATTTACTAATATGTTTGTAGTAATAAGGTTACACTTCGGGTTCAATGTGACTTCCGCTAACTGTGTGAATGTTTATGTTTTCATAATTCAGATTTCATAAGTAAAGAGTATAGCCGGATAAGGGGGTCAAAAGTACCCCTAAACCAAATTCTATTTGCCATGAGTCATTCGATAGCTTATCAAAAAAGTACAGCGTGTGCCAAGTTTCAGCTCCGTATCTCGACTTGGGGGGGGGGGGGGGGGGGGGGGTAATTGCCAAAAACCAAAAATCACATTTTTCACCAATTTCTCTCATCCGCGTGGATGAAAAATTTTGAAAAAAATCAGGGGCCCTTTAAGTAATCAACCACATATTATAGAATTTATTAGATTTTTAAATTAGAAAACCAATCTGTGACAAATAAAAAACGAAAAAAATGATGAAGAATGCCGGTTTGGGAATGAAAGAGTCGCGGTACTAGATTCATATTTCTTGAGTAAGTGCATATTATTAGCATTATTGTACTGAAATTTTTTCAAATTTTTCAGTTTGGTGCGCCATAGAAAAATCTGGGAAAAAAATCAGTGCAATAGTACCAATAATATGTACTTACTCAAAAAATATGAATCTAATACCGCGACTCCTTCATTCCCAAGCCGGCATTTTGCATCGTTTTTTTTTTTCCGTTTTTTATTTTTCACAGATTGGTTTTCTAATTTAAAAATCTGACAAAAATTCTATAATATGTGGTTGATTAATTAAAGGGCCCCTGATTTTTTTTCAAAATTTTCCATCCACGCAGATGAAAGAAATTGGTCAAAAATGTGATTTTTGGTTTTTGGCAATTACCCCCCCCCCCCCCTAGTCGAGATACGGAGCTGAAACTTGACACACATTGTACTTTTTTGATAAGTTATCGAATGATCCGTTGCAAATCGAATTTGATTTAGGGGTATTTTTGACCCCCTTATCCGGCTATACTCTTTAATATGTTTAATAATACGTCATCATTATGTATCGTTATTCTACGCAGGAAAAAATGGATATGTTAAATGTTTGTTACGAATGTAATTAAAATAAGAAACAAATTAAATTAGTGTATGGAGAAACATATCCACAGACCGTACAACCTAGTGAAACGCAGTATCTCTATCTTAATAAGCGTTTCAATGAAACAGGATCTGTAATGTCGAAACATCAGAGGATCCGTTGAATGATACCTTCAGAAAACAAACAATTAGAAATACTTCTTCATTTTGAAGAAGATCCATCTACTTCGATAAGAAAAGTAGCCAGACTGTGTGATGTTTCAATTTCATCAACAAATAAAGCTCTACACTTATACGATTACAAACCAGTTTTAATAATAACATCATGTTTAATCTACATGATGCTCACTTTTGGACGACCGAGAATCCGAAATTGAATAGACAGGCAAATTTTCAAGTACAATTCGAAACAAATGTTTCGCGTGGAATAAATTATGTAACATTTTAACTAAATCCATATTTTTATACTGGAATTATAAAGGGAAATAGATATTTACAATTTTTAAATTGCAAATTTCAAAATGATTGGGCACTACTGCCATTGTTTCTTGTACGAGACATGTATTTCCAACCAGAAGGTGCTCCTCGTAACTGTAGATCGGTACATCATTTTTTACATAATATGTTTAATAATAAATGGATCGGAACATACAGACCCACAAAATGGCATGTAAGATTCCCCGATTTGTCAGAACTAGATTTTTTTGTGGGGTTATATTAAAGATATAGTTTACACTATGCCATCGAGAAATTTAGACGACTTGCAAATTAAGATAAAAGAAGCGTGTGCGTCCATATCTAATGCTACATTGACAGAAATTACAAGGAGTGTGGTCAGCAGTGTTTAGAAGTGGATTTTTGTAAATACAATATTACGAAATGTTAAATAACCTTGAAGACCATAGTGTACCATATGGTTGAACTCGTCCTAATACCTGTTTTATATGATCTAAAAAGATATGTAGCATAGCATTAAAAAAAACGAAGATCACCTTCGTTTCAAGAAAAATATTAAAATATAAAAAATTTAGATACGCTATGGTACTGCTTATAAAATATACTAACAACTTCCTCATTTTCGGCTTTTTTCTGATCTTTACCGTTTATGAAAAAAATTATGCTATAAATTATCGTAAACACCCTGTATCGTTTCTTCTTAAGCGAAGCCATCGCTAGGACTGGCAAAAATTTTGCATAGGAAAATCTTTGAACTTCCTCGATGGTAATTATAAACAGAACGTGACTTTCTATCTCTCATTATGTATAGGTGACATCAGTAGCGTACAGATACGCTATAAAACAAGTAATTCGAAATAACATTGAAGAGTAAGACCTTCTGTCCACAATGTGCCTTGGTATCAACATGTACGCATAGCGTATGAGACGAATATGCTTCAATTCTGCTTGCGATGCGTCGCGTCAAAGGTGTGTACTCGCAGCGTATGAGATGGATACGACCAAAGAGATGGCAGATGCCTTTTAATTGCAAAAAGTACAGTACCGAAAATTCGAAGTGACGATGAAGGCGTGCCACTTTTGCATAATTATAATGAAATAAGAAAATTCTGGATACAACCCTTAACACAGGAAAACATCGAACGACGCTTCGTGGACAGCCGTGCATTGTTTTACATTGGATATTCAGCGCGTCGTTAACACAACACATCGCTGACAGAAGGCCTAAGACTTTTTATATCAATAAAGTTGTCGAGAGGTTCATGCAATTAAATAAAAAGTAATATTTAAGAATAATATTACTCACGTTCTCCTGTCGCCAAAGAGTATTAACAAAACATGGTATCGCAAAGGGCGGGAGCGTGTACCTTCCCTTAAATCTCTGCCTTCCGTGTGAAAATTTTGAAAAAATTCTGTTCAACTGAATGTTGTGGATAGTTATTGATGTCACCGGTCACTGAAATCTTGTGCGTCTTGTAAATACTTTTATAGAGAACGTTTCGTCCTAAAATGCACGTAACTTTATCCAGAAACAAGTTCGGTATTTATTGTACTAATTTGCAAAGAATAACTGGGTCATGCCATGCCGAAGCTATCACCTTTTGCTGCCAACATCAGGGATTTTTTTCCGCCGCGTTCAATTAGAATATTACGTGCTTCTAAAAGCATTAAAGACCATCGTCATTTACATTCATATCCCACAGATTAAAGAAACTCTTCTTTAATTGTCAATAGCATCATTTTGTCGTATACTAATCTTGTTGATATTGTTTTTACATTTTATTGAAGGTATAATGGGGTGCGAGCGGTACAGGAAGCCGACCGGAATAGCACATCTCGCGGCTATCGCACGGCCCGTTTACCCGAAACGGGGGCACGTCGGGCCTTTTACAGCTCATTGTTACGTTAATTTTCAACTACCCATCCTAATAAAGGGCTTATTTTGTAGCTACAACTTCAAGGAATGGGGAAATATATTTTTTAAATTTAAACCCGTCATGGTCTTCATGGAAAAATTTAGAAAAAAGGATTTTGTTTACAATTGTTACAATGAAAAGTTACTTGTCCCAAAAAGCAAAAAAAACGCACTGCGATAGATCGAAGCTTGTAGATTAAATTGAGAAAAAAGAAGATCTCAATCGGTTGAGTAGTTTCTGAGATAAAACTTCAAAAGCACAGGCTGTCTTCTTCTAAAATGGCCAAAAATTACAAAATTCAAAGGTCCGTATCTTTTAAACAATTTCGAAGAAAGCTAAATGATGACTTAAACCCCCCCTAATTTCACATGAACTACAATATATTTCAGTTAGAACAAAATCCCTGATATCGACGTCAAAAAGTGATCGTTTCGGCATGGAATAACTAAACTTGGAAGAAACATACCCATTTAAGTAAAGGCTTATTCTAATACGCAAATTATTTGTGGCATCACGTGCGCGTACATAAATGCGTTTCACTTTCTTTTCTTTCGCTTCGCATTTCAATCTTGTGTTAACGAATTTTTGGATGACCGATAAGACAATGACGCAACAATAGTCATCCCTTAATCACAGAGTAATTTGCTATAAAAATTAGTAAAAGTAAAACTCATTAATTAAAATGCTTGTGCAAGTGTATTATTTATGTTTATTGTTTCGTAAAATTGTATTTCTTGAATTCATGTAATATTAGAATTATGCATTTCTTAGATATTCAATATTAAAAAACTGTCGAAGAAACCAACGAAAATGTAGTTAACGATTTTTACTTTTATAACGACAATGTGTGCATTATAATATTAATTGCAAGAACTATAACGTAGTAGAAAATGCGTATAAAAGGTTATTGAAAGTGTTACCTTTTCTCCTGACACTTCAAAGAGTTCGAATTAAGAAAAAACTGAGAAACCACGCTCATAGTGAATCTTGTAAATTGAATTATTTAATAAAGGCGGTGTAGTTTACACAGACCGATCTACAATCTTTCTAGTCACGTTCTCGACTAACGACGACGCAACGCACGTGCTCCTCCCGCGAAATCTACCCCATCTTTTGTTTTCAGCGCCGGCAATGGGCGGCCAAGGGCCCTCCACCAAAGCTTCGATAATTCTACTGTAGCTCCTGTAATATTGGCAGAATATTTTAAATTATGTCAGTCGAAGATATTTACAGACATTTACATATAGCAAAAAATGTGGGAACGTTTAATTAATTAGTTGTAATTCAATCATATTCAAAGCACGTGGTATTCCCGTCTGGTCGCTGATTCCACTAATACGTCCCTAGTCACTACCCACTACGGACGATACACGCCACTCTGTCTCTCTTGCCTCACTCTCTCTCTCTTTCCAGTCGCTTCGTAACTTCAAACTCCTCGCGATTTCGTTGATAATGTTTAACCCTCATACAGTACACCTCTTTCCATTCTACATTTTACTTAATGTTATGAGTAGACTGCGGATGTTTATGCACAATAAAAAATTATAGGCATTTTTTTATAAATTCTATGGCGCCGAAAACGACCGCTCCACGTCACATGATGTTATTGGTGCTAATTTAAATCTGTTTAAGCAGTGATGAGGCACATGCATAGACTCTTCTACAAATTAAAAAATACGTGAAATTTTTCTTAGTTCCATAAATCCTGTATTTTTTTTTGTAACGTAGCACTTATCTTTCTTTTGTTTTTCTCTTCGCAATCACAGGGATGTTTTCTGATTTAACTGTACACTGTACATACATTCCTGTTGAATGATCTAATGGTAGTTTCTGAACCGTAGCTGGCAAGGTATTTAAACGAGCCTTTATAAACATTAAAGTTTACAGTAGTTTGTTTTGCTGAAGCAGTTCTTGCGCGATCGTAATAGCAGCAGCATCTATCTCATTAAAGCTTATAACTACCTATTAACATGAAGAATAAAATGTATGTAGCCTTATTCAAATTCATTTAAGTCTTCCGCTATCAACACTATCCGATTATGAGCCAAGTGCTGACTAATAAATTAAATTAATTTATTGATTTAGATGATTCAAATGAGCATGATATATGCAGATACACGGCAAATAACATATAATATATTTTTTTGCATATGTTTTAAACATAAATATGCAAAATATATGCATTATGCAAAAAGTGCAAAATAAAAAATATGTTTTTAGAAACCTCTAATTACTAAACATATTTTTGTGTGGTAACACATTGTGTTACCTGTTCTCTATGAAAATATGTATTTGCATAAACATCCGCAGTCTATTTATCAGTAATCGACTACATCAGCACACAGTGATGTGGAAACCCGTTTTTTGCGGTCAAAATTATTTTAGCGTTACTTCAAGGTCTAAGGTTATAGTGAGGTTAAGGTGTCCCCCATTTTTTATACAAACAAATTTCCTAAAATTTTGTTATAGTAGTTAAATAGAAAAATCAAGTGAATTGTTTTTTCCATATTTTCCCTATTTAATTGCATGCACAAATTCTATAAAAATTCTAGCACATTATACACGCTGTTATTTATAGTTGTGAATTTTTCAGGTATTTGCGCTGCAAATCCTAAGCACGAAAAATAAAAAACGCTGATGTATTATGAGAGTGCATATTTATTTGTACTACCGGTACTAATCATCTCATGACTGATCCTAATTCTTTCGTCCATTATGAAACCTCACCTCTAACCTATACTAAAATTTTAATAAAATAAAGCGGAAATCATGAATGACAATTTTGCATTTTTTTTTGCATATGTTTAAAAAAACAGGGTTCGAACACCTACAAACGACTATAATTATCAAATGAGCATTACAATAATTACTTGAGCTTATCGAGAGATATTCAAGGAGCAACATATACTTTTTGAGATTTTAGAAAATATAGCGCGTAACACAGTATCCGATTTCGATGATTTTTGCATATGTTGTAGAAATCACCGGTTTGAATAATTTTCTCCCCTTGCAAAATTGTCGCACTCTCGTAACTTTCGAGCTATTTACAAAAATACTTTCGTTATTGGTATATTTAATTCTGCCCGTATGGGTACATCTCTGACACAGCCACCACATAGCCGGCACTCTGCAGCCCGGTGGTATGTTTACATTCATCGATGATCGGTCCCTGTAACTTTATGTCGCATCTGTTTTACGAACAAACGAACAGCACTCTTGAAGCTCTCGTTCACACCTGCATATGCGAGAAAAAATTAGTTCTTCGGCCACGTTCGTACGTAATACATCGAGATATGTTAAATTCGCCTGACAACCTCCTCGTGGTACATATCGGTTAATACTAATGTCGGCGATACTTTACAAATTTTTGATATTGTAGGCGTGGCTATTTAATTGTTTCCGGGATATTAATTAAAAACTTTTGGTACAATACATAGAATTCTGCTTGTACAGGCGTAACTACTATAATCCTCTTCGCTATAACAGCCGTAGTCTTCGAGTGTCAACTGCCAATCTTGGTACCAATGGGGTATGCCAACTGGTTAAAATGGTCAAAAGTGACCCTAAACCAAATTCGATTTTCCATGGGTCATTTGATAGCTTGTCAAAAAGGTGCAATGTGTGCCAAGTTTCAGCTCAGTATCTCGTCTGGGGTCGGGGGGGGGGGGGGGGGGGGAGTAATTGGCAAAAAGTAAAAACTATATTTTTGCTCAAATTCTCTCATCTGCGTATATGAAAAATTTTGAGAAAAATCAGAGACCATACGTTATACAATTTTTTCAGATTTTCAAATTGAAAAATCAAGCTACGAAAAATAGAAAACATAAAAAAGATGCTGAAAAATGCTGGTTTGGGGTTGAAGGAGTCGCGGTACTAGATTCATATTTTTTGTGTATCTACATTTTATTTATACTATTATACTGAACTTTTTTCAAATTTTCCGGTTTGGGGAGCTAGATATAACAAAATAAAAAGCTAACTTTCTCGCTGTTCTTCTTGCAGAACTTCTTGCAAGCTAGTCACATGTACGGCGAACTTTTGTATATTCTTTATGAAATAAATGTTTTATGCAATATTTAACGCTCGTACATACAGCAAACTAACACCGGAATTAATTAAACTAACCAAACCAAATCAATTGAAGTTTTATGTGTGTGATATTTTGTCGTATGAACGAAATTCTCAAGAACGTCGGTCCTGCGACAGAGTACGTAAACCGCGGCCCACGTTTTATCAGTTCGAGCCCCCTTTAAATTTATTTTTTTTTTACATTAATTACATTGCTAACAATTAATTACTTACATTTTCTTAAATCCCCGCTATATAAAATTGATCAATATTTGTTTACAAGTGTTTTATATTATGTAATATATAATATAATTATTATAACGTACTATAACAATGATTAAAGAAAGAGGAAATGTTAAACAACACTATAATTGACCAAACATATGACAAAAGAAACAATAGCAGAAAAAGCGCTTCATAGTCATGTGTGCGTACATTACAGATTAAAATATGTAAGAAAATATTATATGGTTAGAATTAAAAAACAAGAAAGTAATTAATTGTTAACAATGTAATTAATGGAAAAAGGAAGATGAACCTAAGGGGGACTCGAATCCATTAAAAGTGGGCCGCAGTTTACGTACTCTGCCGCAGGACCACCGACGCTCTTGAGAATTTCGGTCATACGACAAAATATCACGCACATAGAACTTCAATTGATTTGGTTTACTTAGTTTAATTAGTTCCTGTGCTAATTTATTGTATGTAAAAACATTAAAACTTGCATAAAACATTTATTTCATAAAGAATATATGAAAGTTCGCCATACAAGTGACTGTGGCACGGAAGAAACAACGAAAAAATTAGTTTTATATTTTTTCAGTATATAAATTTACAGTATATAAATAAGACAAAATATAAAGCAGGTTAGGTTAGAAGATAAAAGTCAAATAGAATAGGATAGGTTAGGTAGAGGGAAAAGGAGAAGGATAAAGGAAAGGTATGTGAGATAAGATAAAAATGAATTATATAGGAAATTATAAACCGATTCCAATTTCATGGCAGTAAGGAAAAATCTGACAAAAATTCAGTATAATAGTATCAATAATATGTAGTTACGCAAAAAATATGAACTTAGTACTGCGACTCCTTCAATCCCAAACCGGCATTTTTCACCACTTTTTGGCATTTTGTATTTTTCACAGCTTGGTTTTTCAATTTTAAAGTCTGAAGAAATTCTATAATGTACATCTGGTTAACTAAAGGGGCCCTGATTTTTCTCAAAATTTTTCATACACGCAGATGAGAGAAATTGAGCAAAAATATGATTTTTTATTTTTACCAATTACTGCCCCAAGTCGAAATACTGAGCTGAAACTTGGCCCACACTGTTCTTTTTTGATAAGCTACCTATGACCCAGGGTAAATCGAATTTGGTTTAAGGGCACTTTTCACCCCCTTATCCGGCTACATCGTTTGCCCTTGTAAAGAACGTTTGAGGGCTGTCGCATCAACTTGGCCATTCGGCGATGTGAACAGGAAAATTATCTAGGTGAAGACGGTGCTAAGCCAAAACCGAACTGCAACACTTAAAAGATCATCCAAAGGCACGTACCGTGGGTTTTGGACGCTCTCCGATGTCGGGAGCAAGACTATATTGCATATATTATTTGGCCGTGTACATGCATTCATCATGTTCATCTGAATCATCCAACTCAATAAATTAATTTAATGTATTGGTCAGGATCACAGCCGGATAGTGTTGATAGTGGTAAATAAAATGAACTTAAATAGATTTGAATAAAGCTACATACATTTTATTCTTTACGTTAATAGGTACTTCTAAACTTTAAAGAAAAAGATGCTGTTGCCATTAAGACCGCACAAGAGGTGCTTCAACAAAACGAATTACTTAAAAATTTAATGATTATAAAAACTCGTTTAAACACTTTGCCAGCTACGATTCAGAAATTGGAAACCATAGGTTTACCATCAGATCATTTAGGAGGAATATACATGTAATGTATAATTCAATTAGAAATTATCCCTGTGATTGACGAGAGAAAAATGATATGAAAATAAGCGTTATATTACAAAAACATCCAGGATTTATGGAATTAAGAAAAATTTCACTTATTTTTATATCACTACTTGAGTAAATAAATATGCACCGATAACATCATGTGACGTGGAGCCGTCGTTTTCGGCGTACGAACTAATTTTTATTGACAGACGCCACCGACTAACGCCATCAAATTTTGAAAAACTGCTTGTAATTTACTGTAATTCTAAGTATAAGAGATAAGTGTTAATTGTAAAATATTTGTTGATACTTAATGTGGTGAACTTTTCGAAACGTTACTCAGTCACTTTGAATATATTGTAGAAATCTTAATTTTGAAGAACTTTTTCCTCTTGCAAAAATGTCGGGTTCTCCTACTTTCCGAGGTATTCGCGCAAAGCTTTCGTTATTGATACATTGAATTCTGCTCGTACGTGTGCACCTTTGACGCAGCCCCACAAACATAGCCGAACTCTGCCGCCTGCCTCGATGTTTATATTCATCGGTGATCGGTCCTTTTATGTCGCATCTATTTTACAAACAAAGGAACAGCTCTTTTGAAGCGTCTCGTTCACGCCTGTATATGCGGGAAAAAATTAGTTCTTCCGCCACGTTCGTTACGTTCGTACCATGGCGAATATCTTTTTAAAAAATGTCATGGACGACCTGAAACGATTGGTGCCGTTTTCGACGAAATGGCCACGTTCGAAATTCGTTTGCAAAATAACAAAGACGACGGTTGCAATACATCTTCGCAAAAATACACACACGCGCAATAAAACGCACAAGCACATACACACACGATATGCAAAATCCGCCCAACAACCTCCTCGTGATGCATACCGATTAATAACAATATCGGCCGTATTTTACCAATTTTGTACCGTTTATGACTTTTACATACAAACTTAATAAATTAATGATTTTAATGTTGGATAAGTGGTTAGGCTGGCCAAATTAACATGATTAATATGTATATTAAGTTAGGTTCGGACTGACGGCTGCCGCCAAAAGTCACTTTTAATGACAGAAAAATTCCTAAATCGTAAAGAATTTGCCGAGTACCGCTGCCAGGATACACTTGATATTTTCGCGCATATTCAGGTGTGAACGAGAGCTCAAGGGAGTTGTGTGTATGTAAACAAAGCGCCGGGCGGCAGAGTGTCAGCTATACTTGCGCTCTGTCCCCGATCCATACGTGTAGTGAAGATTCAATGTACCGATAACGAAAGCTTTTTTGCAAATATTTCGGAAACTAGGAGAGTCCGACATTTTTGTAACAGGAAAAGTTGTTCAAAATGGTGTTTTTTAAAATGTATCCAAAAATCATAAAAGCGGAGACTGAGCAACGTTTCGACAAGTTGATCCTTATTATTATACTTAACACTTAATATGATATGTCTATACTTAATGCTGTTCATATTTGCATATTTATCATACATAAAGATCCGCAGTCTATTAATAGTACTAAGTAAAATGTAGAGTGGAAAGAGACGAATTATTACCTGAGGATCTTCCATATAATTATTTCTGGGCGGCGTATGAGGGTTAAACATTACAAACGAAATCGCGGCGACTTTGAAGTTCCAAAGCGACTATAAAGAGGGAGAGAGAGAGGGTGTGACAGGAGAGACAGAGTGCCGTCTAGTGCGGCGCAGCAGGGTATATGGGCTGTAGCGGGTAGCGGTTAAGGACGCATTAGTGGAATCAGCGCACAGCTGGAAATTCTGCTACGTACTTTGAATATAATTGAATTACAACGCATTAATTAAACGTCCCCACAGTTTTGTACTACATGTAAATACCTATGAAGATCTTTGACTGATGACAATTTAAACTATTTTGCCAATATTGCAAGGACTATAGTAGAATTATCAGTTTCAGTCGAGGGCCCTTGGCCGTCCATTGCCGTGACCTAAGCAGTGGTTGGGGGGCGATTTCGCGGGAGAAGCATGTGCGTTGCGGCGTTGCGTCGTCGTTAGTCGAGAACGAGACTGCGCGGAGTTGAGATGGCTCTGTGTAAAATATATCGAATTCATTTAATAATTTAATTTTTTTCATTGTGTCCTGCCGCAGAAGATCCACTGTAAAGAGTGGTGTTTCAGTTCTTCGTGATTTAAAATTCTTTGAAGAATCAGCAGAAAAGGTAACACTTTCAATAATCTTTTATATGCATTTCCTATTGCGTTGTAATTCTCACAATTACTATTATAATACGTACATTGTTGTGATAGAAGTAAAATTCATTAACTACATTTTCGTTTGTTCCTTCAATAATTATTTGAAAATTGTACATATAAGAAATGAATAAATCTAATATTACATTCATTCAAAAACTAAAATTTTAAGAAACATGAAACATAAGTAACACGTTTGCACGAATCTTTTAATTAATGAATTTTTCTTCTACTAGTTTTTATACCAAATACGCTAATAATAGTTTATTTTAGGGATGGGCGATGTTCAGAAATCATTTATATTAACATTAGTGTTGATATCGCTGTTATCAACAACATTCAGTTCAATAGAAATTTTCAAATCCCTAACACGGAAGATTGGGATTTAAGAAAAGCTGCCCGCTTTTATCCTTTGGGATACCTTGTTTTGTTGCCATTCTTTCATCTGGAGAAGATAAGTAATATTATTCTTAAATATTAATTTTTATTTAATTTCATCCCCTCGATGACGTTTCATTCATATAAACAGTCTTAGGCCTTCTGCAGGCGATGTGTCAGCGACACGCTAAATATCCAGTGTAAAACTTCTTCAAATTATTCAAAAGTAGCGCGCCTTCATCGTCACTCGACATCTTTGATACTATACATTTTGTAACTAAAAGGCATCTACCATCGTTATGTTTGTATCCATCTCATATGCTTAGAGTACATACAGACCTTTGACGCAACGCATCACAAGCAGAATTGAAGCCTATTATTTTGGGGATGGGCGATGTTTGGAAATCATCGATATTAACATCAGTGTTGATAATTCTATAATGATTATCGATATTGCTTAATATGTATGAGGTTTAACATTTTATGTAGTTTTTAAATTTTGAATTCATATTTTTTCAGGAAGTTGTAAACTAATTTGCATGCCTTAAGGTTTTGCTTAAAGATTAACATAGCGATTAACCAGGTATACATTATAGAATTTCTTCCAGATTTTTAAATTGAGAAACTAAGCTGTGAAAAATAAAAAACACAAACAAAATGATGAAAAATGCCAGTTTGGGATTGACGCAGTCGCTGTACTAGATTCATATTTTTTGTGTAAGTACATGTTATTGATACTATTATGCTGAATTTTGTAAAGGCTTTTCGATTTGGTGCGCCATAGTAATAAAACTAACTTTTTCATTGTTTCTTGTGTGCCACAGTCACTTGTACGGTGAAATTTCGTATGTTCTTTATGAAATAAATGTTTTATGTAATGTTTGATGTTTTTACATACAGCAGACTAGAACAGGAATTAATTAAACTAAGTAAACCAAACCAATTGAAGTTCTATGTGCATGATGTTTTGTAATATGAACGATATTCTCAAGAGTCTGTGTTCCTGCAGCAAAGTATATAACTCGCAGCCCACTATTCATAGGTTTGAGCCCCCCTTAGGTTCACCTCTACTTTACATTTACGTGACACGTAACAGTTTTCACGATTTATGTTTTCTTTGACTTCAAGGTCATCCGAAGGTTATGGTATACTAGGTCGTTGAATTCGTCTTACTACGGGCTATAATACTGTTAAGTCAAACATACAAAGTGCTATTTATAAGAATGAAGGATTGATAACCAAAAAATCTTTCCAATTTTTTTATTGCAATATATAGCCAACCGAAAACATTAACTTTTGTTTAAAATATTTTTTTGTCAGATCATCGCCAGTACTTGAAAAATCGCGAAAAGTATTACGTCAGATATTCTGTATAACCATTGGCTGCCTATGGATTTTGTGTTTGAGAAAATTTTGCAAGGCAACTATTAGATGTGGCAACTAATTTGAACTACAATTTTATCTTATATACGTTAAATAATATCATAAAATTACAATCCTTCATTCACAATCAACTATCCTGCCCTAGATATCAGCGCATGTCCCAATATGCGTGGTTTCGATGTGGCTACGTAGATAATATGCCACAAGAGTTCAAAAATCCTGTGAAGTTTTGCGTCACAGATTTACAATTCGACATAATAAATTGTGTCGAGTGTGACGATGTCGTCGCTTTGAAATGTTCATAGTTCAAGAAGCATTTGTGTTTTATTCGCTACTTCCAGTAAAAGTACACTACTGTGAAAATTCCATTGAATAATTTACGCATAAAAAGAAAGATGCATAAATGTATCTTTCATGTGTTATATACTTTATGAATTTAACTATATTTTCAATGCAACCTATGGAAGCCAGTTTGGACAGTAAAATGTCACTATTCACATTATCAAAAGTTTCACAGAGGTCAAGAAATGCAGCTAGAACCTCTTTTCTGTTTGTCAGAGCTTCTTTTACTTGTAACGTTAGGTTTACTAGATTATCCATAAAAGATCTTCCTTTCCTAAAGCCGCATTAATTGTTGGCTAACATATTATTATGCTCTAGCTACGATTAGAGTCTGTTTTTTTATAAGTGACTCGAAAAGTTTCCACAAACATGAGGACAACAATATAGGTCTTACACTATTCCCGTCAGGTTTTTCAATAAAGTGTAAGAAGGATTCCTTCCAGTTATATGGGTAATCATTTGTTGCACACATTTACTTTATTGGCATATTCTGCAAAATTTCGCAATCAATGCCGTCTACTCCTGTTGCTGATTTAATGTTTGCGGACTTCAAAGCTATATTAAATACGGTGAAATTAAAATAAGTATCAAGAAAATCGTTTGTATTGCACTGTGGGAGTAAAGCTGGATCTGCGGAGGCCTATAATGGGCGTATTTTGTCTAGAGTAAAGATTGCTTTGTTTTCTAACTCAAGATTTTCTGACACGTGAAAGTCATTTATTTTGACCCATTTATTTTTGAACACTTTACATTTATTTCAAACAAAATTAGGATAAGATAGAAAACTAATTGGTTTTGCAAACTCTCTAAAACACACTTTTTTATTTTTGTTAAACATTTTTTCCGTTTATTTGTTTAAATTTTCTTTCTTTTGCAAAAGCGGATCTCTTTTTGTACTGCATGAGGTTGTTCAAATTTTTTCTGTAATCCCATGCTTTTTCTTTTGAAAGAAGCTTTTCTAAGTCGTTCAATTTTGTTACACTCATCGTCTCACCAGGGAACTGGGTTCTTTGTTTGATTTTTGCATGTGTATTTTGTAGCAGAAGTACAGCGTTTTATAGAGTCGCTTATAACGCTAACAAATCTTTCATACTTTCTGCTAGCTGGCAGCTTATCGTAGTCCTTTCAAAAAAACTCCTTTGAATCTTTTTCCGAGTAATTTGCGAACTGGGACTGATTGGTTTTAGTCGACTTTAGTTTAACCGTTTTTTCTTGTAATAATAATTTTCTATGTTTACACTTATGTAAACAGGATAGTGATCGAGCACTTTTACGTTAATTTTATCCGATATTTTCATAGATGGAAACACGAGATCTGTATTAGATTTTGTTTTTCCTGTGTAAATCAATATGAGTATTAGAATTTTCGTTTAATAAGTATAAGTTATTTTTTTCAATACTTCGATCAAATCTTTCGCCATTTATATCTGTGCTTTCACAGATCCGTTTAATATCCTGAGTGTTAAAGTCACCTACTAATATACTATGGTTGTTATTCAGATTCCCTGCAATTGTATCCAATTGCGTTTGCGTAACAGTGTGGCCAGAAACTCTATAGCATGCTATTAAATTAAGCTGCCTGCGAAACATTTCTAATTCTTATACCGCACATTTCAACACCATCATTCATAAAGATATGCACCCTGTGTTTTCTAAAAGTTAAGAAGCCTGCAATATTGAACTCCTTTTTCCATCTAAGTTACGACTCAGCGCAAATGTACACATATGTCGAAGTGCTGGATGATAACCTGCGAATTTTATATTCGTTGTGTGACGCTTCATGTGTTCCAGAATAAGATTTTTATAGACGACGTTTTTGAGATTTCTTGCATGATGTGTGACCGTCAACATTTTTTAATCGACATCCTCAGTATGTGGTCGATGCGTCAAGTCGTTTCTTTTGTTGCATTGGGGTTCGCCTCAGAGGAATCGTTATCTGTGTCCCGGATGCCCAGTTTTTCGTGAGGTTGCCAGACAGTTCTTGAGCGATTTTCCTAACGGGTCTATGTAATCTGTTTTTACTGCTACGTACCGATAGTAGCGGGTAAATCTTATTTATCATATCGATCAGGGCTGCGGTGTTGGTGGCGTATACTTTGGATATTTCTAGTGGATTTAGTGAGCTGAAAATGTTTTCTCAAAGACTTTGGAATCGTGGCTTGTCCAGTGCGTAATTATTGTTTTTATTTTTAATGCTGTCTTTCGCTAGTTTGAGTAATTCGTCTATTCATTTATTTGTCGGAGAAGGAGATGTGGCGCGCTTTTGTTTTCCTGCTGCGTGGGCTGCCCTCTATTTTAGCATAGAATATGCTTATGCTGGGGGGTACCGGAAATTTTTGTAACACTTTTCTTGTAACGCTTCAGATCAAACGAAAAGTGAAACGCTATGCGTCATCATGTGGTGAGTCATTCATCGCAGCATTTGAAGGTCGCTGTGAACATTGTTGTGGCATGCGCAAATTGTGAGAATATTGTCGCAATTTTATGTATCAAATTAGTGCAAATAGAAATGTTGAAAAGTTGTCGATGTTTAAAGGTGCAAGTATTTCAGCAAAAGTTGGAGCATATTCTATGCACGGCTTTAATGTCTATAAAGGCGCGTATTTTTTTCTTGAAGTTGTTGCTAGGAGGGGAGTTTTGAAATTTAGATCACTTAATTTGGCCAGATCGGTTTGATGATAGTAAGAGTTACCTTTTGTTTGCTGCTTTGTACGTGTTGGGTTCTCCTTCGTCTGCTGTTTTTATTTTTGTCTCTATTTCTACAGTGCCTTTCTTGTTTATAGTGAAGACTAGCTGATGGTTAGATATGAGGGGATTCGAATTAGTGTTGATTTCAGAGCACGTTTTCTGTGTGTCTGTATTGTATGGACATTGCTTGGCGATGTGTCCTTCTTATTTGCATAAGTGACAGTATAATTTGTCTGTAGTAACAAATATTCTGTGTATGTTGCCATCTATTGTCACTTTAAATTAACTTGGAATCTTTTTACCATCTTCTGGATTTTGACTCAGTATTAGCATTGGTCGGATGTCTATGATTACATTATTAATTGTGGCTGTACTTTCGAATGGGACCTGTTGCTGATCGGCATGAAGTTTGGAGGGAAGGTGGGGGGTAGGTGGAGAAACCCAAATCTAAAATTTTAGGTGCGGGTATTTAATAGTTTTCCTGATATTCATTAAAAAACTTTCGGTACAATACATTAAAGGGTATAGCCGGATAAGGGGGTCAAAAGTGCCCCTAAACCAAATTCGATTTTCCATGGGTCATTCGATAGCTTATCAAGAAAGTACAATATGTGCCAAGTTTCAGCTCCGTATCTCGACCAGGGGGGGGGGGGAGTAATTGGCAAAAATAAAAAATCACGTTTTTGACCAATTTCTCTCATCTGCGTGGATGGAAAATTCTGAAAAAAAATCAGGGACCCTTTAATTAACCAACCACACATTACACAAATTTTTTCAGATTTTCAAATTAGAAAACCAACCTGTGAAAAATAAAAAACGAAAAAGAATTATGAAAAATGCCGGTTTGGGAATGAAGGAGTCACGGTACTAGATTCATATTTTTTGAGTAAGTACATATTATTGGTACTATTGTACTATATTTTTTTCAGATTTTTCGGTTTGGTGCGCCATAGTTAAAAAAATCAAAAACTAACTTTTTCCTTGTTTCTTGCGTGCCCCAGTCAGTTATACAGCGATTTTTGGTACATTCTTGATCAGATAAATGCTTTATGCAATGCTAAATGTTTTCACGCATAGCAAACAAACACAGGAACTAATGAAACTAAATAAATCGACCATTTGTCATTATGTCATACACATTACACTCCGTAATACGTAAGGGATTTTCAAGAGCGTCGGTGGTCCTGCGGCAAAGTACATGACTGCCAAGCGGCTGCGCTGACTTTTCGTAGGTTCGAGCCCTTTTTAGGTATCGTTTTTTTTTGCTTTTTTTTCTAATTCCTAACTATATCAAGATGTTCAATGTTTGTTTAAAAATGTTTTAATAATTTTTTTTTAATATTTTAGTCTGTGGTGTATGTAAATATGACATCCAGGATTTCCCATCCATAGTTCTTAAAGATAAGGATCTTTAAAACAAAGACTACCTGTGCCCTTAATATTAGAAAATAGAAATAATTCTACGGTTGCATATAATTGATAGAGTATGGGGAAAAGGAACTGAACAAACTAAAAGAAACACTGAGGACATCACGAGCTATTTTCGCTGCTACCTATCTATAATTACTAAAGATAAGTATCTTTAACACAATACATCTACAACTATTAAAGGTAAGAGATTCGCAAATCCTTCACACATATTACTTCAGCGTAGGAAATATTAAAACATACCATAATAGCATAAAGGTAGCATAAAGAGCAGCCCAAAGTCATATTTACGTACACCACGGACTAAAATATTAAGAAAAATATTATTGAAGCATTTTTAAACAAACATTGAACATCTTGATATCGTTAGGAATTAAAAAAAAAGTTACCTAAAAAGGGCTCGAACCTACGAAAAGTCAGCGCAGCGGCTTGGCAGTTATGTACTTTGCCTCAGGACCACCGACGCTCTTGAAAATCCCTTGCGTATTACGGTGTGTAATGTGCATGACGTAATGACAAATGGTTCGGTTTATTTAGTTTCATTAGTTCCTGTGTTTGTTTGCTATGCGTAAAAACATTGAGCATTGTATAAAGCATTTATCTGATCAAGAATGTACCAAAAATCGCTGTATAAGTGACTGGGGCACGCAAGAAGCAAGGAAAAAGGTAATTGTTTATTTTTATTAACTATGGCGCACCAAACCGAAAAATCTGAAAAAAATTCAGTACAATAGTACCAATGGTATGTACTTACTCAAAAAATATGAATCTAGTACCGTGACTCCTTCATTCCCAAACCGGCATTTTTCATAATTTTTTTTTCGTTTTTTATTTTTCACAGGTTGGTTTTCTAATTTAAAAATCTGAAAAAATTTGTGTAATGTGCGGTTGGTTAATTAAAGGGTCCCTGATTTTTTTTCAGAATTTTCCATCCACGCAGATGAGAGAAATTGGTCAAAAACGTGATTTTTTATTTTTGGCAATTACTCCCCCCCAGGTCGAGATACGGAGCTGAAACTTGGCACATATTGTACTTTCTTGATAAGCTATCGAATGACCCATGGAAAATCGAATTTGGTTTAGGGGCACTTTTGACCCCCTTATCCGGCTAATACCCTTTTCCATATGCAGACACCACCGTCTTCGCTGTAGCAGCCGTTGTCCTGTTCAGTAGCTGATGACACTTCAGTCGCCCAAGGGATGTTTCTTATTTTCAATATGTATACCTTTTCCACAAATATGTTCCGTTTTAATTTCAGATGGAAAGTATTGGATTGCAGTATACCGTACTGACTGTAATTCTGTATAATAGCACCACGTCAGCTTCCGATCCCCGGATAAACAATTCGGATTAACCGCAGAATTTAAATTATTCGGTATACGACATGCAGTTTGAGCTATGGGCGTACTACTTACGCGGAAAAGAGGATATTACTTAGGTTTGGGCGTATAATGTTTCCGGCCGCCGGCAACGCTTGGACGGTGGTCGCCTCGTCGAAATTGTTCGCTGCAAACTGTTAATACTGAGGACAGTGTATACTTGAAGGTGTATTGCAAGTAGAGAGAACATCCCTTGCGCGTAGAAGTTACAGTAACCGATTTTTCGTGGGTCACTCTATAGATTTTGAGGGCGGTAGCCTTATTCTGTCAACAGCTACTGAACACTTGACGACGACGGCCACCGCAACGAGGATCGGGGTACCATCGGACACTTAACACTCAATAACGGCGGCTGCTACAGCGAAAACGGTTGTGCTAGTTGTTTTTGTATATGAAGTATTCAATGTATTGTACCGAAAGTTTTGAACTTCACCCTTCACCTCCCTGCCAAATTTCATGTGGATCGGCAACAGGTCCCATTCGGAAGAACATCCTTAATTGTTATCGTCTTATATTTTTCTGTCAATTTGGTAACTTTCTTTATTATCAAGATGGATGCTTATTCTTCCATTTGACACTCGTGAACTGAATTTTATCGCTTTTGGTCCAATTATGTATAGTAAAACCGTCTACAGATTGCAACATGATGGTTTGATTTTTCGATGGCGTATATTCTTGTTTTATGGCGCTTGCATAGGGTGGACTAGATTATGTTTCATTGCTGATTTGAATTTTCTGTACGCTGCTAACAGTCGATAGATTTCTATACTGAGAAATCACGTCTGTGTTGGGTTTCTTGATGGTAACAACATGGTTGTACGTACGTACGTGTATACGGGGTATCCCAGAACTACCTCGAGAGCCGACAAAGGGTGATTGCTTAGGTGATTCTAAACACCTTTTTCCTTTACGAAAATGTTGTTTGAGGCTTCGCTTTTGAATGGTTAACGAAAAACATTTACCAATCATTGCGCGCATAGAGCCCGCGCTCAATCGCGAGAGCATTTGAGACTGTGGCCGAGCATATCACGATCTTCCCGCGGCTGTAGCGCGGGCTTTACGCGGGCTCTGATTGGTCAATGTTTTTCGTTAACCACTCAGAAACGAAGCTTCAAACAACATTTTCGTAAAGGAAAAAGGTGTTCAGAATCACCCCAGCAATCACCCTTTCTCGGCTCTCAAGGTAGTTCTGTACTCGATGGTGCTACTACCCACTATCCTGTTGTCACTAATACTACTTCACTCTATTGTTACTCACACTGTGAATAGCACACGCGAGAGCTGCCGATAGAATTGAACACGTCTTATCCCAACGACCATCGGATCAGGACTCTATTTAACCGTTTGAGTCCCAGAGGCTTTTAGAAAAACACGATCGAAAAAGCCCGTGGAGCGCAATAGCGCTTGTCTTAATCGATTGCGAAGAAGCCCAAGTGGCGCGGTAGCGCTTGTTTAATTTTATGTCGAGTAAGCGATCAGACGCGTTGTTCTATAAGTGCTTTTTATTTCTAATAATTGTGTGATTCAAAATGACTACACGAAACAATGGTAACAGTAAAAAATTAATCATGTTTTTTTGGCTGTCCGAGGAAAGCTATCGTTGTCCAGTATTTACGTGCGTCAGCAAAGTTGAGCGCGCGACGTCGACAGTCGGTGACTGCACTGTCAGTTGTCCGTAGCGCTCTGAATGTACTGGGACTTTTCGACACAAAATCTGAAGAGCGCGATCGCGCTGCTTGGGAGTCAAACGGTTAAATTAATGAATTTTTCTTCTAGTAAATTTTATAGCAAATATGGCCATGATGATAGTTTATTTTAGGAATGGGCGATGTTCGAGAATCGTCGATAACATTGATGTTGATATCGCACGATAGTGCAATTCAGCTGTCGCATTCGTATTCAGGACGAGAAACTCTACAAGAATCGCCTAGTGGATATTGCAAAATAGGAAAAGAGTTGAAATTTGTTGAACTATGTTCAATCAATTCAATCATCCAATTCACATCATCGATTTTCGACAACATCAATAATTTCACAACAAAACGTGAAACAAATATAAAACAATGAATTAGCAAGATTAATGTTTGAAAAATGTGTATACCCATACTACAAATTCGGAACGGCGGTCCGTCAGTCATGTCCACGGATGTGTCTCAATACAAGCCTCATCCTGTAGTTGTATTTCCCATTTACGTACTTCAGGTGAATAAAGGACGACGATGCGTGGCGTCACATGGTTCGCTTGCAACTGAAAGAAGGTAAAAACAAGAAATAGTGTGCCTTTTTTGTTTCTATTTTCTTTCAACTGCAAGTGAACCGCCGTTTCGTGGTTGCCGCGTGGTTCAAAAGCGGCTCGTCTCAGTTAGGCCTTCTATAGAAACCCTAATAACTTCTGTCCTTCACTCGATACACGTTTGTTAGCTTGTTTCGCATCTTTTGTCGCGTTAACATTCGTTAACGCAAGCTTGAAATGCGAAGCGAAAGGAAAAACGAAATTTATTTAAGTTTACTTAAATGCGTACGTCTCTTCCAAGTTCTTCTTTCCAAATTAGTACGATAAATACGAAACATGTTTCTAAATAAATTGATGTGCATTTCAGGATTCAACGTTGCGTGTAAAAATATTAGCAGCACGCACAAGATTCCAGTGCTTGGTGACATCAATTAACAACATTTAGTTGAACAGAATTTTTCAATTTTTTCACATGGAAGGTAGAGATTTAAGAGAAGCTTCTATTCTTTGCGATACCTTGTTTTGTTGCTATTCTTTTGTCGACTGGAGAAGGTAAGCAATATTATTCTCAAGTATTACTTTTTATGTAATTTCATTAACTCCTCGCCGACTTCATTCATATAAAAACTCGTGGGCCTTCTGCCAGCCATGTGTTGTATTAGGGACACGCTGAATATCCAATGTAAAATAATGAATGGCCATGCACGAAGCGTCAATCAATATTTTTCTGTATAATTATTTTATTATAACTATGTACAAGTAGCACGCCTTCAGCGTCACTCGACGTTTTCGGTATTGTACATTTTGTAAATAAAAGGTGCCTACCATAGCTATGGCCGTATCCATCTCAGAGTTGGGCATCATTCGAATAAATTTTCATTCGAATAATATCTTCGAATAAAGAAGTAGTCGACTAAACAGGCGAATAAAAATATCGCGCGACTTGTACAATATATGTATTGTAGGAAGGTCGAGAGGGGTTTCTAAAATTATACTCTGTCAGGTTTAACGATTAAACAAGGATGTATACATATATTGTTCACTTATTGTAAGGATCAGTTGCGATCGGTTTTACTTGTCGCGGAGTTCTTTCGCAATCGTTACAACAATTCGCCGATAGATCGATAGATGTATATCTCTGAGAAAAACGCGGCTCGCTGCGTCAACTTATTCTAAAGTGGGCGTTTTTCGAAGTCACCCAATCGCTACGCATTTCCACTTAAAAACCCGCCCTCCGAAGTCCGCGGAGTAAGGGAAGGTTTTTGGCCGCGAAAAACCCATCGTTTCTCGCTTTCTCCGGTCACTTGGGGTTTTCCATCTGTGAGTTTATGGTGCGTCTATCACTATAGAAACTTGGAGGGCTCTTGAAAAATTTTTGAAACCGTTGCTGTTTCTTTCAGCCCTCCAATTGACTAAGTGTCACGTCTGCACCATAAACTCATCCCCTTTGTTTGGATCTTCGACTTGAAAATTTCCTACAGTATATACATATAGTATGTATGGTGATGCCGGAAAATTTAGGTTAAATAATGCTTGTTCTAATTTGTAAGTCGATTGTGCTCGCAATTCATAGAAATCCTGTTTTTATATACTTTACATGGAAATTGTAGATGTCAATTAATATAAAATAGTAAAAAAGTACGAAAATTATATTATAAGTGTTTGTTCAATGTTTTTCAATACAGAGAAATCCTTGTTATAGGGTCAATAGTCATTGATCACATTTTCGTCATTGTACTTCCAATATATATATATTATAATGACAATAACAGCAGTAATAGTAACAATAATAATAATGATCACAATTAATTCCATAACAATTTGAACATTCTTGTCTCAGCAGATACATTGTCCTTCTTATACTTATCTCCTCAAAGTTCTTAAAATTATCATTTAATCAAAAAGCTCGTAATCTAATTTGTAGTATGTATACATTCCCAATAACTGAAGAAATAAAGTTTTAGTAGGCAGTATTGGCAGTATGTACCTAACTCTTATTTAATAGGTTGGCTTTTAGGACTACTCTTTGCTGAAATAGTTGATCGCTTAAACGATTAGCTCGTGGAGAATTTACTATTGTAGCGAATGAAAATAATCGCTCAACGGGTGCTGATGATGGTAAAGGAGTATTATATTGTAAAAATATGTTTTTAATTCCCGGAAATGTGTTTAAAATATTATAGTCATGCTTGTTGTGTGTGAAATATTCTAGTGTCAGTAGGTCAACATTATTGTTGTTTTTAATTTCTGGATGTAGCGAGGTGTTCATAACATTACTAAATTCAAAAAAAGAACTTAATTCGGGATTGTCTTCAGGTGTGTGTGGTGTTGTATCTAATTGTATTTCTGTCTCTGCCAATACTGCCCTTTTAAATATTGTTAGTAGGTAGTGATGTTTATCTTGTGGGATGTACGAGAGCCATTTATTTTTAAAATAGGGGTGAGAAAATGCGGTTATGGCTGCTTCTTTTGCATCGGCATGATGGAAATTTAAATAATTGCAAAACCTATTTGTGATGCTTTCTTGTAAAATATTAATCAAAGGCGTACAATATACCCATTGCTGTTCATGTAAAGTTTCTAATTTATGCTTTAAAGATATTAGTGTAGGAATTTAGTAAATAACTACAAGTAGTTGGTATAAGAATATTTAGTGTAATTGAATTAAGCTTCGCGATACGTCTCTATATAACAACTCTCAATACTCTCTATGCTCTCGATATTTTCACAACTCTCTATGACAACTCTAATCACACTCTGACTCTCTCGAAGCCGCACAAAGATCTTAAAGAACTAAACACATTCGTTCACGCATTCACTCATGAAACGCATACACCCTTGCCACGTGCTACAATTCGGCCACGCGCAACCCATGTACTCTACGCTCCACGTGCATTCCCCGAACCTTGCACGCTCTTCCTTAGAAGCCATTCACGCGATAATCAGCATCCGTTCAAGATTTACCTTACGCACATCATTCACTCTTTGTAGCGATTCCTAAACATCCTGTCTTATCCGATACTCCGCGACATACGTGCCTAACAGCCAAACATTCATATCCTACAACTCGGCCATCCTACAGCGATATCTGCCCTCAGATATCACACTTAACATCTATCCCATTACAGACAATGGAGAACCATTCCATAAAATGTATTATTTTCTCCTTGTAGAATGTCCAAGGCATGAGCTATCGGTTTTGTCACTTCAATGCGCTCCTGTATATAAAAAAAGTCTTGCTCGTTAAGCATAGGTCGCATTCCTAGTGCTTTGCAGACTTCATAACTTTTTACTTTTAGTTCTACTATTTGTTTTAATGAATCGTACAGAGAGGTCCAACGCGTATCTCCTGGCCGGATTAAAGTGCGGCCTAAAATATTAATTAATACCTCAGCCGATTTGGGCCGTGCTGAAACATTCCACAATACTGAACACTTATGCATTATTGCAGTATGGTGTGAATCCAGTATTTCTCATCCATATTTCCTAAAGATAAGTATCTTTACAACAAAGACTACATGTGCGCTTAATATTAGAAAATATGAATAATTCTACGGTTGCATATGATTGATAGAGTATGGGGAAAAGGAACTGAACAAACTAAAAGAAACACTGAGGACATCACGAGCTATTTTCGCTGCTACCTATCTATAATTACTAAAGATAAGTATCTTTAACACAATCCATCCACAACTATCAAAGGTAAGAGATTCGTAAATCTTTCACATATATTACTTTAGCGTAGGAAATGTTAAAAAATACCGTAATTCAGGCGGTAGCATAAAGAGCACCCCAAAGTCATATTTACGTACACTACAGACTAAAATATTAAGAAAAATATTATTGAAGCATTTTTAAACAAACATTGAACATCTTGATATCGTTAGGAATTAAAAAAAAAAGTTACCTAAAAATGGCTCGAACCTACGAAAAGTCAGCGCAGCGGCTTGGCAGTTATGTACTTTGCCTCAGGACCACCGACGCTCTTGAAAATCCCTTGCGTATTACGGTGTGTAATGTGCATGACGTAATGACAAATGGTTCGGTTTATTTAGTTTCATTAGTTCCTGTATTTGTTTGCTATGCGTAAAAACATTGAGCATTGTATAAAGCATTTATCTGATCAAGAATGTACCAAAAATCGCTGTATAAGTGACTGGGACACGCAAGAAGCAAGGAAAAAGGTAATTGTTTATTTTTTTTAACTATGGCGCACCAAACCGAAAAATCTGAAAAAAATTCAGTACAATAGTACCAATGATATGTACTTACTCAAAAAATATGAATCTAGTACCGCGACTCCTTCATTCTCAAACCGGCATTTTTCATCATTTTTTTTCCGTTTTTTATTTTTCATAGATTGGTTTTCTAATTTAAAAATCTGGAAAAAATTCTATAATATGTGGTTGATTAATTAAAGGGCCCTGATTTTTTTCAAAATTTTCCATCCACGCAGATGAGAGAAATGGGTCACAAATGTGATTTTTTTATTATTGGCAATTACTCCCCCCTCCCCCTCCCCCCGTCGAGATACGGAGCTGAAACTTGGCACACATTGTACTTTTTGATAGGCTATTCAATGATCCATGGCAAATCGAATTTGGTTTAGGGGCACTTTTGATCCCCTTATCCGGCTATACCTTTTACGTAAAAATTGAAATATTCGTCACCCCATCGAGCAATCAACAGTTTCAAAGAACGCAACGTGACGAAAGTCAATTGAAATACCCCAGCTTGGAAATAATACACAGTTTCTAAATACCTGCGAACCTCCTACACACAAGGACTACTGACTTTCTCTTAAAGGTAGTTCCATCCACCCAATGAGCTGTCACTCCCAGGAAGCTCCTCTTCTTGGTTGACCATACGTCAGCCGTCGTGCACACAAATTTAGCATTGCGTAAATTATTTTTCAGGTCGATGATATTGGCTTCAAACAAATTTGTAATTTGTCGGTTGATGGTTCTTCTACTCGACATATTTACATTGAAATCTGTGGTCATAGAAAAAGCTATAAATGCCATTGTTACTAAGAATATGCGATTTTTTTATATTATGAATTAATAATAGACATACCTGATACACATAAATATTCAAATATTTCTTGAAAATATAGATCCTCCACTATCCGTAGTGATGACATCGAGTGTGTAACAAAATTTGACACATGTTGATTAAAAATGTCTTGCGTCACTTTCCGACGGTTGTTGCGGTTCACATTTACTCTAGTTTGCATAGTTCTCACATTTCCTCGGGAATGCCTCGATTTTCTTTCCTCCATGTAATGTATGTACTCGGCAACTACGCCATTACCGTGTGGTCTTTGCAAATGGGACCGAAAGTTGGATGTTGAATGCAATCGTCCTTTTACTATAACATATTTTGGACAGCATTTGTGACAATTAGCCACCACCGAATTTATAGACGACATTTCCGGAACAACGGGAAGAAATGTGCCATCTAATATAGTAGAGGTGGACGAAGAGATAGAAATAATAGTGGTGGAAGTGGAAGTACTGGGTAACGACAGAATTGTTTCCTCTGTCGGTGAAGGATTTCGCACTGCCTCGGACATTGTACAAAATGGAGGAGAAGTTTAAATGAAGAAAGGTAGAAAATATGAAATAAAGGTATAAAGGAGAACGGCATTGGAAGGGTGAAAGATAGGAGAAGATTCGTAAAAGAATAAACACAAGACACAAAACTAAACTTTTAACTCGCACAAGGTTTTTCTTCTTTGAAGGCTCGATATAAACTGATATTTCTAGCTTATGCGCTATGCACGAGTCCTTTTTGGCAACTCAAGTGTAGATAGGACAGTTCGGGGGTGAGGAAGCAGTTCGAGAAAAGTGACATCTTATCGACAGTCCTTAAGGAGGCAGACTCCTTTTGGGCCTACTCCGAATCGACCGAAGCGCTGTTACGAAGAAACGGACACTAGTGAAAACATAAGTTTGTACATGAACTTGTAGGGTTTGATGATTGTCTAGGGAGAGCTAATCACCAACACTAAAACTTGAAGTCTTTAATTCAGTCTTTGTTTTATTCTTTGGTTTACAACACGCACGTTCCGTTTGGGAGGAGATACAATTCCATTCTCTATTCAAAGACGGTCTTCCTTTGTCCTTAGAACTAGACTTACAAACTATGTATCTTAAAAGTTACTATAACCTAGTGACTAGTTTTTAACTAGGGAATTAATATAATATGTCCCTACAAACCATCAGAAATTGTGACATCTATCGGCATTCTGTTGAATTACTAAGGACAAGTCCGACGGCATAGTTGCCAAATCGTATCGTAGGAGAGTTCTGTCACGCTGTTGTCGCATCAATTATAATTTTATTCAGGAGATCTCGACTGAATACGGTTCGAGCCGATATTTCGATTCATTCCGAACGTAGGAGCGGACAGCGCGAGCCAGAAAGAGCGTCGAGACTCTTTATATTTACTACCACGTTCCACTGAAGAACTTTTACTAATAGAATTCGCTATGCGTCAATAATTTGATAACGATAATTAAAAGTAAAAGCAAATATTTATTAGATAGATTTTATGCGAGTTATGAAAATGTATACAGTAATGTCTCGAAATAAGGCACTGGCCGGTCCCGGTCATACCGGTGGTGGGACCGTTGGTTGGAGGCGGGTGCCGGCTCAGTCGGCTGGCCGGGTTCCTTAGGACTGAATGAGGGTTGTTTAGTAACGAGTCAGTGGGTATCTGTTTACTACTATCTTTATTAAATTTATCTTATTCTAATTACAACACCTACTACTAAGCTTACTTCTACGCGATTCGCGAAGCGGTGTCTTCGCGACGGTTTTCCGGCGGCTCACGAAGCGGTATCTTCGTGACGGTTTCGGCGGCTTACGAAGCGGTATCTTCGTAGCGACGCGCGGTTCACGGTGCGAAGCGGTATTTTTGCAGCGGACGGCTTACAGGCTAATTCCTACCACTACGCGACTATTTACATCGGCGGCGCGACAATGGTATCGGTTCGCAGTCCGGTGTGTCGCTCGGGCCGGCTCGGTATGCGGCGGCAAGAAGAGAGTCCCGCCCTGTAGTTTTCGGCAACCCGGCCACAGGGGACTCGGAAGGCCCCGATAGCGTTTAGGCAACCCGCGCTATCGGAGGCCTAGGAGGTGGTGTATTCCATCACTTAGGGTACGGCAACCCGTCCTAAGCGTGGCACCGAGGACTGTGTCCCTTAGACCGATCGGCAACCCGTAGTCTAAGCAGTCGTAAGGAGAGGGCGGCGGAAAGGGGTACCAAAAAGTGTTGATCCAGATGGATCGGATACGGGCGTTCCTCTCTACTATGCCTCTGCGTTACTTCGGTATAGAAGCGTTGCGTCACCGGCAGTTCGGTCGGAAGCCATTTCTGGCTACCGATCCCGCTAATTTATGTACCGCGGGATGGCATAACCATAGCGGGAATCGCGATTTCGGTCGTAGCCCCCTATCGGTCGCGATCGATACTCGCGCCTAAACCTCGCGTCACGATCTACCCGTTACATCCCCCCTTTTCTTCGGGAGACGCGAACTTCGGGGTTAGGATTTGTCTGACGCCGTGTAGGGTAATAACGAGGCGAGGTCGTTTATACAACTATTTACTACGAGTACATACTATAAGTCGATGGAGGGGTCAGTGGTGGATGCCGCGGTCTCGGTCACCCTGGGGAGGAGCTCCCGGACCCGGATTTCTCCGGTGCGGAGGTCTCGGAGTTCAATAACCGTCCCTCCACTTAACGGCAGTCGACACTGGTTTCGGTTCCGGAGCGCCTCCGGGTGGAGGTAGTACTCCCTGAGTGCCTCGACTGTTCTCAGGAAGACGGCCTCGCCGTACTGTACCGCGAAAGCGGTACGGTCCGTGGCGGCGGGCTGCGGGGCTCCTAGGCCGGACACTCCGGTCCGCAGGGCGGAGGTCTGGACGGCGGCGTGCCGGACTTGCCCCGTGGCAGGCGGTCGAATCGGCCGGGCAACTAGCGCAGCGGTGGAGGCGGCCTGCCGTTCCCGGGCGGCTGCTGAGCGAGGGCGCACCACGGGGCTGCTGATCGGGCCGGAAATGGCCATGCTGGCCATGGCGGTGGTCATCACACCGGTCGTATGGCTGTCGCTCGGTATGGTCCTCGTGGCCGTGGTGAGAACCGGTATGGGTCTAGAGGCGACCTCGTTTATCCCGGCGATGTCCTGGGTTGTGGCCCGGGGTGGTGGACGTAGTCGCGGCGGAGGTCCTCAGACGGGTCGAGGCCCTTGATATGCGATTTCCCGTCGCGGTGCGTGATCTTTCCGTTCCTTTGGCATGCTTCTCCTGATCGTAGGTAACGTCTGCCGGTTGTCCGGGATCGCTCGGACCAGGTTAATAGAAATTCTCCCACCCTGTGCGGCGCACGGCTTGAGATTCTGAACGTGCGCATCGCGGGGTGGGCCTCGGTTGCGCGATACGGTGACAACGGTGGGGCCGCGAAGATCGGTAACGGTGTATGGCCCTGCGAACTTCGGTGCAAGTTTCGCGTTGAAGTTTCGATCGGCCGACGACAGGGGATGTTCCCGTAGCATCACCTGTTCGCCGATCTTGGGTCGCCAGACCCGACGTCGCAGATTATAATGTCGCTGCTAGTCTGCGGTGGCTCTGGCCTGAGCGTTCCGGGCAAGCGCCAGGGCGTCTTCTAACCGGGCTAAATGCTTGACCCGGGACTTGACGTCTTCGGCGGTGATGTCTTCGGCAGTGGAGTCGGGCCGGCGAAGTATACCGGGTGCCGGCGGTTCTCGCCCGTAGTTTAAAAACGCCGGGGTCTGTCCGGTAGCGTCATGGCGGGCAGTATTGTAAGCGAAGACGATCTCGGGCAGACGGCGATCCCATTCGCGATGATGTTTCGTGGTTAACTGGGCGATCATAGTTTTGAGTACCCGGTTGGTGCGCTCCACTGGGTTACACTGGGGGGTATACGGAGGAGTTCGGCGATGATCTATTCCGAATTCCTGGAGCATGGTCGTGAATTCTCGGCTCGTGAATTGGCGACCGTTGTCGGTGATTACTCGCTTCGGGCAGCCGTAGCGGAGGATCACTTGTTCCTTGAAGGCTTGTACGACGGCGGCTGCGGTTGCCTTCCGGAGTGGCCGTACTTCTACCCACTTCGTGAACTTGTCCTGTAATACCAGCAGCGTGGAGAATTTCTGGGTAGAACGGGGTAATGGTCCAACGAGGTCGACGGCGACGGTGTCCCAGGGGTTCGTAGCCGGCGTGGAGAACATCTGTCCGGCGGGCGCAAGTTGAAGCGCCTTGTACTGAAGACAAGTCGAGCAACGGCGGACATAGGCGGCGGCGTCTCGGAACATCCCTGGCCAGTGATAGCGCTGGGTCAGTCGAGCGGCAGTCTTCGATATCCCGAGGTGTCCGGCGGTGGGAGCGTCATGGTTCTCTTCTAGGACCTGCGCGCGCTATGGTTTCGGGACGCAGAGCTTCCACTCTAGCTCGGATCGGAGGCCGGTGGTGTTGCGAATTCGTCGGAGGAGTTGCCCATTCTCGATGCGGTGATCCAGGAATTTGTCGGGGTGTTCGTTCACCCGTCGGTACAGTTGGTCGTACCAAGCGCAACCTGTTGAGCTACCTACTCCGCTCACATCCTCTGGTCGTCGGGAGAGGGCATCGGCCACCAGGTTATGCTCTCCCTTGCGGTATCGGACGACAAAGTTGTACTGTTGGAGTTCTAATCCCCAGCGGGCTAGTCGACCCGACGGGTTCTCGATCTTCTGCAACCACTTCAACGCCTGGTGGTCGGTTATCACGGTGAAGTGGTATCCCTCGAGGTAGGCTCGCATCTTGCGGATGCCCCAGACCACGGCAAGGCATTCCTTCTCGGTGACCGTATAATTCTTCTCGGCGGAGTTCAGGGTTCGGCTTGCATAGGCGATTACTCGTTCTTCGCCTTCGATATCCTGGGTAAGAACGGCCCCGAGTCCTTCGTTGCTGGCGTCAGTTTGTAGAACGAAGTGTTTCTCGAAATCGGGACAGGTTAAGACCGGCGCGGTTACGAGCTGCTGTTGGAGGGTGGTGAAGGCCTGCTCTTGATTCGGACCCCAGTTCCATCGGTGCTTCTTCTTCAGTAGCTCCGTAAGAGGCGCGGCGGTATTCGAGAAATGTGGTATGGTGTCGATAGCGGTAATCTCGGTGGCAGCATCCCAAGTGTAGGTCCCAACGGTGATGGAGGCGTTTAGCTGGCGTAGCGCATCCATGCCCAGGAAGATCCCTTGTGTAAGTGTCGGTAGAACGGCGCACCTTAGCGTTATTTCGCGTCCTCCCACGAGCATGGGAATCTCTAGTTCTTCTTGCAGGGGTACCGAGGTACCATGTGCTACTCTTGCTAATCCCTTCATTGCGTAACGTTGGCAGCCGTTCTTTCGAGCCCAGGCGGCGACATGTTCTTGAACATAGCTTCGGGCGGCTCCGGAATCGACCAATGCGGTAAACGGATGGTCGTACATCCTTGCTTGCAGGAAGATGCGGGTGTCGTCAAATACGGGGGAGGCCTTTACTGATCGGGGACCGGGGCGACGCCTCCTTCTCCGGATCCGGCGGTGTTTTCCTGTGACGGGCGAGGGCACTGGCACTCTTGGCGGGTACGACCGGTGGTGCCGCAGAATGAGCAGAACAGGCGGGAAGCTCTTCTGCAGTAATGACGTCTATGCCCTCTCTGGCCGCAACGCCAACAGCAGTCTTCCCAGTTGTAGTGGTCGTGAATGACCCCGGCCAGTGGTGTTCGTGGTTCCCGGACGGGTGGTCGCGTTAAGGCCCTTCTTTCGCTGACCGCTGCTTTCAGGGAGTTCTCCACGTCCATAGCCTTTGTCAGTAGGTCGTCTACTGAGGTGATTTCCGCCCGTCGAATATATAGTCGTATTTCGGTTTTCATATTGTAGTAAATATGGTCGATGCCGCGGCTGTGCCACAGATGCACACGTACGAGTAGGATTTGAGGAGAGTTTATGTATTGACTAGGATCGCGTGTATGTGTGTATAATAATTATGTTTTATTCAAACTAAGTGAAACGTAACACTTATCATAGGGTTATTACAAAGACCGTTTTACTTCTTTTATGTTTGCTCTTTTTCTGATTCCTCAGTGACGGTTCGATCAAGACTCTTGTAAATTCTTGTCGTGTCCCCGGCTGACTACTTTTTGCTCGGCTAATTGGCAAGGGTAGCTAACAATCAGATTCCCGCATTTTTCTAATCACCGCCTACTCTTTGCGCCCTTAGCGTGCTATTTTTCAGAGTGGCAGGGTGATCAGGCCGGGGAAAGTCAACCGGGGGTAGGTTTGGCAACGCAGCGGAATTTCCTCAGGGACCATTACTTTCCACCGCGTGGTCACCGGCTGCTAGCCTTGGGATCACGGGCCCATCGAAAATCCTCGGTTTATGATACTGCAGATTGCTATTGAGATCGTACCAGGAAACTACTCATAAACATGCCGTGTGCAAATTATAAAAACGACTTTCTCAAAAATAGCTTGACGGCCTGCAAACCATTGTTAAAAACATTCAACAATTTCTTGGATTAACTGGTTAATATAGGCGATTCATACAAAATTATTCGCTTAAAGCAAAACCCCTAATTCAACTTCTAGGAAAAGGAATCCGATTCAAATGGACCGAGGAGCAGCAACAAAGTTTCGAATCTCTGCGGGATGAACTCTGCAAATCTCCAATTTTACAATTTCCGGATTTCACAAAACCTTTCATCATCACCACTGATGCTTCAGATTTTGCAGTGGGAGCCATATTGAGTCAAGGGGAGATAGGGCAAGATCTTCCGGTGGCATATGCATCCCGTAGGCTTAATAAAGCTGAAAGAAATTATTCAGCAACAGAGAAGGAGTGTCTGGCGATGGTCTACGCTGTACAGTACTTCAGGCCATATGTTTACGGTCATAAATTTACCCTAGTCACTGATCATCGGCCCTTGGTTTGGTTACATTCTGTAAAGGACCCGACCTCGCGTTTGGTCAAGTGGAAGTTAAGGCTACTTGAATTTGATTATGAGGTAGTCCATAAAGCCGGAAAAACCAATAAAAACGCAGATGCGTTGTCACGCAATCCACCTGCAATTTGCTTACCTGCAGTATCCAAAGGGGACAGAGACTTCAAAATCTACCTGCCTAGGAGACCCACTGAGGTTGATACAATAGGCCAGCGGATTCGCTTACTTAGGAGAAATACTGCATCTACAGCCAGGTACGAGGAATCGGAGGACGACCTGGAAAATTTGTCAGAAACTACCACTCCCGTTCGACGTCGATCTTCCACACACGAAAGAAACCGGATTAACCGTACTCTCATTGGCAGAAATTTAATTCAAGAACTTTCACCAAACAGCCTAGTGACAGGTGAACCAATAGCACATTCCACACAAATTTCGAATCTAGCTGACAGTGAAACCGAAAGGACCCTCACAGCGGACACTACAATGGATTTCAATACTTCGTTAGACTCAACCATTAAAATGCCGGAAAGAAATCAAACTGTAATCGCAACTGATAATGTTTCCTTGCCAATTACACCTATATCTTTCAGTCAACCTGTAATTGCCTCTACACCAATGGCAACAGCACCAACACCGTCAGTAGGTATCCAGCCATACACAGCTGTCCCACCTGACGATGTTACAACCACTGCTGAAAGTAGCAGCTCCGATGAGGAAGAAATCTCCAGGCCATCACCATCACCACCACCAGAAACTGGCAGTGTTCACACCCCACAGGAAGATATCAGAATCCAACTTATCGAAGAAGCTCATAACAGCCTAGTTGGAGGACACAAAGGTGTAAAAAAGACATACAATCGGCTTAGAACCAGGTATCATTGGCCGCGGATGAGAAACGATATACTCGAGTACATCCGCAAATGCAAGAGCTGTCAAGAGAAGAAATTGGTAAGAGCCAAGACTCGTCAACCGATGATAATTACGGATACACCCCTGGAACCATTTGATAAAATAGCTCTGGACACAGTTGGGCCTCTTCCTGAAACACCTAGTGGTAACAAATACATTCTTACCATGCAGGATAATTTAACGAAATATTGCATTGCAGTAGCTATTCCCAATATTCGGGCCACTACTATCGCCGATGCCTTCGCCAGGCATTTTATATCCATTTATGGTACACCAAAGGAAATTCTTACCGACAAGGGAACCAGCTTCATGGGTAAAGTAATGACGCACCTGGCAGAAATTTTCAAAATTAAACAGCTAAATACCTCAGGTTATAGGCCACAAACTAACGGATCACTAGAAAGAAGCCACATTGTTTTAACGGAGTACCTGAAACATTACATGGAAGCTCGCGAGGAATGGGACATATTTATTCCTTTCGCCATGTTCTCATATAATACATCTGTTCACGAAGCCACCAATTTCACACCTTTCGAATTAATTTTCGGGAGACCAGCAAGAATACCAAGTGCATTTCCTTCTGGACCGGCATTGGAGACCTATGGCACTTATCTCACTAATTTAGTTACTCATCTATCAGGAATCCGCAACAAAGCAGCTGATAACTTGAATCAAGCAAAATATCGCTCCAAGAAATACTACGATCGACATGTTAAAGCTCAGATTTTTAAACCCGGCGACCAAGTATACGTTTTAAAGGAACCACGAATTAACAAATTCGACGAACATTACATAGGCCCCTACAAAATAATAGATACAACCAATCTTAATAATGTCATACTTAAAACACCTGACGATAAGATTTTATATAAACACCAGGATAAATTGAAACATGCACATGGATTCTCCACATAAAAACTGACAGCCAACCACTGATCATCGAATTCCACTTCTCATAAGTTGCCCTGTATGTACATCTCTTTTGCACTATCTACACATAACACACTTCTTTGTTAGTATTTAGGTACCCATTTTGTATTGCGACCCCATCAGTTATAATAGCGTTATACCATTGTAAAACCCTCGTCCTGATGAACACTTTCCCGACCTCTGTGAAAGCATCGTAACAAACGATGTTTCATCTAAGGGGGGAGGTGTTACGCACGGCGAAATTATTTCATAATTTTGATTCGTTCGGGAACGTGTCATCCAGGACGACGGTTGGAGTTTTTACAAATGTTTATAATCATAAGACGCGTACACGACCAAGCCCGCACCTGCACACTTAGGACCCCTCCTAAAAGAAACTCAGACCTTGGGAGAGACAGACCAAATTCCTGGGAGGCGCCAGCCCTACAAGGAATAAACAGAAGACCACCCTCGCAGCGTTCCCACGAAACTGGAGCAACTGCAGTTACCCCTTCCACAATTACGAGCCTAATTTTCGAGTATATAAGGACCACGAAATTCAACCAAATCGGGCTAGTCCTGGTCACGCGTTCGTTGCGTTAGTTTCGTTCGTTGACACAGACATTGCAAGATCGGGTTAATCCCCTTCGAGCAAATATCTCCTTTCAGTACGTAGTTACTGCTTGGCTTTCATATCTCAATCTTCGGTGAGCCCCCGTGTAATTATTATACGTAAAACCCGTGGATTCATTGTACACACTCAATCTTTGTAACTTCCATATCATCTTGAATATACCAGTCATAGTTTTCTCGTAAGTTGTTGTTCCATTGCACCTTCTTCCAATACATAGGAAATCCTCGATTTGAACGGGACCCACAAAGTACATCATAGCCGCTCGTGGTGTACGCACGTTACGAGTTCCTTTACCTGAACCCAACCTGACCATCCGTGTTTATACGGCTACCCGGCGTGTACGTCGGCTGTCCGGAAACACACACCTTCCTTGATTCTGGTGAGCCGGCTACGTGGCGCTTCACACCCGCCAAATAGTCCGGAGATCCGGAATCCTTCCATCCGCGCCTATCGGCTACCTGACGACGTCAGCTGTCCAGAGAAGCGCACTCTTTCCCTTTGCCGTGACTCTCGGCTATCCGACGCTTCACAACCGTCGGCCAGTCCTGGGAGAACACGGACCTCTTCCCAGGTCAGTCATTCAAGTTTGACCTGTTAACCCACTACCCGGTTATCAGGTGTAACCATAACCCTTGAACCTTTTATCCGGCCAAACTCGCCAAGCCCTGGCTCGTAACACCATAAACCGAACTAGCCGTTTGCACGAAAATCTGTCCGCTTATTGCTACGGCAAGCCGCTACAGATTCAATGTATGCACCAGTAGCAAAAGTTTTCTCGCGAATATCTCTGAAATTAAGAGTCTGATGTTTTCGCAAGAGGAAAAAATTGTTCAAAATGGTGATTTCTGCAAAGTATCCAAAAATCATTGAAAGTGAGAACTGAGTAACGTTTCGAAAAATTCACCAAATCGTTTAACAATAAGAACAAACGTGTACTTTAGACATTAATTAATTAATTCATTATTATTTTTCAGTCAAATTTTTCTAAATAATTAATTTTAAAATGAAAGTAAACATTTAGTATATAGCTTCTATGCGAGTTATGAGTATGTATATAAATATTGATAATATTACAATTTGTTCCATTCGCTTTTTTCTCATTACCTCTTTACTGAATACGTATGGAGCCGGTATTTTAATTTATACCCAAAATAGAAAAGGATGGCGCGAACGAGAAAGGAGTATCGGGGATGACATTTTTATAAATTAAAACTGCAAGCTGCAGTTTTATTTAAAAAGATTATAAAGTGTACTGTACTAATAATGGACATATACTAATTATAAATGTAATTTATGACCGTCTTACCACGGTCCCAACTCCCACCGCCGCTGCCACCACGGCCCAGACGAGCACCGCGGCTCCCACCACAGCCCCGACGAGCACCGCGGCTCCCACCACAGTCCCGACGAGCACCGTAGGTCATATTTTTGACCATCCTTTTTACCTGAAACAGTAAAATGAAGGGTTAAATATGCATATATGTATACAGGGTGTAACGTACAAGGTGTAGGAGCCGGAAATGGGAGATTCCTGAGGCGAAACTAAACGACTTTCTCCTTTGCCAAAATGTCGTCCTAGGCTTTGTTTTTGAATTGTTAACGAAAAACACTGGCTATTCAGAGCGCGCGTAGAGCCCGCATTCAGGGACGGGCCACGGCGCACAGTGGGCCGGATTGGAGAAGTATGGGACAGTTTGCGAAAAAACCAACCTTCATATATCTCTATCTATTGAATTTATATTGTTTTATAAATGTCTGTGGACCTCGAAAATGAATAAAGTAATGAAATTTATTAAAAATTGTAGACAAATCTAACACTTGAATCTGGACTTTTAAAAAATAGCACCTTTTACTAGAAAAATGTGTTTATCTTTTACGGAATGTCCTGAGGAACCTATTCAATATTTGCTCTCCATTTTTGTTCTAAAGAACATACTTTCAAAATGAGAAATATTCGTGTCATTAATAATTATTGTCCATAAAATATTAAAGAAGTATTATTGAACCATATAAAGAAAATATTTTAAACTTTTTGCAATTGAGAAGAGATATCTCTCAAGTCCCAAAAAGTCCCGGATTGAAACAAATTGGAATGTTTTCAGTACATATCCCTTTATACAATCACGCAGAAATCAGTTCCCACTTCGTCCCATTTTTCAAGTTATTATTATTTAAAGCCGTCGATGTTACCTCACTTTACGTGTGCGTTCGCATTCGTTGTCGAACGCGAGGACTTAAGAGATTCCTTCAAGACATTGTATGTTTATGCTATAGCGTTGAGAGGTTCTTCTAAGGAACTGCAAAGTTACACTATTTATGCTATGGTACAGATTATATGCTATATAGGCTTAGTCAAGCTTCCAGTTGAGTTCTTGACTTTTTGACTGCATTCAGTTGAGCCAAAACCGTCGGAGAGAGCATAGCGACATATTTAAAGCATTTATTTCTATTCTGTTTTTATCGTTTTATATTTTATATATCAGTTAGTCTTATTAGTGTGTGTTGACTGTATTATATTAGTTTCAGCGTAATTATAGTATATTATATTTACCCTGGTGTGTTTAGTGAATAATATAGAGTTAAGTTATATTTTCATTCTGTTGTTCTGTTAACTTTAGTTATCATTTACATTTATTAATTTATGAAAATGGAGGCTTTTCGTAAAAATAAGGACCTTTACTTCGTTTTGAGAAATGGTTCAAGAGATATGGGTGATTACATATTTTTGTACGAAGTAATAAGTGGGAAAGTAGATGTTTCATCGAAAAATTTAACAGCATTGAAAGTAAGTTTGAAAAAATGTACTTGGAAATTAAAAAAGAGGTGGATTCAAGCTCACTACACAGAAACATTATTCTTTATGCGCAATCAAGAATGGTTAGAGTTGGACTTTATTTACCCCAATGCAATATTAACAGAAATGCTATCAAAAAGCAATGAAAGATCAATTGCTGCAAGAGCAAAATCTGCAAGTGTACATATCCATAAGGGGAAAAAATAATTTCTTGAATGCAGTCGCAGAGAACGATTAAGAAGAGCTTGATCGTTAGTGAACAACTTTTCCTTACAGGAATTGTTATATGCAACAATGTTAAGTTTTAAAAACTGTGGGATGCATCAGAAGTCGCGCTTTCTTCAGTATCTTCATGATAATGAATACAGTGAAAGTATTGAAGCTTCTCTGAAGAAAAAATGCACATCAAAAAGAAGAACAATTACAGCTGAAGAAGCACTAAACATTTTTAACTTTGCAGAACTTTCTAAATTTCAATATATTCCAATTAGAAACGAGGCAATCAGATGTAAAAGCAACCAATGGCCCTGATATTTTAAAGTATCGCAAGAAAAACGTAAGTGTTATACCACAAAAAACACAATAGAAATAACAGAAACCTATGCCAAAGTTACACTCCAGGGTTTATTATTAAAAAGTATAAATAGATTAGAAGATCATTCAGAGTTAATTCTTACTTGCAAGTGGGGATGTGATGGAAGCTCAGGACAACAGAGGTACAAACAAATACTCCACATAGAGCCTAATGTAATAAATGACGATACCGTATTTCTTTCGAGTTTAGTACCACTAAGACTTTCCAAAAAATCAAGTAGCGATGTTTTATCGAAAAATCCAAGACCATCGTCCCCTTGGTTTTGCCGGCCTATAAAATTTCATTTTATTAAAAAATCTACGGGAGTTATAGAAGAAGAAATCAATCGGATCAAGAATGAAATAGAACATTTGAATCCAACAAAAATTAATTATGTGCAAATGGTGGACAATAAAGTATGCAACTCTATAATATATACAACTTCTGCGATGCGTTCCTACATTTGCAACGCAAAGCCAACAGAAATGAACGACCTAGAACGTGTGCATTCTAAAACTTGTAATAGTGACAATTTCTCCTTCGGCATTTCCTCTCTACACGCATGGATTCGATGTTTTGAATGTTTACTGCATATTTCTTATAAAATTCCCTTCAAAAAGTGGACAGCAAATACACCAGAACTAAAGAAAATCCAGTGTGAACGAAAGCAACACATTCAAAAACAATTTAAGGACAAAGTGGGGCTACTTGTAGGCTTTGTCAAGCAAGGATGGGGATCATCAAATGATGCCAACACTGCTAGACGGCTTTTTTAAAATGACGACATTTCTGCAGAAATAACAGATATTGACAGAACATTGATTAAACGCTTTCATATTATATTACAAGTCGTTTCTTCGCCATACAAAATAGATGCTGATAAAGGGTACAGCCGGATAAGGGGGTCAAAAGTGCCCCTAAACCAAATTCGATTTGCCATGGGTCATTCGATAGCTTACCAAGAAAGTACAATATGTGCCAAGTTTCAGCTCCGTATCTGGACTGGGGGGGGGGGGGGGGGAGGGGGAGTAATTGCCAATAATAAAAAAATCACATTTTTGACCAATTTCACTCATCTCAGTGGATCGAAAATTCGGAAAAAAACAGGGACCCTTTAATTAGTCAACCACACACTATAGAATTTTTTCAGATTTTTAAATTAGAGAACCAACCTGTGAAAAGTAAAAAACGCAAAAGAATGATGAAAAATGCTGGTTTGGGAATGAAGGAGTCACGGTACTAGATTCATATTCTTTGAGTAAGTACATATTATTGGTACTATTGTACTATATTTTTTTCAGACTTTTCGGTTTGGTGCGCCATAGTTAAAAGAATCGAAAACTAACTTTTTCCTTGTTTCTTGCGTGCCCCAGCAACTTATACAGCGATTTTTGGTACATTCTTGATCAGATAAATGCTTTATCCAATGCTCAATGTTTGTACACATAGCAGACAAACACAGGAACTAATGAAACTAAATAAACCGAAGCATTTGTCATTACGTCATGTCCGTTACATTTTATAATACGTAAAGGATTTTCAAGAGCGTTGGTGGTCCTACGGCAAAGTACATGACAGCCAAGCCGCTGCGCTGACTTTTCGTAGGTTCGAGCCCTCTTTAGGTAATTTTTTGTTGCTTTTTTTTTAATTCCTAACTATATCAAGATATTCAATGTTTGTTTAAAAATGTTTTAATAATTTTGTTTTTATATTTTAGTCTGTGGTGTACGTAAATGTGACTTTGGGGCGCTCTTTATGCTACCTTTATGCTATCATGGTATTTTTTAACATTTCTTACGCTTAAGTAATATGTGTGAAGGATTTGCGAATCTCTTACCTTTAATAGTCGTGGATGGATTGTGTAAAAGATATCTATCTTTAATAATTATACATAGGTAGCAGCGACAATAGCTCGTGATGTCCTCAGCGTTTCTTTTAATTTATTCAGTTCCTCTTCCCCATACTCTATCAATCATATGCAACCGTAGAATTATTAATATTTTCTAATATTAAGCGCACATGTAGCCTTTGTTTTAAAGATACTTATCTTTAAGAACTAGTAATGAGAAATACTGGGTGTCGTACGAAGTTCGGTAGCTTCTTTTCCATATCAATGAAAAAGATAAGTATCTTTAAAGCAAAGACAACACATATGTTCAATATTAGAAATTATAACTAATTCTATATTCCTATATAATTGTTAGGGTATAGAGACATCATGTGCGACATCCAGGATTTCCCATCCATAGTTCTTAAAGATAATGATCTTTAAAACAAAGACTATATGTGCGCTTAATATTAGAAAATATAAATAATTCTACGGTTGCATATAATTGATAGAGTATGGGGGAAAGGAACTGAACAAACTAAAAGAAACACTGAGGACATCACGAGCTATTTTCGCTGCTACCTATCTATAATTATTAAAGATAAGTATCTTTAACACAATACATCTACAACTACTAAAGGTAAGAGATGAAATTCGTAAATCCTTCACACATATTACTTCAGCGTAGGAAATGTTAAAAAATACCGTAATTGAAGTGGTAGGTCCCATGCTTCCGTTCAGCTAAAATACAACTGACACAATTTTCAACTACTTTATCGATTTTTGGTTTCATACGTGCAAACCAATAGTCACGTTTTACGATTGATTCCGTTTTTCCGGCTGCAAAATGTCCAACCTCATGAGCTCGTCTAATTATACTACTTTGCATCGACTGCGGCACTACTAATTTATAGTCGCCATCGACGGCTTTGAATAAGAGGCCGCCTTGCACACAATATTCGGCAATGGGCCTTTCCTTTATTGCCTCAATGAGCCTGATAATGCTCTCGTCCGACGCTTGAGCCTTCTTTAATCGCGCACTTATACTATCATCGATTTCGCTTAATAACATGCACTCAGGCAACGGATAGCGGCTGAGTGCGTCTACGTGACGCATGCTACTTCCCGGACGGTGTTCGATTGTGTATCGAAATTCCTCGAGTAATAATGCCCATCGCGCTACACGCACGCATAGGTCCCTTTTTTGCATCGTCAAAGCGAACGCGCGGCAGTCGGTGACAATTTTAAACTGTATACCCAGTAGATACACTCGAAACTTTCGTAGGGATTTAATAATCGCCAAGCATTCTAACTCGTAACTGCTGTACCGGGCTTCCGCGGCGCTCGTTTTGCCACTCGCATAATAGATTGGGTGTAAGGCTCCGTCAACGCTATCGCGTTGCAACAAGATACTTCCGAAACCGAATTTCGATGCATCTGTATGAAGCTCGGTTTCAGCGCCTACTTCATATAATCTTAAAACGGGTTCCTTGGTCAATGCTTGTTTCAGACGCTCGAACGCAAGTACATGCTCGTCTTCAAACCGAAATTTTTCGCCTGCCTTCGAAAGGTCCGTGAGTGGCTTGGCGATCGAAGAATAATGGCTAACAAATTTTCTGAAGTAGCCCGTCAATCCTAGAAAACTCTGAACCTCGCGTATCGACGTCGGTCTACGGAACGCAGCTACGGCGTCCGTTTTACGTTTAGATGGTCGAATGGTTTGATTCTCGATGACGTGTTCCAAAAATTCCACTTTGGTTTGTAGCAACTGACACTTCTTCCAGTTAATTACCAAACCTGCCTCACTCGCCGTTTTCAAGACCCTATATAACCTCTCGAGACCGGATTCTATATCCATCGACGGAACGATTAAGTCGTCTAAATACGTCAATACTATTTTTTCGTCAATTAACTCCCGGAATACGGCGTTTACGAATTTCTGAAATAGGGCTGGTGAGTTGCAGAGACCGAAGGGCACCTTTAAGAATTCGTATTGTCCATTTGGGACGATGAACGATGTATATTTTCTACACTCGGGTTTTATCGCAACATGAAAAAATCCGTTCTTCAAATCGAGCGTGCTATAAACCTTCGCGCCCCGCAACGCATCCAGCTGGTCGTCTACTAACGGGAGCGGATAGCGGTCTTTGATAATCTTTCGATTCAACTGCCTGTAGTCGATGCACAATCGCGACGACCCGTCCCTCTTTCGCACTAAAACAACCGGACTCGCGAAATCGGACAATGAGGGTTGAATAACTCCGTCACGCAACCATTCTTGCATGTGCGTATTTACTTCATTTTGTTCTGACACGGACAATCGTCTAGCCCGCTGGTAAACAGGTTCCTCATCTCTTAAGACAATTGTCATCTCGATTCCTACCTCGCGTATTTTCTTTGGCTCGTAGTTTTCCACCATGGATATCACGCGCCTCGCGATTTGCGAATCCCTTATGTGGGACGTATCTATTTGCTCTATTTCCCCGCATATACTAATTTGCAACACCTCAGGCAGGTCGTTCTCCGACGGCTCAGATCCGCTAAGCGGGCGGATCTCGACGTGCCCGTGTTTGATATTCAGCTGTACGCTATTTAGAAAATCTGTTCCCAGTAGAAGACTATGCCGCATAAGCGACTCGGGCACAACGTGTACGGAAATAGGATAAGAGGATCGGTCGATACCGATGGTGGTCGTGAATCCGCCTAACGTTTTATTCGAAGCGGAGCCTATACCGTCAAAACAAACTTGATTATATTGTAAACGCGGTGCGCCTATTTTATCGTAAACATCTGCTCGCATCAGCGTTACATCGCTTCCGGTATCGATAAGGGCGGTTACTTCCAAATTATTTATTGTTATGGGTTTGAAGTACTTCCCTTTTGTTATCGGTTCGACGAAATGGCTGTCCACCGCGGCTGACGTCTTCTTTGGGCATCTGGATGCAATATGTCCGAACTCCCGACAATGGAAACACTTTGCACCCCTGTCTCTCGACGGACATTCAGCTGCTCGATGACCTTTTCCTCCGCAGTTATCACATCTCTCGATGATCAGCTGCTGCGAATCGGCGACTCGTGGTCCTTGCTTCTCCGGGTATCCGTCGCGACCCATCGTCTTCTTCGGGGTTCGACTCGCATCAGCTGCTGCCGGCAGTACCACCTTTTCGAATGCGGCGAAGAGGTCGGCCGTCGTTCTGAATTTCTCAATGCGCGCTAGATTTCGCAAAGTCACATCAGGAACTCCCTCAATAAGATACTCGACGAGTTCGTCTTCGTCGATGGGTACACGGTTACCCAGGATCAGCTTTTGATGGTAGTACTCGCTGAAACGTTCACCGTGCCTCCAACGTCGTTGTTCGAATTCCCTTTTTCTGGTGACCTTGCTTGGGAGATGATGGAACATCCCTTTCATTTGCCTCAATAATTCGTCTATGGGCATCGCGACGAATTCGGGTCTGGAATGGAACCATTCCATTGCCTTCCCCCTTAACCGCGATCCCATCAGTACCATTGCTTCGTGGTCGGTTAAATGATGAGCATCCCTTAACAGTTGGAATTGCCGTTCCCAATGTTCGTACAGTCCGTCGCCGTCATAGTGATTCAGCAATTCGGCGATTGCCGTTACGCTCGTTCGTGTTCTATGCGTTTCCTCGAATGTCGATGTTCGCGGGATGTCTGCTCGTTGTATCACTTCTTCCGCTGGCGGTCGAGTTGGACTTGCCGCCACGTTCAACTGCTGCAACTGACACATCACTTCGACTTCTCGCCGTGCTATCTCCAATTCTCTTTGCATGATGTCTCGTTCTCTTCGCGCCATTTCCATCTCACGCTGCATCCACTCGATGTTCCTTTCATTCATCTTTTGACATTCCACTGCCGTCGGATCTTGCACGTCTTCCAGCGTGTCCGTTGGCGGTTCTCCAGTTGGATCAACGCTCATAAGCCTTGAGATGAGCTCCACCTTTAGGCCCGCCGTAGACTGTTCCAAATTTCGCAGTCTATCTTTTAATTGTTGCACTGTGTATTCACTATATCTCTCCATCTTCAACTCAATACTACACTCACTTGCCGAAATACACCAAACTCTATTTTTAATCAATCCCGGCTGAGCCCCCAATTTGTAGGGATTTTTCTCGAGTATTCGGCAAAGAATAATAATCCCACGTAATTTTATATAGTAATCTTTATTTGGACACTCACTCAGCTCGTTCGCTCGATCCTCGCTGTTTTTTATAATGCCCTCATTCCTCGGTGTTCTCCGTATACAGGGTGTAACGTAAAAGGTGTAGGAGCCGAAAATGGGGGATTCCTGAGGCGAAACTGAACAACTTTTTCCTTTGCCAAAATGTCGGCTGAGGCTTTGTTTTTGAATTGTTAACGAAAAACACTGGCCATTCAGAGCGCGCGTAGAGCCCGCGCTCAGGGACGGTCCACGGCGCATCGTGCTAGGTAGCGACGTTCGACCGGCGCCCCGAATAGTACACGCCGGTATAGCACGAAGCAAAAGTTAACATCGAATTATTCATTATTAATTAAAATATAAATGAAATTAATTTGCCGTTATCAATTGAAGAAAAAAGTATTAGAACGGACTAACTAACGTGCCTATCCAGTACAACGTACGTTAAATTTTAAACAATTCGCCAACAACTAAAATTAGACTTACCCGTTTCTCCAAAAATGAACCTGCTTCGACGAAAATAGGTCACTGTGTCATCCTACCGATCCTGACTATTGCAAGTAGGTATCCCGTAGTGCAAGACAGCTGATGTTACGGCCAGGTCAGCGAACTCACTTTATTTGACAAAACCTACTACCTGCACGGCAACTATCACTGGGTTATTCTACCGATGCTGGCCAGTCGAAGAACAAACACACGGTGCACAAGAGCCGATGTCTCGGTTGGAACGGTGAAAGAACTTCGTTTCACAAAATCTCCATCATTGCACGATCACTGTCACTTTTTTCTTCAAGATTTGAATTTACGGAATAAGTTGTTCCCACGTATGAATAATTGGTTGCCCCGAAATGGGCCGATTGTTTTTAACTTTGAAGGGGCTGGATACTTGTTCCCGAGCGGGTAGTAACTCACGAGCTTTGCGTCTTAACTCATATTTTATTGAAAGTAAAAACAGTAACTACAGTTTCGGAGAGATCTTTACTGCTGGGCATTCGGACTGATTCTGTCGTGAGAAATTGTGACGCGGTTTGCAACGGTGGACAAGGGATAGTTGGAAAAATGTTATACGGGAGAGTTACGGGTCGCCACGGGAGGAGCGGTTTATGGTGAAAAGGCCCTTGAGGCCCACGTGCTAACCAGCAGATTTTTTCGATTCCCAGGGAACTCGGCTGTGATGAACTTTGTGAAGACATTTTCCAGTCGCCGGAAAAGGTATAGCATTACAAAGGATGTAGTAAAAGACATCTAACAGTGTCTTGAACTGTCCGCAGCGCTTTCCCAGCGACTAGAAAGTGTCTTCATTAAATTCGCGACGGCCGTGGTTCCTGGAAACCGAAAAACTCTGCTGGCCAGCACGTGGGCCTCAAGGGCCTTTTCACCATAAAGCGCGGTCCCCGCGACGACCCCTAACTCTCCCTTATAACATTCTTCGAACAGCCCCTTGTCCACCGTTGCAAAGCGCGTCACAATTTCTCAAGACAGAATTAGTCCGAACGCCCAGCAGTAAAGATCTCTCCAAAACTGTAATTACTGTTTTTACTTTGAATAAAATAGGAGTTAACTTCTAAGACGCAAAGCTCGTGAGTTACTACCTGCCCGGGAACAAGACAACAAAATTGCCGAACATGGAAAAGTGTATTTAGCAGTAGTATCGAACCCTTTCAAAGTTAAAAACAATCGGCCCATTTCGGGGCAACCAATTATTCATACGCGGGAACAACTTATTCCGTAAATTCAAATCTTGAAGAACAAAGTGACGGTGATCGTGGAATGATGGAGATTTTGTGAAATGAAGTTCTTTCACTGTTCCAACCGAGACATCGGTTCTTGTGCACCGTGTGTTTGTTCTTCGAGTGGCCAGCGTCGGTAGAATGACCCAGTGATAGTTGCCGTGCAGGTAGTAGGTTTTGTCAAATAAAGTGAGTTCGCTGACCTGGCCGTAACATCAGCTGTCTTGCACTACGGGATACCTACTTGCAATGGTCAGGATCGGTAGGATGACACAGTGACCTATTTTCGTCGAAGCAGGTTCATTTTTGGAGAAACGGGTAAGTCTAATTTTAGTTGTTGGCGAATTGTTTAAAATTTAACGTACGTTGTACTGGATAGACACGTTAGTTAATCCGTTCTAATACTTTTTTGTTCAATTGATAACGGCAAATTAATTTCATTTATATTTTAGTTAATTTCCATTAATTAATAATAAATAATTCGATGTTAACTTTTGCTTCGTGCTATACCGGCGCGTACTATTCGGGGCGCCGGTCGAACGTCGCTACCTAGCACGACGCGCCGTGGACCGTCGCTGAGCGCGGGCTCTACGCGCGCTCTGAATGGCCAGTGTTTTTCGTTAACAATGCAAAAACAAAGCCTCAGCCGACATTTTGGCAAAGGAAAAAGTTTTTCAGTTTCGCCTCAGGAATCCCCCATTTCCGGCTCCTACACCTTTTACGTTACACCCTGTATATCGAACCAGATCATTGCATGACTCAGTTCTTGACTGGACATGGTACCTATAACGAGTACCTATACAAATATAAGAGGAGGATAGAACCTCAGTGGTGCTACTGCGACGAAGGGGCAGCTGACGATGTGATGCACACTTTTTTCAGATGTAAGTTCTGGAGAGGGTGTGCCAATAAAGCATGGGCAGGGGAAAGGGTGCCTAGACCTGGTACCCCTGGAGAGACGGGCATAAAGATGATGGGAAGCAAGAGGATACATGAGGTAATGTATAAGGAAGTATATACAACCCTAAAGAAAAAAGAGGAGGATGATAGAACAGAATGATATTAATCAACTGGATGCAATAGCCTGATACATGGGCCCTCCGGATAATTCATGCAGCCGAACGGATGATGAGGGAGACGGAGTGATTGACGGACGGACGGACTGGAGCAGTGGCATCTTAGCGCAGTGCGGAATCCATACGTATCTATACAGCCAATCAAACATTAACCTAGTCACTTACAGAGTTAACTACATAGTTATGCACTTGCTTACCCATACTTATTTTAATTTAATTTTATTTTATTCTAGTTATATTAATTAATTAATTTATTTATTTTATTTATTTAATTTATCTATCTGTTTAATTTATTTAATTTATTTACTCATTTACATATTCAATTATTATTTATTTATTAACTTATTTCGTTACTGTTATTTCTACATGTTTACTTTATTCTTTTAGTCTCTTTATTTCATTTTATCCTCACTCCACCTAGTTATACCTATTTTTATGCTTATTTTATCTACTTTTACCTACTTATTCATTTATTCACTCACCTATCAATATTTACCTATTGACTTATTTATTCTACATATTCCATAATTTTATTTATTCCACTTACCTACTCTGCCAGCTAGGTTTTTAATTACTGGACTCTGCTTATTTTTATTTCTGCTTGTAACGGCCGTACCGGCGGTGGGACCGTTGGATGGAGGCGGGTGCCGGCTCAGTCGGCTGGCCGGGTTCGTTAGGACTGAATGAGGGATGCTTAGTAACGAGTCAGTGGGTATCTGTTTACTACTATCTTTATTAAATTTATCTTATTCTAATTACAACACCTACTACTAATCTTACTTCTACGCGATTCGCGAAGCGGTGTCTTCGCGATGGTTTCGGCGGTACACGAAGCGGTATCTTCGTGGTGGTTTCGGCGGCGTCACGAAGCGGTATCTTCGTGACGGTTTCGGCGGCGTCACGAAGCGGTATCTTTGTGACGGTTTCGGCGGCGTCACGAAGCGGTATCTTCGTGACGGTTTCGGCGGCGTCACGAAGCGGTATCTTCGTGACGGTTTTGGCGGCTTACGAAGCGGTATCTTCGCAGCGGCATGCGGTTCACGGTGCGAAGCGGTATCTTCGCAGCGTACGGTTTACGGGCTAATTACGCGGTTATCGGCGGCGCGACAATGGTGTCGGTTCGCGGCGGTACTACGAAGTGGTATCTCCGTAGCGGACGTCTTACTGGCTAACTCTTACAACTACGCGGCTATTTACATCGGCGGTGCGGCGCGACAATGGTATAGGTTCGCGGCCCGGTGTGTCGCATGAGCGGCTCGGTATGCGGCGGCAAGGAGAGTCCCGCCCTGTAGCTTTCGGCAACCCGGCCACAGGGGAGTCGGAGGGCCTTTGCCCCGATAGCGTTTAGGCAACCCGCGCTATTGGAGGCCTAGGAGGTGGTGTATTCCATCACTTAGGGTACGGCAACCCGTCCTAAGCGTGGCACCGAGGACTGTGTCCCTTAGACCGATCGGCAACCCGTAGTCTAAGCAGTCGTAAGGAGAGGGCGGCGGAAAGGGTACCAAAAAGTGTCGATCCGTGAGGATCTGGATACAGGCGTTCCTCTCTACTATGCCTCTGCGTTACTTCGGTATAGAAGCGTTGCGTCACCGGCAGTTCGGTCGGAAGCGATTTCTGGCTACCGATCCTGCTAATTTATGTACCGCGGGATGTCATAACAATAGCGGGAATCGCGATTCCGGTCGTAGCCCCCTATCGGTCGCGGTCGATACTCGCGCCTAAACCTCGCGGCACGATCTACCCGTTACATGCTTATTCTGCCTCTGTCTGTCTGTTAGTCTATCTAGTCAACTACTTAGCATCAATTCATTAAACTCAAACTCTACTCACTCTTTTATTATTATTTACCAGGTATTCTTCTTTATTTATTATTATTTATGATTATGGAACGATTCTCGCGGGTTTAGTTATTATTTTACGTAACTTTAACCCATTTTAGATTTGATTTACTCAGGCTATTTTACATTCTACCCCATCATATGTTACTCTATGTTATTCTATGTCTACATTATTCTACATGATAGTCTACATTATTCTATCCTTGTCTATCTATGTTTATTCTATGGTACGTAGTCTACTTGATGTGTGAAAGTCCAATTGTGTGGGAATACACCCAACGATGGCAATGACAAAGGAATGGATGTAGTTTCCGGAGTCCTTCTGGCTGGAACTATTGGTGATATACTGACCGGCGCTGCGGACACCGGGGATACAAATCGAGACGAAAGGAAAGCTGATATTGACATATTAATCCTCTGTGTTTAGGTGAGGGTATTACTGTATACGTCCCGTGATAAGATATACGGCCGTGATCCGGAAGGACACCACAAAACCCGCCGTACAACCCTCTCGAGGCATGTAAGTAAGAATACCTTAGTTGCAGATGATTGGACCATAGAGGACATGTAAGATAAAAAAAATAACAATAACATACAGCAAAGAATAATAATAATAATGCTAAGAAACGTAATAGAATATAGAAGGATCAGTGAAAATATTCAAGTAATTAGTAATATGTCGTGACGAAGCCCTGCATACGAGACCAATTAGTTTATTACCCTCCCTGTCAAAAGTCACTGAAAAGATAATACTGAAAAGACTTAATAACACCCTAGACACCCACAACATCTTACCTCCCACCCAGTTTGGCTTCAGAAACAGACACTCCACCACCCACCAACTAGCCCGTGTCATCAACCACATAAAATCCAACATGCTGACCAAAAGCACCACAGCGCTTGTCCTACTGGATGCCGAAAAGGCCTTTGACTCCGTCTGGACCGAAGGACTAATACACCAGATGATCACGCTAAAAATTCCCATCCCACTATGCTCCCTCATTTACTCCTACCTCCAAGATAGACACATTAGCACAAGGATAGATCAAGACTACTCCCATCCACATAACATCACAGCAGGTGTCCCTCAAGGATCGGTCCTCTCCCCCACCCTCTTCAACATTTTCATCACTCATGCTTTCCTGAACCTACCCCCGCACATTCACATAGCCGGATACGCCGATGACATCGCGCTGTTTACCTCCAGCTCCTCCCCTCAAAAAGCCCTCGACAGACTGCAGAACGCCGCTCACCACATTATAAACCGGTTAAACAAATGGAAACTCAATATTAACGCCGCCAAAACCGAAGCCCTACTGATTACGTACAAAAGGAACAAACCGACTTCCCTCCAAATCCGCAACTCCTCAATCCAAATTAAGAAAGAAGTCAAATACCTCGGTATGATAATAGACTCCAAGCTCACCTGGGCCAGTCACATAAAAAAAGCGAATAAGAAGGCCATAGGTGTACTAAGTAGATTTTATCACCTGCTCAAGTCAACCGCCCTAAGTAGAAACCTGAAGACCCTTCTTTACAAAACAATGATCCGACCTATCCTCACATATGGCTGCCCAATCTGGTACACCACTGCACCCTCGCACCTCCAAAAAATTCAGGTAACCCAAAACAAATGCCTGAGGTTAGCCTACTGCCTCCCCAGGCGCACCCCAATAGACAATTTACACCGCACAACTAACGTCCAACCCCTAACAAAACACATCGAAACCATCACTACCAAATTCAACAATAGCCTAATGACACACCCAAATCAGCTCATTAAACACATCAACACATACACCAAACCTTCCTGGGGTGGCCCAATACGAAACACTACTAACGCAAACACCTCATGCTCACGAAGACACCGAAGACAGCGATAAAATATAAATAATTAAGTATACATATGTAAATAAACGACTACTAACCCACTAACATAGCGATAAGATCCCACTAACTGCCCACTAACACCCCCCCATCCCCCTCACCATCACCCACGTACAACCTACCAACCCCTCACGCACCCAGGTTTTTTTTTGTTATATTGATAAATATTTTCCTGGACACAAACCCACTCCTACCCGATTGTTATGAAATGTAAATACAAACATCCCTCAAGCTAATATACGACTGATGCCTCCGGGCAGGAAACGTGCGCACCTTAGACTAAGCAATACATAATTTGTTAAAATATGCACTTATTATGTAACTCAACTAAGTTCAATAAATCATTTAATCCGTTAATCCCTGCATACGAGAGATAGGAGTCGTTGCCTCTCGATTGCGGGGCGGTTAAGCTGACGGTGTCAAGTCGCAACAAAGGATGGGTGACCGTGCTTTTTCTTACCACTGAACTGAAAGTTGATGTATATATAGCAGTAACGTCGGTAGACTAGATAGAACCCCCCCCCCCCACTGTGTTCTTAGTAATGTATTGTAGTAGTAATAGTTTAGAGTAGTTCCTAACCTAACACCTCTGGAAGGAGGGATCCATGGTTGATCCCATCATGAGACCCGTAGCCTTCCAGGGGCTACTGCCGTAGCCGGTCCCAAGCCCGGTTGAGAAAAGTAGAGGGGACTTTTTTTTTTAACGTGTGGAAAATGCATTATGCACGCCCCGGTTCAAATGGGGGGAGCCGGGGCAGTGTCGGACTCATACCGACTAAAAACCGCACGGTGTCCTTCCTCGGCGCTCTGCGGCGGGGTCGCGGGTACTCTTGCGAACTCTTCGCGCGACCCCGCCTAGCGCCATGACCTTGAGGGGGCACCTCCCGGGAGGGGCAGGTGGTGGTCCCCTCCCGTGCCTCCCAACTCCGCCGCGCCGCCGGACACAAACGGCGCGGCACACCTCGGGGACTGCCAGGTGTTGTGGACAGTCGGGGCCCCCACCCCGACTGCCGGCAGTCCCCCGGGACCGGCCGCAACTTAGCTCGAAGAGCCGCGGATTTACCGGCCGATCGCGGCGGCGGTGCCCAACGGGGGGTATTGAGGACACTCCCCATTTTCTGGCACCGCTGCCGACCTCCGGGTGGAGGGTCATCGCGGGCAGGTGTTACACCCGCTCGCCTCCACCGCACCTCCCTCCCCTTTTAGTACCCTCTTACGACAAGCAGGGGCTACTGTGAACGTATTCTTTCTCCCCGAGCCACAGGGATAGCAGGGGGAACGCATCAATCCTCCTACTGGGCCGCCTGGTGCAGCCCGGGAGGAGGGGCAGCGCGGATGGTCGTGCGGCTTCCGCCCCTCCACCCCCTCGCTCGGCGGGCGGGATCGGTGCGTTCCCGCTCCCGCTCCGCGGCCTCCTTCCGGGACATGACGTCCTCGCAGAAGGAGGCCACAGCGTCCCAAGACCTCTCGCTGGCCAGCATGACCGCGACGACAGCTGGCTGCGAGAGGTCGGGGCCGATCTGGCCGACCAGGACGGTGCGCCGCCCGTCGAACGCTGGACAAAATTCCGACGTATGCTGCGCGTCGTCCCGGTCAGCGCCACACTCGTGGCAGGCCGTCGTCGCCTCGGCGCCGATCCGGTGCAGGTACTCACCGAAGCAACCATGCCCGGTGAGTACCTGCGTCAACCGAAAGGTCAACCTCCCGTGGGGACGGTCCAGCCAGAGATCGAAGTTGGCAAGGACCGCCCCCACAGCGCGCTTCGCTTCGCCGCCGGCCGCCAACATGCGGCGGCGCCATTCCGCGCGAGTGCACTTCCGGATTCGGCGCCGGAGGCCCTCGACCGCGGACGCCGACAGGTCCGCGCCCCGCTCGCGTGCTTGGCGGAGGGACCGAAAGACTTCGGCGTCTCCCACCGCCAGCAGCACGAAGGGCACGGTCCCCGCCAGAACGAGGGCTGCTGCGTATGATATCGTGCGGTATCCCCGTGCAACTCTGATGGCCAACCGCCGCTGGGTTCGACGCAGCGCAGCTAGGCTGCGTCGGCTGGCCACCAGGTCGTCCGACCAAACGGCCCATCCGTAAAGGATCACAGACCGCACGACTCCCACGTACAGCCGGCGGACCCTCTCGTCCGGCCCCCCGAGGTTGGGCAAGATGCGGCCTAGGGCCGCCGCTGCCCACTCGGCTCGGGGGACGAGGCGGTCGAAGTGTCTAACCAACTGGCGTGCGACGGGACCCTATATGGCTCCGCGACAACGGCAAACCCAACGCCCCACTCGGCCAGGGTCTGACAAAGGATGTCCTGTGCCCTGGCCGAGTGGTTAATGTTGGCCTGGAGGATGGAGAATTTTGCTAACTCTCCATAGCCTCCTCCAGGCCGGAACCCTCTCGGGGTGTTGGCGGAGAGGGCTCCACGTTGGGCTCTCAGCCGCTGGGGCGGCATTGGGGGCAGGGGCGGGCGCCGCTGGTGGTGGTGGCGCCTTGGCCCTCTTGGTCCTCCGGGCTGGGGGAGTGCAGGCCTTGCTCCCCAGCCTGTGCCCGGCGGGGCGCCTCAGGTCCGAGCAGACCGAACACTTGGGGGGCGCCGAGCACTGGCTCGCTCTGTGGCCTGGGTCGCCGCACATGTCGCAGCGACCCGAACGGTCCACTGTCGCAGTGCGCCGCTGCCTCACGTGCCCCTTCTCGAGGCAGCGGTAGCACTGCAGCGGGCGAGCCTGGAGGACCTCCACCCAGGCCGACGTCCATCCCACCAGCAGGCGGTCGGCGTCCGCCATCTTCCGGCCGACAAGGAGGGGGCACTGAACCCAAATGGTGCCCAGCCCGGAGGGGGAGGACCGGATCTCGCCGGTCTTTACTTCCCCCTCCTGGCACCCACCCTTGGCGGCAACGGCAGCCGCCACTTCGGCAGCGGAGACCGAGTCGTCCAGGCCGCGGATGCGTAACTCTATCCGCTTCATGGGCCTGGCGACCCGGATCTCCGTGCCCGCCAGCGCCGTAGAGAGACGGTCAGCCAGGTCATCCGCCTTGGCGGCCCCCTCCGGACCGGGGATCTCTAGGATAAGACCCCCGGTCCTAGCCCGCCGCGCGCGAAGCTCGGCGATGCCGACTTCGGCCAGGCTGACCTTCTGCCTGGCCATCAGCATCGCCTCCGCATCGCCTCCGCATAGGTCAGCTTCCCCCCAGGTTCGATGGTTAGCGCCACCGCAGCGTGCCTGTTGGCGCGGACGCGGCGCGGCTTCTGGGGGGCCGCCTTCGATCCCTTCCCTGGCTCAGGTCGGGGAACGGTATCGGCTGCAGCAGCCGCCTTCTTCGCCGCCGTCCGGGCCTTCCTGCCCACCACCTCTGCCTACTCCTGAGGTGGTGGTGGGTTGGCTGCTGGGCGAGCGGGCTGGGCTACAGCAGTTGGAGGCCCAGTTGGTGGACGCGCCCTGGAAGCCCCTGCTTTACGGGCCACGCCGGGAGTAGGTGCTGGTTGCGGCTGGGTAGGCCCCTTCTTACACCTTCCTAGGCCTAACTTCCCAATGTCAGTTGGGGGGCGGGCCGTGGTCTTGGGATGCTCCCCGCGACCCTTGAGTAGCTCCTCTCGGAACGAGGCTAGGCGGGCGTCTATCATTCCCGCCAGCCTGTCCAGGAGGCCCTCCACACCTCCCGTCGCATCTCCGCCGCCACGGAACGGCGACTTCGTCCTCTTGACACGGCCTCTCTTTGCGCGTGCCGGCGGAGCGTCCGGTGGTGGGTCAACCATAGGCCCATCGTCGACGGGTGCCTCAGCTAACATCACCTCCATGGTGTTCGCAGATGCGATAGCCGGTTCTAGGACGGGTGGAAGCACGTCTCGAGTCATTGGAGTCAGAGGAGGCACCCGTGCGAGGCGCGTCTTAATAGACTCTACCTCCGCCTCCAAGTCCCGCACCCGCTCGCAGAGAGCAGAGTTCTCGGCCTCGAGCCGGGACGACGACTCGGAGGCAGCTCTCTGAGCGAGTTCCGAGGTGTTGGCTCGTACCGCCAGGGCGGACTCCCGAAGGAGGCGAACAAAAGTGCCCTTTAGATTGGCGGACGAGCCAGCCACCTTCTCGACCCGCGCCAGATGTTCCATGGCCTCAGCCGCGAGGTCCCTGGAGGGTCGGTGGCGCATACCCCGCGCGAGCTCCTCCTCGTTAGTGTGAGGACGTGACGATCGGCTGGGGACAGGTGGAGCCACGGAGGGGTCCAGGACCCTGTCCTCCGCCAGGAATTGTTGTTCCACCTGGGCCAGAGCAACAGCCTTCCTTTTGGCCTTCACCATGCCCACGTACTCCCCAGTTGTCGGAGGTCTACCCCTCTTTCGGGCACCGATAGACTGCCCAGACCGCGTGGATGCTACAGACGCGTCTGATTCCTCGTCGCCGCTATCCTCGATATGCTGGACCCTTCTCCTGCGACTTGCAGCCGCATCTACTCTCTCAAGCGACACAACGGGCTGTCACACGTCCAGGCTACGCCCCGCTACTATTGGGCCGGGGTCGTCCTTCTGCACACCTACGCATCTCTCTGCGCCGGACCGCTCATGCGCTTCGGAGAGTTCTTGTTCGGAACACAGCGTGAGCCGTGAAAACGGCTGATTTATACAGCTCTTTGCGCTTTCTGCTTTCTTTTGCACTGTGGCATCGCTAGTTTGCCTCTGGTCGCATGATGACGACGCGGGTGAGAATGCTCCGCACCCCGCGCCGGTACTGGGGCCTTCGAGCTCCCCTGCACCGTAATTGTTATTAACACTCGTTGTACAATCCATATTTTTTATTTAGTTATGCGCCTTTCGGCGTGGCCTTAATCTACACTTATGTCTTAGGTTGTTTTTTTTCTTTTTTTTTCCTCTTACTGGGCTATAATATAATAGATGGATTGCAGCGAAAATGAAAAGGGTAATGAAAATGAGAGACAAAACAAAAATAAGGTAAAATAGAAATGAAACTTATAACTAATAATACTAATAATAATAATATCACCTAGTAAACGATACGAGGAAATACGATAATAAAAACAAAAATAAAAATAAAAATAGAGTGTAGATGAAATACATAAATCATAAGTATAAATAGTAAATAAAACAGTAAATAAAACATAAGTATAAACGCCAGCACAGGAGATATTACGACTTCCTGGCCGGCTACACCTCCCACGTACCGAGACACCAATGTAGGCACGTTGGTCCATTTTGGTCCGCGACTGCTTATTCGACACCTCGACGTGAGGCGCTTATTTCGCAGCTAACCAGCAATATCTGCTGGCCATTCCCCTATCCGCCACCTGGGGACGCGCCGGGTAGCGGTTGGACCAAACCGCCTCCGGAAGTAGAGGGGCCTAGCCGTACCTACCCCCCCCCTGCCGGCTTCCCAAGCCAGCGGTGGAGGAAGCAAGCCCTTTGGGTGATTCCCTCCCCCTGGACCGATGGACATAGAGTCCTGGTGGTTGCCTTCGGCCAAATAAAAAAAAAAGGTTTTCTCTACTGATTCCATCGAGACCACACGCGGATTGCTTTAAACGGCGAAGAGCAATCTCAGTTTCCCTAAAGGAAATTGGTTGATCCATATGGATAGTCTCCTTTGGTGACTGCGGAGCGGAGCCACAAAACTCTGGACATTCGCCGAAGGGGGCCTATACTCCTCTGCGATGTCTTTGATGCTGGAGAAAATGCTGGCATTAATTTCCCTTCCGTCTAAAGTTGCATGCGCCAGTTGTGTGGGGTTGCGTGCATAAAGGTGTTGGTAACTGCTAAAAGTAGAAGATCTAATTGGAGCGCGGTTGATCTTGTGTTTATTCTTTTTCTTATTGTTATTGTTATTAAAGGCCTTCTTTTTCTTATTGTTTTCGGAGAGACCTGGAGAACACCTGGGCAAGGCTAGGTTACATATTATAGACGAGATGTCGGCGTCATGTTACTCACAGTTATTATTAATGGGCAAATTCTGGATGAGAGACTGCATATTAGCGGAACAGGATGGAATCAGCTCTCTGAGGTATGCGCAAATATCTCGGCGTTTTATATGAGTGCAAATATCTGTTTCGGCGAAGGCAGCAGCATGCCCGCTTTGTAAATTGGGAACCGGAAGTGGTCCTAGTATCGCGTTACACGGCGCTATTGCATCAATACGCTCGAGTCGTAGACGAGGTGCAGGGAGCCATAGATTCTTGTTTAAGGTTGTTGGACTAGGTATTGATGGAAAAGGTACTGCAGGAGCCGCTTCTAAGATTATTGTCTGGATAGATTTGTATGAAGGCTTTATTCGCTGCTTTTTAATCCCTTCAGCCGATCGACCAGAATGTTGGCTGGCCAAACGAATGTTAATTTCCCTTTGCGGAAGACCCACAGGAAGTTGGAATTCCAGACGTGCCACTTCTTTCTCCTCCGCAGTGGACCATTTAGCTCTGCTGGTCGTAGCCCTGTTCTTAGCTAGTGAGGCATCTCCAACATTGTAAGCCACAGGGTGAACGTGTTTGCTATGCTGGGGTAAGCCAGCAATGTTTAATACTTTGACGCGCATTCTCCACAGTGGTAACATTCATCGCGGGTAGGAGGTAATTGGCTACAACGCTAGACGTGCGGTTTAATTGGAGCTTAGGATCTGGCGGATAGATCTATTGAACAATAGGGACAGCAAATATAATCTAAATTTAAACAATCTAAATCCGAACGTAAATCGACGGAATATCCGGTGGACATCGCCGAGTCGTCATCAGAAGGGCAATCGGGGTTCCGAGGCTTCTTTATGGTATTAGGAGCAATATTAGTGGAGCAAAGCTCCGAGGACTCCAGGGGAGCTAGTCTCGAGCCTCTGACATGTCTTGGGTTTACACCCAGGTCGGCCGCCTCCGTTAGCTAGGACCAGGCATACAAAGGGTCCCTTTCCCGGCGCCATGTAGCCTTGCCTAAGGGTTGGACGTGGAGGTCGGCCTTGGGAAGGGTTTCCAGACGAAGTAGAGGCAAGATGGTCGTGCATTTCTGCTTCCTGACCCCACACCCCCATTATGGCAGAAGCATACTTCAGCTGGAACGGTACTCCACATCAAAGACCCGTACCGCATCCACATACTCCTGGGAGCGACTCTTCCTCTCGGATACTAGGTCGAGTGAGGACCCGGCCCGACACCTCAAGCGAAGAGAGTCATAGTTCCTCCCGCCGTTTACCCGCGCTTTTTTTAATTTCTTCACGTTGACATTCAGAGCACTGGGCAGAAATCACATTGCGTCAACACCCGCGGGGGCCATCGCAATGCTTTGTTTTAATTAGACAGTCGGATTCCCCTAGTCCGTGCCAGTTCTGAGCTGAGCGTTGAATGGCGGCCGAAGAGAACGACCGCGACGGTAAGATCCGGCCACGGAAGCCTCGCAGCAAGGAAGATCCGCGGGAGGCCAAGGCACGGGACCGAGCTCGGATCCCGGGTGCGCAGCACGAAACCGCGACCGTTCACCTCGCACAGGCCCGGCACGTCGGCCAAACCCACTTCCCGACCAAGCCCGACACGCCCCGCTCCTCAGAGCCAATCCTTATTCCGAAGTTACGGATCCAATTTGCCGACTTCCCTTACCTACATTAATCTATCGACTAGAGGCTCTTTACCTTGGAGACCTGCTGCGGATATGGGTACGAACCGGCGCGACACCTCCACGTGGCCCTCTCCTGGATTTTCAAGGTCCGAGGGGAAGATCCGGACACCGCCGCAACTGCGGTGCTCTTCGCGTTCCAAACCCTATCTCCCTGCTAGAGGTTTCCAGGGAACTCGAAAGCTTATACAGAAAAGAAAACTCTTCCCGGATCTCCCGACGGCGTCTCCAGGTCATTTTGGGTTACCCCGACGAACACTCTTACGAGGGCCCGATTGGTATGCGGTTCCGCTGCCGGGTTCCGGAATAGGAACCGGATTCCCTTTCGCCCGACGGGTGTGTTTCATTCTCATATATATATGTTATGATTTTAGGACACCTCATCTACATAGGATTTCTCTTAGGGCTTAGGATCGACTGACTCGTGTGCAACGGCTGTTCACACGAAACCCTTCTCCACGTCAGTCCTCCAGGGCCTCGCTGGAGTATTTGCTACTACCACCAAGATCTGCACCGACGGCGGCTCCAGGCAGGCTCACGCCCAGACCCTTCTGCGCACACCGCCGCGACCCTCCTACTCGTCAGGGCTTCATGGAGGACGGCCACACGAGGTGGACACGTCCCTCCCCACTTGCCGCTGACGGCGGAGTATAGGCGCGACGCTTCAGCGCCATCCATTTTCAGGGCTAGTTGCTTCGGCAGGTGAGTTGTTACACACTCCTTAGCGGATTCCGACTTCCATGGCCACCGTCCTGCTGTCTTAAGCAACCAACGCCTTTCATGGTATCCCATAAGCGTCGACTTAGGCGCCTTAACTCTGCGTTTGGTTCATCCCACAGCGCCAGTTCTGCTTACCAAAATTGGCCCACTTGGCACTCTGATCCAAAATCTCGTGGCTTCATAATCCAAGCAAGCCAGAGATCTCACCCATTTAAAGTTTGAGAATAGGTTGAGGTCGTTTCGGCCCCAAGGCCTCTAATCATTCGCTTTACCAGATGAGACTCGCACGCGTTCACAGAGGAACGAGCGAGTGCCAGCTATCCTGAGGGAAACTTCGGAGGGAACCAGCTACTAGATGGTTCGATTAGTCTTTCGCCCCTATACCCAGTTCCGACGATCGATTTGCACGTCAGAATCGCTACGGACCTCCATCAGGGTTTCCCCTGACTTCGTCCTGACCAGGCATAGTTCACCATCTTTCGGGTCCCAACGTGTACGCTCTAGGTGCGCCTCTTCTCGCAATGAGAACGAAACGCCCCGGGAGTGCGGGGCCGCATCGTAACGCGGCCCATCCTCCCTAGATCGACGCGGAGGCCGACCTTCACTTTCATTTCGCCTTTAGGTTTTATGCATCCCAATGACTCGCGCAAATGTTAGACTCCTTGGTCCGTGTTTCAAGACGGGTCCTGAGAGTACCCAAAGCAGTAGCGTCGCCGACCGGTAATTCGAAGCTTGGCCAGTCCGAGGACACCGCCTGCTAACAGCTGGTCAGGCCCGGGGACGGCACCAGGTCCGCACCTGCGGGTAAAACTGACTGAGCTTGCGGCGGGCCTGACGCACACACATTCGAGAATGGATTGGTTTCGGCCCAATACCGTGCGTCAACCAAACGTCAACTCGGGCCGTAGACCGACGCGCAACGGGTCGCGACGTTCTACTAGGGGAGAAGTGCACGACTACATTGCCGGAACATTCAGGCCGAAGGTGGCGTGCCCTCGCCATGGAACCACGAGGGCCCATTCGGGGCATCGCGCACCAACGGGAGCCAGCCTCGTTGACGATGAATCTCCCCATTCGATCTTTTGGGTTTCTCAGGTTTACCCCTGAACGGTTTCACGTACTCTTGAACTCTCTCTTCAAAGTTCTTTTCAACTTTCCCTCAAGGTACTTGTTCGCTATCGGTCTCGTGGTCACTTAGGGCTGCACTCTCAAGCAACCCGACTCTAAGGTGAGATCCTCCCGAAACGCGTACTGGTCGCTACGGGCCTGGCACCCTCAGCGGGTAAATGGCCCCACTCAAGATGGACTTGGACGCGGCACGACGCCACGGTATAAATGGATTCTCCCGAACACTACATTTCCCAGCGACGGTACCGCGGGATTCAGTGCTGGGCTCATTCCTGTTCGCTCGCCGCTACTAAAGAAATCCTTGTTAGTTTCTTTTCCTCCGCTTAGTAATATGCTTAAATTCAGCGGGTGATCTCGCCTACTCTGAGGTCGTCTATAAGTTTCGTATACAGGACATACACGTGTGTCTACGGATATGCGCGGTAGCGAGAGAACCGGGAAACAGAAACTGTGGGATGTTGGAAGAAAAAAAAAGAAGAAGCCGGTGCGTGTCTCCTGCGTCGCGCCATAGTGCATTTCGCGTGAAGTCGGGGTTCCGTCCGGGAACCGTTCCCAATTCAACCGGGGAGCGTTTTCTCTCGTTCGATCTCTTATGCTCAAGAGGGTATGACACAGAAACGCAGCAGCAGTCACGAATGTAGGTGGCGTGCAAAGACGACCCCTCGCAGAAGAGTGCGAAAACGTGCTGCTTTCCTCCGTTGCGATCCCTGGGGACTGTACAGACGAGACGAACCGCAAAACTCATTCCCACCTTGCCCTTTTCTTCCTCTCTCATTTTTGTTTCCTCTTCACCGACTCGAGTTTCAATTATACCCTTCAATAGGGTATCCTTTTCTCTCTCAGTCCCTCGCAGATATAATTTCATTTGAGACGACGTCGGGGGCGCGGTGAATGGATACGTGCTCTGTGGACACGCGACTACTGAGAAAATTGCGCGGCATATGCGAAACGACGACGGAACAAATCCCGCGAAGCGGTGTCTATTAACGTGGGCGGTCGTTGAAAAAACGACGCACGCATGCCACGATTACACTCTCGCGAGTTCGCTTATGGTTTGGGTAGTTCCGTGTACTACGCAACGCGCACAACTCTCTCTTAGTTCGTCGCACTGTGTCTCTGTCCAACTGTGGATGGACTGTGTCCAACATTCGCTCGTACGTCACGCGAGCCAGCCCCCCACCCCCCCGTTCAACTCTTCTCGAACCATGGCGGACACCCGAACTCCGAGACGTTCTACTCGAACGACGGCGGGGATTCGTCACCAAGAAGGCCGGAGAGATGGAGGAGCTGGAGTGGGTTCTTAACTTGACGCGACGCAAGCAGTTTCTTTTGTACGTAAAAACGACCCTCAGCCAGGCGTGGTTCAGGAATTGTATCCGTGGACCGCAATGTGCGTTCGAAATGTCGATTTTCATGTGTCCTGCAGTTCACACGTTGGCGCGCAATTAGCTGCGTTCTTCATCGACCCACGAGCCAAGTGATCCACCGTTCAGGGTAATCGTATAAAACTTTTCATAGTGGTCGTTTCTCTCTGGTACTTCGGTTCGAAACAAACAGAGACCCAACACTTCCCGCCAGCGCGCGTGGGAAGCGCGGGCGTCGCCACGCCTAACGGATACATACCGAAGGACGATAATCACACGACAAATTGTACGGTCCGTGACGAAGTCCGTCGGATACGCGAACGGTATCCGACGGCCGGGCGTAAAGTACATTATGTAAAAGAATATACACGCGCGACGAGAACCGTCGAACGTCGCGGGGTCCAGGGAAACGACGGCGATTCCCCGATACTGTTTCATTCCTTGGACTCGCCACGCTACCTCGAGAACACCCGCACGCGGCAGCGTCCTTGCGTGGAAGCTATTCCGAACCGTCCGAAGAAAGGGACAACGCAACCGGCCCCGAGCGGTCTTTATTATCAGACTCACGACTACAAAGGCTACGCAACCGGTCCACTTCGGACAGTTTCTCGTTCGAAACTATGCACCGCGCATTTACGGACGCACATCAACGCGATGTGTTTGTTTTCGTTCCAGGTTACCCGACTGTAAAACTGTTTCAAGTCTATTGGACACGACAATTTCACAGACGACGCCAAGAGAACGATGAACCAGGAGGTGGGCAAGAAACGTTCGATCCCAACGGTTCACGACCCTTGACGATGTCGCCGTGCGAAACGCGAGAGCCCCGTGGAGGGGCTCTCTTCTTCTCAGCGCTGGTTATTTGGGCCTTGGCCCACGATCGGTCGACTGCACGGACGGGAGATGAAACTCCGCACGTAATTCCGCAGTCGCGCAGTCTGTGGCAAGGCTCGTTCGATAGGTTTCGGTATCTGTTTACGTTCGATATTGCTGCTATCGAACATGATACTTATCCACATCTTTGTGTTTTTCATTCGTTAATGATCCTTCCGCAGGTTCACCTACGGAAACCTTGTTACGACTTTTACTTCCTCTAAATGAGCAAGTTTGGTCATCTTCCCGGTAACGTCGGGCAATGACGAGCATCGGCCGCGCACCAGTCCGAAGATCTCACTAAATCATTCAATCGATAGTAGCGACGGGCGGTGTGTACAAAGGGCAGGGGCGTAATAAACGCGTGCTTATGACTCGTGCTTACTGGGAATTCCTCGTTCATGGGGAATAATTGCGAGCCCCAATCCCTAGCACGAAGGAGGTTCAGCGGGTTAGCCGGGCCTTTCGGCCAGGGAAAACACGCTGATTCCTTCAGTGTAGCGCGCGTGCGGCCCAGAACATCTAAGGGCATTACAAACCTGTTATTGCTCAATCTCGTGCGGCTAGAAGCCGCCTGTCCTTCTAAGAAGATTTGTTTGTACGTTGGTAGTAACAACCCACCGACCGAGGCCGGGGGCCTTCGAGATACCATAAGATACGTCTATTTAGCAGGCTAGAGTCTCGTTCGTTATCGGAATTAACCAGACTAATCGCTCCACCAACTAAGAATGGCCATACACCACCACCCACCGGATCAAGAAAGAGCTATCAATCTGTCAATCCTTCCGGTGTCCGAGCCTGGTGAGGTTTCCCGTGTTGAGTCAAATTAAGCCGCAGGCTCCACTCCTGGTGGCGCCCTTCCGTTAATTCCTTTAAGTTTCAGCTTTGCAACCATACTTCCCCCGGAACCCAAAAGCTTTGGTTTCCCGGAAGCTGCCCGCCAAGTCATCGGAGGAACTTCGGCGGATCGCTAGCTGGCATCGTTTATGGTTAGAACTAAGGCGGTATCTGACCGCCTTCGAACCTCTAACTTTCGTTCTTGATTAATGAAAACATTTTTGTTAAATGCTTTCGCTTCTGTCCGTCGTGGGGCGATCCAAGAATTTCACTTCTAACGTCGCAATACGAATGCCCCCATCTGTCTCTATTAATCATTAGAAGGAACTTCATCGTTCGGGATATAGACAATCCCTTGCGCGACGCTGCTCGACGCGAAGGTGCTTACGATGCGCAACAGCCGCAGGAACGGCAGAATCGGGAATACCGCGGGAGTCTCACCTACCAAATACAACACCATCAATACTTCGCCGCATGCAGCTTGACAATTAAGAAATATTAATAACTTGGCCGTAATTCAACATAAGCCGTAATTTGAAAAACTCGGACCCGTCGCCTCGTTGCAACGGCCGGATACGTACGTAAGACCCCGGGACCCATGGCTTCGCCCGTCATGCGCTCCAGCACCTCGGACTCGTCGCTTCGGCCCTAC
>JALHAQ010000089.1:82500-117500 GCA_023838395.1 Holcopasites calliopsidis
CTAGTATGAATTCGGGGGGTATCCTGAATGCTGAAACCTAATTTTTTGAGACCGTTTGCCAAATCCTGTGTGGCTTTATCGTGGCGCTGAATGCGTTGATAATGTGTAACTGGACACCGCTGTAATATGTGAGACAAAGTCTCTCTCCTGCCCGCGCAGGTAGGGTAACGGCATTGCGCAGCTTCTGTTTTAGTGTATGGACCACCGCCAGTAGGTAGAAGACCAATACGTAGTTGTATCGCGCGAATGTAGTCCCGACCGGTCCAGAATGGAGGAGGGTCCAAGATCCAGCTGCAAGCAGCGCGCGAGTTATACTGTAGACCGTTTCCGAGAGCAGAACTATGCAAACTATTGGCCCAGAAACGAGCAATAGCAGAACGGGAGGATGAGAGGCCTTTGCAAATAATGTCCAACTTACGTAGTAGTCGCCGGATTGTTGGTGTTTGGAAGGCTGCGTCGAAATCCGGGTCCCTTTGAATACTTATACGCTGCAATCGACGACGGTAAATAACACCGATTTGATGCCTTAAGCATGGAATGGACAAGCTGCCGTCACGAATCTTGGCATACAAGAAAGCGGAGGGCGTGGTTGCAGGAAGATGGAGAGTTGCTTTAACGAATCGCCTAATTTAGCGGTCTATATGCGTTAATTTCCCCACCGTAATATCTGATGATTGATTGCAGTGTAGAAGTCTGGGAATTAAATATCTATTAAGAATCTGCATTTTCTGCCATGGTCGAAGAGCAGCTCGACGCAAACGCTCTAACATGCCTGCTAAGTTGGAAGCAGAAGGTGCGATTATACCCAAGTGATTATAATTGTGGCCAAGGTACTTGAGCTGTTCCAGTACATTGAGGGCTGGAATCGCTTTATCGTTAATACTAAAGCGTGGGTTAGTATCAACAACGACCCTCTTCGTACCAGGGACACGCGCAAGTTGTAGGACGCGACATTTAAAGGGGTTAACTTCCATATGTGTTTTAATCAGAAAAGAGCGTAACTTATACAGGGTGTAACGTAAAAGGTGTAGGAGCCGGAAATGGGGAATTCCTGAGGCGAAACTGAACAACATTTTCCTTTGCCAAAATGTCGGCTGAGGCTTTGTTTTTGAATTGTTAACGAAAAACACTGGCCATTCAGAGCCCGCGTAGAGCCCGCGCTCAGGGACGGTCCACGGCGCGTCGTGCTAGGTAGCGACGTTCGACCGGCGCCCCGAATAGTACGCGCCGGTATAGCACGAAGCAAAAGTTAACATCGAATTATTCATTATTAATTAAAATATAAATGAAATTAATTTGCCGTTATCAATTGAAGAAAAAAGTATTAGAACGGACTAACTAACGTGTCTATCCAGTACAACGTACGTTAAATTTTAAACAATTCGCCAACAACTAAAATTAGACTTACCCGTTTCTCCAAAAATGAACCTGCTTCGACGAAAATAGGTCACTGTGTCATCCTACCGATCCTGACCATTGCAAGTAGGTATCCCGTAGTGCAAGACAGCTGATGTTACGGCCAGGTCAGCGAACTCACTTTATTTGACAAAACCTACTACCTGCACGGCAACTATCACTGGGTTATTCTACCGATCCTGGCCACTCGAAGAACAAACACATGGTGCACAAGAGCCGATGTCTCGGTTGGAACAGTGAAAGAACTTCGTTACACAAAATCTCTATCATTGCACGATCACTGTCACTTTGCTCTTCAAGATTTGAATTTACGAAATAAGTTGTTCCCACGTATGAATAATTGGTTGCCCCGAAAGGGGCCGATTGTTTATAACTTTGAAAAGGCTCGATATGACCGATGCTACTGCTAAATGCACTTTTCCATGTTCGGAAATTTTGTTGTCTTGTTCCCGGGCGGGTAGTAACTCACGAGATTTGCGTCTTAGAAGTTAACTCCTATTTTATTCAAAGTAAAAACAGTAATTACAGTTTCGGAGAGATCTTTACTGCTGGGCGTTCGGACTAATTCTGTCTTGAGAAATTGAGACGCGCTTTGCAACGGTGGACAAGGGGCTGTTCGAAGAATGTTATAAGGCAGAGTTACGGGTCGTCGCGGGGAGCGCGCTTTATGGTGAAAAAGCCCTTGAGGCCCACGTGCTGGCCAGCAGAGTTTTTCGGTTCCCAGGAAACTCGGCCGTGATGAACTTAGCGAAGACATTTTCCAGTCGCCGGAAAAGGTATAGCATTACAAAGGATGTAGTAAAAGACATCTAACAGTGTCTTGAACTGTCCGCAGCGCTTTCCCAGCGACTAGAAAGTGTCTTCATTAAATTCGCCACGGCCGTGGTTCCTGGGAACCGAAAAACTCTGCTGGCCAGCACGTGGGCCTCAAGGGCCTTTTCACCATAAAGCGCGCTCCCCGCGACGACCCGTAACTCTCCCTTATAACATTCTTCGAACAGCCCCTTGTACACCGTTGCAAAGCGCGTCTCAATTTCTCAAGACAGAATTAGTCCGAACGCCCAGCAGTAAAGATCTCTCCGAAACTGTAATTACTGTTTTTACTTTGAATAAAATAGGAGTTAACTTCTAAGACGCAAAGCTCGTGAGTTACTACCCGCCCGGGAACAAGACAACAAAATTTCCGAACATGGAAAAGTGCATTTAGCAGTAGCATCGGTCATATCGAGCCTTTTCAAAGTTATAAACAATCGGCCCCTTTCGGGGCAACCAATTATTCATACGTGGGAACAACTTATTCCGTAAATTCAAATCTTGAAGAACAAAGTGACAGTGATCGTGCAATGATGGAGATTTTGTGAAACGAAGTTCTTTCACTGTTCCAACCGAGACATCGGCTCTTGTGCACCATGTGTTTGTTCTTCGAGTGGCCAGGATCGGTAGAATAACCCAGTGATAGTTGCCGTGCAGGTAGTAGGTTTTGTCAAATAAAGTGAGTTCGCTGACCTGGCCGTAACATCAGCTGTCTTGCACTACGGGATACCTACTTGCAATGGTCAGGATCGGTAGGATGACACAGTGACCTATTTTCGTCGAAGCAGGTTCATTTTTGGAGAAACGGGTAAGTCTAATTTTAGTTGTTGCGAGGAATACAACATTACAAAACAGGAAATAAAAGTAATAGAGATAATAATGAATAAGGATCAAACTATAAATGCAATAGTAGAGATGACAGCTACGCAGGTAGACAAGGTTAGTAAAGATAAGGTGATACAACTAGGATGGAGCAGATGTACCATGGAGAGAACCCGGTACATCCTGAGATGCTATAGGTGTGGCGAGAATGGGCACGTGGCAAGATCTTGCAAGTTTAACAGCTACAAGGTATGCTACAAGTGCAAAAGCGATAAACACCTACAGAAGGAATGTGACAGAGGAAATACAGAAGGAATAGAAGGGGGAAGAAAGGGGGAACTAGAGATTATGGGAAGGAGCAGTAGGAGGGGGGATGTGGATGTCAGGAAAGCAACCAACGACCCTGAATACATAACTCCAATAATGACAAGAAATAAAGATGAAGGGAAGAGAACGGTTAGCACACAAACACCAACGGAGAGGGATGGAGAACACGTAGTGCAAATCATGCCCGCTACAGTCAAGAGAACAGAGAACGTGTGGGTACAAGTAGTTAAGAAAAACAGGAATACAGGAGCTGGCCTGCATATTAAAAAGGTAAGGAAAGACGATAACCCAGACTACAGTAAACCCCGTGGGGAGAAAGAGAAAGGCAAGGAATTACCAGGGAAAAAGGTAAGTGGGGAGATAACAGATAAGAGTGCAGCAAAGCGGACTGCAATATATGTGGCGCATGAGGTAAGAAACTTCAGTGAAGCGCTAAAGAAAATTAAGGAAAAAACAAATCTCGTGGATAGGAGCATACACGAAATGGGGATAAAGAAAATTCGAGCCACCAGGACGAACGCGGTGCTATTTGAGATGGAGAATTACGACACAGCGATGAAGTTAAAACACATAATCGAAAAGACATGCGCGAAGGAGATTAATAAAATAATGTTATTAACTGAGGCCTGCACGATCAAGGTTAAAGGAGTGGACATCACCATGGACAAAGACGAGGTTAAAAAGGAACTGATAAAAAACGTGGAAGAACGGATAAACAGGGAGGAAATAAAAGAAGAGTATATCAACCAAATCTTTGTGGAAAGACTAATAACCGAGCCGTGGGGCGAGAAATGTGCGTATATAAGAATCCCGGTGAGAATTAGGGAGGTTTTACCGGAAAACAAAAGAGTCAGGATGGGGTGGGTAAACGCCCCTTTCACCATACTCGAGAAACCGAGTATGAAATGCTGGACCTGCGGGCGATACAGGCGAGCTGTACACGTCTGCGAAGCCAAGAAGGACAAGGCGGAAAGAGAAGAGCGAAAGGAGGATAAAGCGCCGTATAATGGAAACGGGAATAAGTAAGAAAGGAGGGAAAGAAAATCGAAAGTACAACGATAGGAAAGGAAATAAATTGCTAGGGAAAAAAAGGGAAAGTGGAAATAGCAGGGATGGGAGAGGTAATGGAAAGATGAAAGGGAACGGGGAAGTGATCAAGTGTACACAGCTAAACCTGAATAAATGCCGTGCGGCACAGGACCTGCTCTTCGCTAATATGGTCAGAGAACAAACTGACCTAGCAATCATTTGTGAACCCCACAGACCTGTGGGGGGAGGGATATGGTATAGTAGTACGGATAACCTGGCCTCTATACTGATAACGAATAAAAACAGGCAAGGTAAAACCATAATCAGAACCAAGGGAGCAGTTGCGGTAAATATAGGTGGGGTAACCTATATTTCATGCTACATCTCCCCAAATGAAAAGCATGAGGAATTCATAAGGATATGGGATGATATCATGGGTATTGCCAGGCCGCTTATTGCATCTGGGAAAACTGTTGTAGTAGCTGGGGATCTAAACGCTGAGGATAACACATGGACTAATGACAATATAAAATCCCACAGGAGGAGAACGAGAGGACTCGTGATAAGGGAATCCATCTGTGCCACGGGTATTATATGTTATAATAGTACAAGTAAGGGACACACGTGCATTAGGCACAATGGGTCATCAAGTGTGGACCTTACATTGGGGAGCATGGGTCGAACTAACGAAATCACGAAATGGAGGATAGAAACGGAAGAAACCCTTAGTGACCACAGGAGGATAAACTTTGAATTAACTATGCAGGGATCTGAAGGAAACGTGGACAGGGGTAACAACACGGACAGCTGCAATGCAAAAAATACAGGAGTTGGGTGGAAGGTTAAAAACGGTAATCCAAATAGATTGGAAAGGTACCTTCTAAGAAACATGGGACATGTGGAAGAGATTCTGACCACTAGCGGTATCAATATAGATAGTGCCACTGAAGAAATCAGTGGTATAATTAAAAAAGGGTGTGACAGAGCATTCCCTAAGAGGAAGAGTAGCGGACAGACGAAGAAAAATAGAGAGATCTATTGGTGGTCAACGCAACTTGCGGAAATGAAGGCAAATTGCAATAAAATACGCAGGCAAATAACCAGACATAGGAGGCATGGACATACTAATAGAGCTAAACAAATGGAGGTTTCACTAAGAGATAGTAAAAAAGCGTTCAGGAAAGAAATCGCGAAGAGTAAGAGAGCTGCCTGGGAGAAATTTCTTGAGGAACTAGACGGAAACGTATGGGGACGCCCGTACTTAATGATTAAAAAGAAATTCGAGGGAGTGGAAAATGAACCGGCAATTAGTCCTGAGGAGGCAAAACAGGCCCTCGCGGATCTTTTTCCACCAGGGCCAACACACTTCGATGAGGTAAACGCTAACGGTAGCAGTGATACCGAACCCCCTCGGGTTACAATTTCGGAGATACGGCAGGCTTTGAAAAAGATGAAGAACGGGAAAGCGCCAGGTCCGGATGCAATCAGCCCGGAAATTGTTAAAATGATCAGTATGATGGCCCCCAATCTATTGTGTAAATGGTATAGTGCATGTATGACTGTGGGGAGATTCCCAAAGGAATGGAAGCGTGCGCGTGTTGTCCTTATCCCCAAGGGAAGTGCCCCGGCAAGCGGTTTAGGTGACGGACAAACACAACAGATGAGAAAATACCGGCCGATATGCCTAACGAACGTCTTAGGAAAGCTCTTTGAGAGAATAATTGTCGATAGAGTAGGTGGACATATGATCGGCAGGGAGGTATCACACCATATGCAATTTGCGTTTAGGAAGGGGAAGGGGACTGTTGACGCACTTATGGCAGTCAAAGAATTTATAGGGCGGAAGAAAAAGGAAGGGAAATATATACTTGCTGCATTTTTGGATGTCCAAAATGCTTTCAATGAGATCAGATGGGATGTGATCGTGGAGTCATTAGCAAGAATAGGCCTTCCGAAATATCTAGACACCTTGATACGGGACTTCTTAAAAGATAGGGAGGGTTATACTGTTGTACGCGGGGAAACAATTAGGATTGAGCTCTCCAGGGGGGTGCCACAGGGATCGGTGCTCGGCCCGATGCTGTGGAATATCGCCTTCAGTAGGGTTCTGGAGAACATAGAAACGCATAGCCGCAGAATGGAGGCCGGTGGCCTCTGTGGTAAGGCGGACCTTGCCGCCGTGTGCTACGCGGACGACACGGTGGTGCTCGCCGCGGCTAAAACGGAGAGGGCGGCCGTAACTCTTCTAGAGGCGGCCGTGGAAAATGTCTACCTCACCATGCAGGAGCTGGGGCTTCGTCTTGCCACTAGCAAGACAGAGACTATGTTCTTCACCAGGAGATGCTGGTCGAGAGAAAATCTCGAACTGAGAATTAAAAGAGATCTCATAAAACCGAAAGAATCTGTTAAATATCTGGGAGTAATCCTCGATAAGACTCTGACCTTCCACCCGCATCTGAGATACGCGGTGGAAAGGTCTATTATGATTACCAATGCAATGGCAAGGTTAATGCCAAACATTGGTGGCCCACCGGCATGCAAGAGAGTTCTGTTATCCCTCGTGGGCAGATCCATCGCACTGTACGCCGCACCAGTTTGGGCGGAGGTTCTTAACAGGAAAAGAAATAAAGAGATTCTAGATAAGGCGCGCAGGGCCGCGGCGGTAAGGATCTGCAGGGCATACAGGACGGTCTCCACCGAGGCCGCTGGGGTTGTTGGTAAAATTCCTCCATATGATATCATTGCGGAAAGGTTGGCAATTGAATATGAGGATGGTAAAAGAGGGGAATTACAGGAAGACCGGGATAGGAAAAAAAGCATAGGTAGAATTAGGAATGCAAGGAAAAAATGGATAATGGAGAAATGGAACGAAAGGTTTAAAAATAATACCGAGACTGGGAAATGGACGAGGGAAGTAATTGGGGACATAGAACCCTGGCTGAGGGCGAGACACATTGAGACAGATCATTGCATGACCCAGTTCTTAACAGGACATGGGACGTATAATGCATACTTATACAGATTCAAGAAAAGAACAGAACCAATGTGCTGCTACTGCAGGGAGATGATAGAGGATGACGCGAGACATACCTTCTTCGGGTGTAAATATTGGGGGGAAAAAAGGGATAAGATATGGAAAGAGGGGCGAGTATCGAGGCCCGGTACTCCTGGAGAGATGGGCACTGAAATGATGAAAAATAAGAAGATATACGAGATGATGCGCGAGGAAGTATATACTATTCTAAAGCAAAAGGAGGAGGAAGATAGAGCTAAGGGATACTGATAACTTGGGGGGAGGGTTGGGTGGCGCTCGGGGGGGTGTACGAGGATAACTCCTCGTATGCTCTGCGGAGTGCACTCCTACGTATTGTATATTTATTATATATTATATATTATATAGTGCACTGACCTGTTCGCTCTCTCACTCATCTGCCCTCTTTGTACACGCGTTGTACGTGTCTTCTTTCTATTAGTCCAGCCTTGCTTCTTTTTTCGCTACCGCTCTATCGATTTGGTTCGGTTCTTCTGTTATTTTATCTAGATGACTACTACGCCTATGATGTGTCACCTACTCTTTTATCTTTTTACCTACTACTGTTTACCTGACTTTATTTATTTATTTCTTTTTTAACTCCAGTCTATTACTACATCTGTTTGGTTTTCTTTTACTTACTAGACCACCTTTTCTGTTGTACCTGTCAACTCATTCCATTTTCTATTTTCATATTTTCATGTTTGATATACCTGACTACACACCTATACATTTATTTATTTATTTACTTATTTATTTATTTATTTATCTATCTATTTATTTATTTTATTTATTTACTAATTTATTTATTTTATTCATCTACGTTATTTGTCTATTTTATTTTATTTATTTATTTTATTTATTTATCTTACTTTTATTTTTTATCTATTTTATTTACTTACTATCCATTTCTTTTTTTATCTATTCATCGTAGGCTTGTGATGTCCTACTATATGGTATCTCGGATCCTTTTAACACAGTTACTATTTACCGACCGTCTCTCTATATGGCAACCGCGAACCTCCGTTTTCTCCTATGACCTCCGACAGATGGGTGACAGCGGACACGTGGGGGTTCTGCCGGAATGACGCTGGCAATGAGACACACGTATGATGGTCTGATATGGTCTGAGGAGGAGACGTGGATCGAGGAAAAGTCTGTGCAGAAACCTATCCTCTGTTCCTAGGTGCTGACTTCAATGAAGGAAAGAAGTTACCCAGTGTTTACAAATGTGTATTACTAATCATGGAACGGCGTATCTTGCTGGGCCCTGCGGTTGAGGGATAGGAGTAGTGCCCCTCAATGAGTGGGGATGGGCGGACTACGCCAGGCCACAGCATGGGAGGAGTGATCTGCGTGTATCCATCCTACGCACGCCATAAGTATTGTATATATATTGTAGATAGAATTGCATATATTCCCCATCCCTGGGGACTTAATGTGCCCACGAATGTAAATAGTAGTAATAGATGTTGAATGTAGTGCTAGTCTGTAGTAGTTCCTAACCTAACACCTCTGGAAGGTGGGGCCCGCAGTTGTACCCACTGCGTGGCGTACCCTTCCAGGGGCTACTGCTATAGCCGGTCCCAAGCCCGGTTGAGAAAAGTAGAGGGGCCTAACTGTACCTAACCTCCCCACCCCCCTGCCGGCTATCCAAGCCAGCGGTGGAGGAAGAAAGCCTTTCAGGTGATTCCCTCCCCCCTGGGTCGGCGGACAAAGCGCCCCGACGATAGCCTTCGGCCAAAAAAAAAAAAGGTTCATTTTTGGAGAAACGGGTAAGTCTAATTTTAGTTGTTGGCGAATTGTTTAAAATTTAACGTACGTTGTACTGGATAGGCACGTTAGTTAGTCCGTTCTAATACTTTTTTCTTCAATTGATAACGGCAAATTAATTTCATTTATATTTTAATTAATAATGAATAATTCGATGTTAACTTTTGCTTCGTGCTATACCGGCGCGTACTATTCGGGGCGCCGGTCGAACGTCGCTACCTAGCACGACGCGCCGTGGACCGTCCCTGAGCGCGGGCTCTACGCGGGCTCTGAATGGCCAGTGTTTTTCGTTAACAATTCAAAAACAAAGCCTCAGCCGACATTTTGGCAAAGGAAAATGTTGTTCAGTTTCGCCTCAGGAATCCCCCATTTCCGGCTCCTACACCTTTTACGTTACACCCTGTATAAGTGTTCATGCATGCCGTGTACAGTGTTGCTGAGCAACACTATATCATCTGCGAATAAGAGACAGCCAATTTTCGCCTTACCGAGGGTAACGCCATCGGAGGGATTGACGGAAGAAACGAATTCGTCCATCACGATGTTAAAGAGTATCGGACTGTCTGTATCGCCCTGGCGCACACCGCGTCGAACACTTATTGGTTCGCTTTTTTGTCCATGACACTCAATCTTGGTGTCCACATTTTTGTATGTTGACATGATATAATCGATGGTATGGCTGTCAACTCCCTTGGATATTAGCGCATGTTGAATAGCAGTAGGGTGGATCTTATCGAAAGCTTTAGTAAGATCTATTGATAGAAAGTAAAGTTGTCTACCGCTATTGCGATGCTCTCGCACAATTGTATCCAGGATGGTAAAACTAGTCATTACTCCATCGCCCGCCGTGAACCCTCTTTGTGCACGATGAAGTTTGATATTATCAGAAAGGCGAGTAGTAAGAATTTTGTGAAGTAGACGAGTTATGAGTGAGGATATCGTTATAGGGCGCCAGTTAGAAACCACTGAGAGATCGCCTTTCTTTGGGATCAGAACCGTTCTGTTATGTCTGAAGACCGATGGTGTGCGGCACAATCCAAAGATTATATTGAGCAATCCCACAAGATCTGCTAAGTTAGCCCGTCTAAGATCATCTCTTTTAATTCCATCTGGGCCACACGCAGATTGTTTAAGACGGCGCAGAGCAAGTTCAGTTTCCCTGAAGGTTATGGGATGGTCCAGATGAATAACTTCTCCACGGGGACGAGGTGCCTTTTTTTTTTGAACGTGCGGAAAATGCATTATGCACGCCCCGGCTCAAATGGGGGTGAGCCGGGGCAGTGTCGGACTCGCACCGACTAAAAACCGCACGGTGTCCTTCCTCGGCGCTCTGCGGCGGGGTCGCGGGTACTCTTGCGAACTCTTCACGCGACCCCGCCTAGAGCCATGCCCTTGAGAGGGCACCTCCCGAGAGGGGCAGGTGGTGGTCCCCTCCCGTGCCTCCCAACTCCGCCACGCCGCCAGACACAAACGGCGCGGCACACCTCGGGGACTGCCAGGTGTCCTGGACAGTCGGGGCCCCCACCCCGACTGCCGGCAGTCCCCCGGGACCCCAGGGACGCGGCGTCCGCCGCCACCTGCGGTCCCTCGCGACCGGCCGCACCTTAGCTCGAAGAGCCGCGGATTTACCGGCCGGTCGCGGTAGCGGAGCCCAACGGAGGGTATCGAGGACACCCCCCATTCTCTGGCACCGCTGCCGACCTCCGGGTGGAGGGTCATCGCGGGCGGGTGATCCACCCGCTCGCCTCCACCGCACCTCCCTCCCCTTTTAGTCGCCTCTTACGACAAGCAGGGGCTACTGTGGACGTATTCTTTCTCCCCGAACCACAAGGATAGCAGGGGGAACGCATCGATCCCCCTACTGGGCCGCCGTCTGCGGCCCGGGAGGAGGGGCGACGCGGATGGTCGTGCGCCTTCTGCCCCTCCTCCCTCTCGCCCGGCGGGCGGGATCGGTGCCTTCCCGCCCCCGCTCCGTGGCCTCCTTCCGGGACATGACGTCCTCGCAGAAGGAGGCCACAGCGTCCCAGGACCTCTCGCTACCCGGCATGACCGCGACTACAGCTGGCAGCGATAGGTCGGGGCCGATCTGGCCGACCAGGACGGCGCGCCGCTCGTCGAACGCTGGACAAAACTCCAGCGCATGCTGCGCGTCGTCCCGGTCGGCTCCACACTCGTGGCAAGCCGTCGTCGCCTCGGCGCCGATCCGGTGCAGGTACTCACCGAAGCACCCGTGTCCGGTGAGCACCTGCGTCAACCGAAAGGTCAACCTTCCGTGGGGACGGTCCAGCCAGAGATCGAAGTTGGCTAGGACCGCCCCCACAGCGCGCTTCGCGGCGCCGCCGTCCGCCAACATGCGGCGGCGCCATTCCGCGCGAGCGCGCTTCCGGATTCGGCGCCGGAGGCCCTCGACCGCGGACGCCGGCAGGTCCGCGCCCCGCTCGCGTGCTTGGCGGAAGGACCGGAAGACTTCGGTGTCTCCCACCGCCAGCAGCTCGAAGGGCATGGTCCCCGCCAGAGCGAGGGCCGCCGCGTAGGATATCGTGCGGTATCCCCGGACGACTCTGATGGCCAGCCGTCGCTGAATACGACGCAGTGCAGCTAGGCTGCGTCGGGTGGCTACCAGGCCGTCCGACCAAACGGCCGATCCGTAAAGGATCATGCGGACCCTCTCGTCCGGCCCCCCGAGGTTGGGCAAGATGCGGCCTAGGGCCGCCGCTGCCCGCTCGACTCGGGGGACGAGGCGGTCGAAGTGGGCGTCGAAATGCCACACTCCGTCCAGGCGGAGGCCGAGATAGGGCATGTCGCCCACCGCCCGGACGTGGGCCTCTCCAACGCGGATTCAGGTGGGGGGAGGCTTCCCGGACCGGGCGCGTTTGTAAAACCAAATAGCCTCGGTCTTCCCGGGAGCGATCTCCAACCCCAATGCCTGGATCGCAGCGACGACGGCTGCCACGGCCACCTCGGCGAGGCGGCCCGTCCTCGTCCAGTCCCGCCCACAGGCGAGCACCAACGTGTCGTCGGCGTAACACGTCACGCTCGCGCCTGCGGGCAGGGCGGCCCGCAGTGCGGCATCGTAGGCCATGTCCCACAGGATCGGCCCGAGGACCGAACCCTGCGGGACACCGCACCGGACCTCCCTCCGGATGACTCCGTACCGGCCGGGGTACTCTATCCACCTGTCGGATAGGTAGTCCCGGATCACATTACCAAGATAGGGAGGCACATTGTGATGTTCGAGTGCCTCCCGTATCCTCGCCCAGGGCAGGGAGTTGAACGCGTTGACAATATCCAGGCTAATTGCCAACGCCACCCCGCCCCGGGCGGTGGCCGAGTCCGCGAGGGCCCTCACACGGCGAACGGCATCCACCGTGGAGCGCCCCCGCCGGAAACCGAACTGGGACTCGGCCAGGTCGGGACCAACCTCCGACAGGTGGCTGGAGAGGCGGGAAGCGAGCACGCGCTCGAACAGCTTCCCCGCCTCGTCCAGCAAACAAATCGGCCGGTATGCGGAGGGAGAATCCGCGGGCCTGCCCTCCTTTCGGACGAGGACCAGTCTCGCTTCTTTCCACCGAGGCGGAAACACCCCCGCGCTCAGGCAGCTGTCGAACAGGCTCCTGAGGCGGGGGGCGAGGACGCGCTGGGCCAAGACCAGGGCGCGGCCGGGGATGCCGTCGGGACCCGGTGCCGTGTTCCGGGCCCCGAGGCGTTTCATCGCCCCGGCCAGCTCCTCCTCCGTGACCCCCAGGTCGGCGGACCAGATGGTCGGGTCCGCCGCGCCGGGAGTGGACGCTACCCCAGCGAGGGGGAATAGCGCGTCCACGATCCCGACGACGGTTTGGGGGTCCAGGCTCTCCGTCACGGGGGGCGCCCAGGGTCGTAAACGACCCATCACGATCTTGTAAGGGCGCCCCCACGGGTCGCGGTCCAGTGAGCCGAGGAGCTCGCTCCAAGCCCTGGACTTGGCCTCCCTGATGGCCAGCTGGAGGACTACCTTGGCCTCGCGGTAGCCCTCGTACAGCTCGTCCACCCTCGCTTCGTCGCGCCTCCGCCGTCTCCGGGCTTGCTGGAACAGTCGGCGAGCCCGGGCGCACCGAGACCGCAGTTCGGCGATTTCGGCGCTCCACCAGTATGTGGAACGGCGGGCGGAAAGCGCGGCCCGGGGCATGGCGGCGTCGCACAACGCCGCCAAGTCATCCCGGAGCCTGTCCGCCTCCGCAGCGGCGTCGACGACTGGCCCGGCCGGGTGTTCGGGCCAGGTCAGCGCGAGGGCGGCGGCCATCAGCGCGTCCTCGTCGAGGCGGGCCAACGCCCACCTCCGTGACCGGGTGGACAGCACCGGGCGGCGGGGAAGGGTGGCCGACACGTCGATCTTGACGTAGAGGTGGTCACTTAAAGTTTCCACATCGCCGGCCACCCTCCATCCCGCAACACGGCGCGCGGCAGCTGGAGAAGCCCAGGAGAGGTCCACTATGGACTCCCCCTGGGGCCGCACGCACGTGCTGACGGAGCCCCGGTTGAGCAGCCGGAGCTCCAATTCCGCCGCCCAGTCGAGTACGGCCTCGCCCCTCGCGTCTGTCCTAGGGGAGCCCCACGCTGTGGCGTGGGCGTTAAAGTCCCCCAGGACGAGGGTCGCGCGCGGCAGGAGTCGGGTGACGCAACACCCCACCGCGCGCAGAAACGCCTTGAACGACGCGAGGGTCCAGCGGGGTGGGGCATAAATGCCCACCACCGCGAGGTCCCCCCAGCTCACAGCCAGGTATCCCCGCCCTCGCTCTATCAGTGCGCAAGGCGGGGATCCCGGCTGGCCGCCCCAGACCGTCGCCACGGAGCCGTCCACGTCGCCCAGCCAACTGGTGTGCGACGGGACCCTATACGGCTCCGCGACGACGGCAAGCCCAACGCCCCACTCGGCCAGGGTCTGACGAAGGACGTCCTGTGCCCTGGCCGAGTGGTTAATGTTGGCCTGGAGAATGGCGAATTTTAGGCCAGTTCCATGGCCTCCTCCAGGCCGGAGCCCTCTCGGGGTGTTGGCGGAGGGGGCTCCGCGGTGGGCTTCTCTGCCGCTGGGGCGGCATTCGGGGCAGGGGCTGGCGCCGCTGGTGGTGGTGGCGCCTTGGCCCTCTTGGTCCTCCGGGCTGGGGGAGTGCAGGCCTTGCTCCCCAGCCTGTGCCCGGCGGGGCGCCCCAGGTCCGAACAGACCGGACACTTGGGGGTCGCCGAGCACTGGCTCGCCCTGTGGCCTGGGTCGCCGCACATGTAGCAGCGACCCGAACGGTCCACTGTCGCAGTGCACCGCTGCCTCACGTGCCCCTTCTCGAGGCAGCGGTAGCACTGCAGTGGGCGAGCCTGGAGGACCTCCACCCGGGCCGACGTCCAGCCCACCAGCAGGCGGCCGGCGTCCGCCACCTTCCGGCCGGCAGGGAGGGGGCACTGAACCCATAAGGTGCCCAGCCCGGAGGGGGAAGACCGAATCTCGCCGGTCTTTACTTCCCCCTCCTGGCACCCTCCCTTGGCGGCAACGGCTACCGCCACCTCGGCAGCGGAAACCGAGTCATCCAGGCCGCGGATGCGTAGCTCTATCCGCTTCGTCGGCCTGGTGACCCGGACCTCCGTGCCCGCCAGCGCTGTCGAAAGACGGGCGGCGAGATCATCCGCCTTGGCGGCGCCCTCCGGACCGGGGATTTCTAATAATAGGCCCCCGGTCATGGCCCGACGCGTGCGGAGCTCGGCGATGCCGACTTCGGCCAGGCTGACCTTCTGCCTGGCCATCAGCATCGCCTCCGCGTATGTGAGCTTTCCCTCAGGCGCGATGGTTAATGCCACCGCAGCGTGCCTGGAGGCGCGTGCTCGGCGCGGCTTCTTCTTGAGGGCCACCTCCACTCCCCGGTTGGGTTCTCGTGGTGGAGCGGTCTCGGTGGCTCCTGCGGTCCTCCTCGCCGCTCTCCTCGCCTTTTTACCCACCACTTTGGCCCACGCTACTGGTGGTGGTGGTTTGGTCGCTGAGCGGGTCGCCGCAGAAGCTGGAGCTTGCGGAGCGTCAGTTCGCCGACGCGTCTGGGTAGACGAGGTTGGTTTGACCGCAGGGCGTGCGGTATTTGCTGCAGTCAGCTTACTCCTTCCACCAGGATTCTCCTTCCCTTTAGCCGTTGGGGGCTGACGGGTCCTCGACTTGGGCCTGACCTCGCGACCCTGGAGGATTTCCTCCCGGAACGCAGCCAGGCGGGTTTCGATAATTCCCGCCAGGCGGTCCAGGAGGCCCTCCGTCTCCGGTGGAACGGCCAGAGTGCCTCGTCCAGGAGATCTTCCTTTCTTCCTCTGCCGGCGACTCCTTTCTGCTCCGACAGAGGTATCTTGAGGCCGTACCGGGGGAGACGCATCACGCCGGCGTTCTTCCTGAGGGACAACCTCTTCCCCACAGTCCATAGTTGCGGCAATTGGATCCAGGTCGACAGCTGGCTCCCGCTGCATCTCTCGCGGCGCAGACAACGGCTCCAGCCGCGCTTTGATGGAAGCTACTTCCGCCTCCAAGTCTCTCACTCGCTCGCGGAGGGCCGCATTCTCGCTCTCGAGTTGAGTGGCAGAATCCGATGCAGCCCTCTGCGCTAGCTCCGTGGTGGCAGCTCGCACCGACAGCGCCGCCTCCCGAAGCAGACGAACAAATGTCCTCTTCAAGTTCGACGACGTGCCGGCCACCTTCTCCACGCTCGCTAGGTGCTCGAGGGCCTCCGCTGCTAGGTCCCTCGAGGGCCGGCTTCTCATTTCCCGCATCAGCTGCTCCTCAGATGGGAGGGGTCGGGATGACCGACTTGGGGCAGGAGGAGCCACAAGGGGGTCAAAACCCCGGTTCTCCGCAAGGAGAACCTGTTCCACCTGAGCCAGAGCAATGGCCTTTTTCTTGGCTCTGGCCAGGCCGACGTACTCTCCCGTCGTCGGCTGCCTGCCCCTCTTTCGGCCACCGACGGACTGCAAGGACCTCATCGATGATACCGAGGTGTCCGAGTCTTCGTCGCTTGTCTCTCGGATCGGTTTTACCCTTCTCCGTGTTGCCCGGCCTGTCGGTGCATCCACTCTTTCGAGAGGGATAACCGCCTCCATCAGTTGGGCCCCGACAACTCGGTCGCACGAGGGACCTGGGTCATCCTCACCAGTGTTCCTCCCAGTTGCATATCGGATGCCAGTAGCCTGGGGTTCCACCACTGGATCCTCACAATTGCTCGATAACGACGAGAGGGGAGCTTGCTCGACCACCCCCCTAACGCCGGCCCTGGAGGTTCCGAGGCCTCCTGGACGGTAAGTTACTTCCATTTTCGTTGTACTGTCCATGTTTGTTGTATACTCCTCTCTCGTGCCCGTGTCGTCAACAGAAAATCCGGCCGAATGGTCCATTTTGGTCCGCGACTGCTTATTCGACACCTCGACGTGAGGCGTTTATTTCGCAGCTAACCAGCAATATCTGCTGGCCATTCCCCTATCCGCCACCTGGGGACGCGCCGGGTAGCGGTTGGACCAAACCGCCTCCGGAAGCCAGTTATCCCTGTGGTAACTTTTCTGACACCTCTTGCTGTAAACTCTTCAAGCCAAAAGGATGCCGCCTGGCAGTGTCCTCGAATCGGATCACGCGGGAGTATTGTCGACGATCGGCACGTAGCCTCACGCCACTCTTACACGCTTGGCTCTAGAACACTGTGACAACCGGGTCGAAACCTCGGCGCACGCGCTCCGCCCAACCGAGTAAGTAAAGAAACGATAAAAGTAGTGGTATTTCACCGACGATGTTGCCATCTCCCACTTATGCTACACCTCTCATGTCTCCTTACAATGCCAGACTGGAGTCAAGCTTAACAGGGTCTTCTTTCCCCGCTAATCTTTCCAAGCCCGTACCCTTGGCAGTGGTTTCGGTAGAAAGTAGATAGGGACAGAGGGAATCTCGTTAATCCATTCATGCGCGTTACTAATTAGATGACGAGGCATTTGGCTATTTTTGTTTTTTTTTTATAATTGGAGAAATGCATTACGGATACCAGTTAGTTATTAAACCTGGTTATGTGGGACTCGCCCGTTCATAGGGTATACACCAATAAAACTCCAACTGTATTGTGCCTGAGGTGGCAGGCAGCACCGCTTGATACGGGCATCGCGTTACCGCACATCAGCCTACACCGGTACGTGGATGTACGTTAGACGGGGCTGTTCTTGTAGTGCGGTTGAACTTCCAGAAGCCATTAAGACCTCCAATTATAGCACGTGTGGAGATAATCTTGTACTCCGTCTTATTGAGTATCTTCTTGTCTAACATCTCCCTGGCCGATGCATCACTCCACACCCCGCGGTAAAATTGAGTGTGGCCGACGTAAAAGATACGTTGTTGACTCCGTATCTGTCCTTGATGGCGCTAGCCAGAGGGCTATATTTCGCTATTTTCTTCTTGTGTGCGGTATCCAAATCGATTTGGTCACCGACCACTTGCGCATCTAGAACCAGTGCATCATCCTCTTTGATCGCCAAGAGGTCCGGTTTTCTAATACCTTCATTGGTAGCGAAGCGAGGCTCTTCTTCGACTACATCATAACGCTTACATAGGGCTCTTTTCAAGTAAGAAGTTATGGCCTCATGCCTTTGGATTCGTGCCCTATGCGTTCTATGGCATTGTTGCAGCACATGGTTCAGGGTCTCCACGGCGTTACAGCCTCCTCTACATAGACGATTGGTACGCCGTCCCCGCGCTGTCCTCGATCTTGTTGGCATCGCGTTGATACGCAGCTTGATAGCGTTCAGATAGTCCCTGCCGTTTAGAAAGCGATTGCACTCTGCTACCCATTGATGCTGTTGTGGCACCTTCCCAGACTTCTTTAAGCCCTTTCCATCTATAGAAGAGTGGAGCAGAAGGGCCCATCTTTCCCTGAGTTTCCCGGGGCTATTAATGTCCAGGTTCCTCTCCGTGAGGCGCCTTGCAGTTTTCTGGACTTCTTGGAGAGGTATGCATTGGCTAGCTGATGTTTGTTCAGGTACCTTTGCAGTCTCTCTCTCCTGTGAAGAGGTATAAGCCACCTCATTGATGGGATGGATAGGCCCCCGTCCTTGGCGCTGGCATGGAAGTAAGCATTTGGAACGTCATGTGGCAGGTCTAGCCGCCGTCTAACTGCCTCTCGAGCCATTTTGTCTACTTTGCGCAACCTACTTAGAGTAGTGTTTCCAAGAGTTAGGAGATGGTAGAAGCCTGGTAGGACCATAGCTCTCAACGCAAAGACTCTTTGTTGCGGCTTAAGAGGCGCTTTAGTCAGTTTTTCCAAAGCTTCCTTGAGCCTGGCTTCAGGCTGTATTATCGTTAGCCCCTCAGGTGTGAATGCGACTCCTAGATATTTCCACTCATCGTCTCTTCTCATTGACGGCATTACATGTCCTCTACAGGAGAACTTTGCCTTACTATCCACCACCGACTTTTTAATGTGTGGCATGTTGAATAGGGCGACAGTGAAGGACTTCGCGGCGTTAATCAGAAGTCTACACTGTGCCAGGAAATCAGAGACAGTGTCGATTGTCCCCTGGAGTCCATTGTGCGTTGCCGCCATAAAGATTATGTCATCGGCAAACGCCAGAGCGTTAAAATGGTCTCCGCTGACTTCGACTCCGATTTCAGGAGGTATTCGCTTTAGGAGTCGATCAATAATCATGTTGAAGAGGATGGGTGAGAGGGGATCGCCCTGTCTCACACCACATGTCGGCTGTATGTCACCTGATACCCAGTTGTCATAAGTTAGAACAGTTGTTCCACGTTTGTATGTGTCCATAATATATGCAGTCATGGGATTTGGGAAGCCCATGATCTGCATCGTGTCTTTAATTGAATTATGTGACACGGAATCAAAAGCCTTCGCTATATCAATGGACGCCATATACAGTGGTTTAAAGTACTGCCGGTGGTATTTCAGTATCATGTCAAGATCGAAGGTATGCTCCGCGCATCCATCTCTGGGTATGAAGGCCTTTTGTCTCGAATCCAGACAGACCAAGTTCATTAGGCGTCTTGCCGGTATTTCGTGAAAGGTCCGTGTTATAACACTTTGGACCGTTATTGGCCTAAATTCCTCAGGATTATCAGCACAGTCCTTTTTCGGTACCAGGGTTGTCCTGGCTTTGAGTAGGTGCTTCGGTAATTTTCCGCAAACCATGAAAAGGTTAAAAATCCTGGCAAGTATTTCAGGCGGGACCGCTCTGAGTTGCCGAGATGATATGCCATCAGGGCCAGGGCAAGAGCCTAGCTTCGGGAAGGATTTATCTATTTCATGGGACCTGATAGGCTTCCACAGGTCTTGTATGACTGGCCGCCTGGGTTCTTTTTCCGGAGATTGACTAGTCCCCCTCGTCATTACGGTGCGCCAGAATTGGACCATCTCGTGCTGAGATGGCGCTTGTGCAGTCTCCTTGTCCTTCAAAATAGCCCTAAGGATTTCTTCTCCAATTGCAAGGATTTCTACGCCAGGCCAGTTGAGTTCTGGCGTATTCAGCACGACGACACTGACGTTTTGTCAGCTTACGTTTTGGCGCCCTTTCAGGGGCGAGTCCTTTGCATTTTCTTGCCACTGGAGGGAATGTGGCAAGGAGGTATCCTTCGACCTCTTCAAAGAGATGATTAGCATCCCAGACAAAAGCATTTTAACATATATGGCTTAGCAACCCTGAGTTATATTCTGGGCCCTCTAGGGGCACCATTTCAGAGAAGGTTAGTTGCATCAGAGATAACCACTCGGTGTTATGTTCAGAGGAAGGCCGCGTTCCTTCAGGCGTTTGATGGGAATTAACGCCATGCATGTTTTCTTGCTGTTTAGTTTCACGCAAGAATATCTGGACTAACTCCTTATGAGAGCGGCATCTCCTTTGTCCTTTAATGAATTCAAGGGTTCTATCTGGGAAGAAGGGCATTAACGCTTGATTGATAAATCTCGCGCCATCAAGGGTGAGTCGAGCTTCTTGGCGAGCCAGGAGAGCCGACTCTTCAGCACTCCAAGGTGCTTTTTTTCGGTCTATGAGGCTGGCTTGTATATCGTCATACCAGTTCTTATGAGCCTTTTGTTCATGGACACCACGTCCTCTTAAGGTACTGAAAGACCGACCGCAGTCAGGGTGCCTACATGTATAAGCGGCTTCGACTCCGCTAGGCCCCGCGTTGCCAGTAAATGTCGGGCCGGAAGGGCCTGTGGGCCCTCCGGTTAGAAAATTTTGATTAACATCCGAGGCTTGTTTTCTAGTATTTGGGCCGACATGAACGAACCGAGGGGGGTGGCAACCCCCAGGGTCGTGGATCGCAGAGGCAGCTCTTAGTTTCCCCCCTAAGGGGTACTCACGGCGAGAACCAACGAGGAGGTGGCATGCTTGCTAACAATGCTCCCCTTAAGAAAGTCATAGTTACTCCCGCCCTTAAGAGAATCATAGTTGCTCCCGCCGTTTACCCGCGCTTTTTTTAATTTCTTCACGTTGACATTCAGAGCACTGGGCAGAAATCACATTGCGTCAACACACGCGGGGGCCATCGCAATGCTTTGTTTTAATTAGACAGTCGGATTCCCCTAGTCCGTGCCAGTTCTGAGCTGAGCGTTGAATGGCGGCCGAAGAGAACGACCGCGACGGTAAGATCCGGCCACGGAAGCCTCGCAGCAAGGAAGATCCGCGGGAGGCCAAGGCACGGGACCGAGCTCGGATCCCGGGTGCGCAGCACGAAACCGCGACCGTTCACCTCGCACAGGCCCGGCACGTCGGCCAAACCCACTTCCCGACCAAGCCCGACACGCCCCGCTCCTCAGAGCCAATCCTTATTCCGAAGTTACGGATCCAATTTGCCGACTTCCCTTACCTACATTAATCTATCGACTAGAGGCTCTTTACCTTGGAGACCTGCTGCGGATATGGGTACGAACCGGCGCGACACCTCCACGTGGCCCTCTCCTGGATTTTCAAGGTCCGAGGGGAAGATCCGGACACCGCCGCAACTGCGGTGCTCTTCGCGTTCCAAACCCTATCTCCCTGCTAGAGGTTTCCAGGGAACTCGAAAGCTTATACAGAAAAGAAAACTCTTCCCGGATCTCCCGACGGCGTCTCCAGGTCATTTTGGGTTACCCCGACGAACACTCTTACGAGGGCCCGATTGGTATGCGGTTCCGCTGCCGGGTTCCGGAATAGGAACCGGATTCCCTTTCGCCCGACGGGTGTGTTTCATTCTCATATATATATGTTATGATTTTAGGACACCTCATCTACATAGGATTTCTCTTAGGGCTTAGGATCGACTGACTCGTGTGCAACGGCTGTTCACACGAAACCCTTCTCCACGTCAGTCCTCCAGGGCCTCGCTGGAGTATTTGCTACTACCACCAAGATCTGCACCGACGGCGGCTCCAGGCAGGCTCACGCCCAGACCCTTCTGCGCACACCGCCGCGACCCTCCTACTCGTCAGGGCTTCATGGAGGACGGCCACACGAGGTGGACACGTCCCTCCCCACTTGCCGCTGACGGCGGAGTATAGGCGCGACGCTTCAGCGCCATCCATTTTCAGGGCTAGTTGCTTCGGCAGGTGAGTTGTTACACACTCCTTAGCGGATTCCGACTTCCATGGCCACCGTCCTGCTGTCTTAAGCAACCAACGCCTTTCATGGTATCCCATAAGCGTCGACTTAGGCGCCTTAACTCTGCGTTTGGTTCATCCCACAGCGCCAGTTCTGCTTACCAAAATTGGCCCACTTGGCACTCTGATCCAAAATCTCGTGGCTTCATAATCCAAGCAAGCCAGAGATCTCACCCATTTAAAGTTTGAGAATAGGTTGAGGTCGTTTCGGCCCCAAGGCCTCTAATCATTCGCTTTACCAGATGAGACTCGCACGCGTTCACAGAGGAACGAGCGAGTGCCAGCTATCCTGAGGGAAACTTCGGAGGGAACCAGCTACTAGATGGTTCGATTAGTCTTTCGCCCCTATACCCAGTTCCGACGATCGATTTGCACGTCAGAATCGCTACGGACCTCCATCAGGGTTTCCCCTGACTTCGTCCTGACCAGGCATAGTTCACCATCTTTCGGGTCCCAACGTGTACGCTCTAGGTGCGCCTCTTCTCGCAATGAGAACGAAACGCCCCGGGAGTGCGGGGCCGCATCGTAACGCGGCCCATCCTCCCTAGATCGACGCGGAGGCCGACCTTCACTTTCATTTCGCCTTTAGGTTTTATGCATCCCAATGACTCGCGCAAATGTTAGACTCCTTGGTCCGTGTTTCAAGACGGGTCCTGAGAGTACCCAAAGCAGTAGCGTCGCCGACCGGTAATTCGAAGCTTGGCCAGTCCGAGGACACCGCCTGCTAACAGCTGGTCAGGCCCGGGGACGGCACCAGGTCCGCACCTGCGGGTAAAACTGACTGAGCTTGCGGCGGGCCTGACGCACACACATTCGAGAATGGATTGGTTTCGGCCCAATACCGTGCGTCAACCAAACGTCAACTCGGGCCGTAGACCGACGCGCAACGGGTCGCGACGTTCTACTAGGGGAGAAGTGCACGACTACATTGCCGGAACATTCAGGCCGAAGGTGGCGTGCCCTCGCCATGGAACCACGAGGGCCCATTCGGGGCATCGCGCACCAACGGGAGCCAGCCTCGTTGACGATGAATCTCCCCATTCGATCTTTTGGGTTTCTCAGGTTTACCCCTGAACGGTTTCACGTACTCTTGAACTCTCTCTTCAAAGTTCTTTTCAACTTTCCCTCAAGGTACTTGTTCGCTATCGGTCTCGTGGTCACTTAGGGCTGCACTCTCAAGCAACCCGACTCTAAGGTGAGATCCTCCCGAAACGCGTACTGGTCGCTACGGGCCTGGCACCCTCAGCGGGTAAATGGCCCCACTCAAGATGGACTTGGACGCGGCACGACGCCACGGTATAAATGGATTCTCCCGAACACTACATTTCCCAGCGACGGTACCGCGGGATTCAGTGCTGGGCTCATTCCTGTTCGCTCGCCGCTACTAAAGAAATCCTTGTTAGTTTCTTTTCCTCCGCTTAGTAATATGCTTAAATTCAGCGGGTGATCTCGCCTACTCTGAGGTCGTCTATAAGTTTCGTATACAGGACATACACGTGTGTCTACGGATATGCGCGGTAGCGAGAGAACCGGGAAACAGAAACTGTGGGATGTTGGAAGAAAAAAAAAGAAGAAGCCGGTGCGTGTCTCCTGCGTCGCGCCATAGTGCATTTCGCGTGAAGTCGGGGTTCCGTCCGGGAACCGTTCCCAATTCAACCGGGGAGCGTTTTCTCTCGTTCGATCTCTTATGCTCAAGAGGGTATGACACAGAAACGCAGCAGCAGTCACGAATGTAGGTGGCGTGCAAAGACGACCCCTCGCAGAAGAGTGCGAAAACGTGCTGCTTTCCTCCGTTGCGATCCCTGGGGACTGTACAGACGAGACGAACCGCAAAACTCATTCCCACCTTGCCCTTTTCTTCCTCTCTCATTTTTGTTTCCTCTTCACCGACTCGAGTTTCAATTATACCCTTCAATAGGGTATCCTTTTCTCTCTCAGTCCCTCGCAGATATAATTTCATTTGAGACGACGTCGGGGGCGCGGTGAATGGATACGTGCTCTGTGGACACGCGACTACTGAGAAAATTGCGCGGCATATGCGAAACGACGACGGAACAAATCCCGCGAAGCGGTGTCTATTAACGTGGGCGGTCGTTGAAAAAACGACGCACGCATGCCACGATTACACTCTCGCGAGTTCGCTTATGGTTTGGGTAGTTCCGTGTACTACGCAACGCGCACAACTCTCTCTTAGTTCGTCGCACTGTGTCTCTGTCCAACTGTGGATGGACTGTGTCCAACATTCGCTCGTACGTCACGCGAGCCAGCCCCCCACCCCCCCGTTCAACTCTTCTCGAACCATGGCGGACACCCGAACTCCGAGACGTTCTACTCGAACGACGGCGGGGATTCGTCACCAAGAAGGCCGGAGAGATGGAGGAGCTGGAGTGGGTTCTTAACTTGACGCGACGCAAGCAGTTTCTTTTGTACGTAAAAACGACCCTCAGCCAGGCGTGGTTCAGGAATTGTATCCGTGGACCGCAATGTGCGTTCGAAATGTCGATTTTCATGTGTCCTGCAGTTCACACGTTGGCGCGCAATTAGCTGCGTTCTTCATCGACCCACGAGCCAAGTGATCCACCGTTCAGGGTAATCGTATAAAACTTTTCATAGTGGTCGTTTCTCTCTGGTACTTCGGTTCGAAACAAACAGAGACCCAACACTTCCCGCCAGCGCGCGTGGGAAGCGCGGGCGTCGCCACGCCTAACGGATACATACCGAAGGACGATAATCACACGACAAATTGTACGGTCCGTGACGAAGTCCGTCGGATACGCGAACGGTATCCGACGGCCGGGCGTAAAGTACATTATGTAAAAGAATATACACGCGCGACGAGAACCGTCGAACGTCGCGGGGTCCAGGGAAACGACGGCGATTCCCCGATACTGTTTCATTCCTTGGACTCGCCACGCTACCTCGAGAACACCCGCACGCGGCAGCGTCCTTGCGTGGAAGCTATTCCGAACCGTCCGAAGAAAGGGACAACGCAACCGGCCCCGAGCGGTCTTTATTATCAGACTCACGACTACAAAGGCTACGCAACCGGTCCACTTCGGACAGTTTCTCGTTCGAAACTATGCACCGCGCATTTACGGACGCACATCAACGCGATGTGTTTGTTTTCGTTCCAGGTTACCCGACTGTAAAACTGTTTCAAGTCTATTGGACACGACAATTTCACAGACGACGCCAAGAGAACGATGAACCAGGAGGTGGGCAAGAAACGTTCGATCCCAACGGTTCACGACCCTTGACGATGTCGCCGTGCGAAACGCGAGAGCCCCGTGGAGGGGCTCTCTTCTTCTCAGCGCTGGTTATTTGGGCCTTGGCCCACGATCGGTCGACTGCACGGACGGGAGATGAAACTCCGCACGTAATTCCGCAGTCGCGCAGTCTGTGGCAAGGCTCGTTCGATAGGTTTCGGTATCTGTTTACGTTCGATATTGCTGCTATCGAACATGATACTTATCCACATCTTTGTGTTTTTCATTCGTTAATGATCCTTCCGCAGGTTCACCTACGGAAACCTTGTTACGACTTTTACTTCCTCTAAATGAGCAAGTTTGGTCATCTTCCCGGTAACGTCGGGCAATGACGAGCATCGGCCGCGCACCAGTCCGAAGATCTCACTAAATCATTCAATCGATAGTAGCGACGGGCGGTGTGTACAAAGGGCAGGGGCGTAATAAACGCGTGCTTATGACTCGTGCTTACTGGGAATTCCTCGTTCATGGGGAATAATTGCGAGCCCCAATCCCTAGCACGAAGGAGGTTCAGCGGGTTAGCCGGGCCTTTCGGCCAGGGAAAACACGCTGATTCCTTCAGTGTAGCGCGCGTGCGGCCCAGAACATCTAAGGGCATTACAAACCTGTTATTGCTCAATCTCGTGCGGCTAGAAGCCGCCTGTCCTTCTAAGAAGATTTGTTTGTACGTTGGTAGTAACAACCCACCGACCGAGGCCGGGGGCCTTCGAGATACCATAAGATACGTCTATTTAGCAGGCTAGAGTCTCGTTCGTTATCGGAATTAACCAGACTAATCGCTCCACCAACTAAGAATGGCCATACACCACCACCCACCGGATCAAGAAAGAGCTATCAATCTGTCAATCCTTCCGGTGTCCGAGCCTGGTGAGGTTTCCCGTGTTGAGTCAAATTAAGCCGCAGGCTCCACTCCTGGTGGCGCCCTTCCGTTAATTCCTTTAAGTTTCAGCTTTGCAACCATACTTCCCCCGGAACCCAAAAGCTTTGGTTTCCCGGAAGCTGCCCGCCAAGTCATCGGAGGAACTTCGGCGGATCGCTAGCTGGCATCGTTTATGGTTAGAACTAAGGCGGTATCTGACCGCCTTCGAACCTCTAACTTTCGTTCTTGATTAATGAAAACATTTTTGTTAAATGCTTTCGCTTCTGTCCGTCGTGGGGCGATCCAAGAATTTCACTTCTAACGTCGCAATACGAATGCCCCCATCTGTCTCTATTAATCATTAGAAGGAACTTCATCGTTCGGGATATAGACAATCCCTTGCGCGACGCTGCTCGACGCGAAGGTGCTTACGATGCGCAACAGCCGCAGGAACGGCAGAATCGGGAATACCGCGGGAGTCTCACCTACCAAATACAACACCATCAATACTTCGCCGCATGCAGCTTGACAATTAAGAAATATTAATAACTTGGCCGTAATTCAACATAAGCCGTAATTTGAAAAACTCGGACCCGTCGCCTCGGCGCTTCGCCCATCATGCTTTCGAACACCTCGGACCCGTCGCCTCGTTGCAACGGCCGGATACGTACGTAAGACCCCGGGACCCATGGCTTCGCCCGTCATGCGCTCCAGCACCTCGGACTCGTCGCTTCGGCCCTACGGCCGGATACGTACGCAAGACGCCGGGACCCGTCGCTTCGCCCGTCATGCGTTCCAGCAACTCGGACCCGTCGCCTCGTCGCTTAGCCGAGAGGCGGCCGGCAACCCTTCGACTAGTGGCCGCACCGTCGAAACTGTATGTCGCAAACTATTAGTACTGATGCAAAGTATATCTGAGTCCATATATTTATTGCAGGTAGAATAGGGTAAACGATTTCGCGTGGGTCAACCCCATCGATTCGGTGGGTGGTATCTCCTTATTGTATCAACAGGTACTGGATGCTTGACGGCGACGGCTGCTACGGCGAAGTCGATTGCGTGAGTTGCGTCTCTATATGAAGAACTCAATGTATTGTGCCGAAAGTTTTTAATCTATGTTTCGGAAACTATTGAACAGCCGCACCTAAAATTTGATTGCTTGTAAAGGATGTCCGTTTCAAGTACCCGGGTCCCTCGCTTCGTTGCTACGCGTGGCGTGTTGCTTTGTCCCGCCGCGGTCCGTGTCCACCGGCGTGTTGCTTTTTCCCGCCGCGGCCCGTGTCCAGCGGCGTGTTGCTTTTTCCCGCCGCGGCCCATGTCCAGCGGCGTATTGCTTTCTGCTGCAATACAACAATTATAATAGAGGCGCGAGTGCCGCACCGGCGGCCACAGGTGTGCGCGCATTCCTGACACCCGGCACACGAGCGTTAGGCGGGAGCCTGCGGTTCTTGCGCGGTTTACTAACTGATTCGCCACCGGTGGGTGTTCTCAGTTCCATTTTGTGGGGTCTCGTCTAACCGACAAGACGAATCCCCAAGCATAGGGCTGAGCCTCAACAGATCGCAGCGTGGTAACTGTTCTACCGAGTACAACACCCCTCCAGGTACCTAGGTCGTCTACAGGCGATTCCGAGTCTCGACATCGAACTTGGAGTACCCATGATCGACCGTTAGAGCGCCATGGCTGTCGTTCGGCGAGATCCCAACGACGGATCCAAAGACATCCGTACGGCGAACTGGGGCCCGTGCGATGACCGGTCACGAGGACCGACCACCTAGTAGTGTCACATTGTTTTGAGCCTTTCGACCCACACGAGACTCCTAAATATATCGTTGCCTCCTTTGACTAGAAAGGATACGGCCTTAGAGGCGTTCAGGCATAATCCCACGGATGGTAGCTTCGCACCACCGGCCGCTCGACCGAGTGCGTGAACCAAATGTCCGAACCTGCGGTTCCTCTCGTACTGAGCAGGATTACTATCGCAACGACTAGTCATCAGTAGGGTAAAACTAACCTGTCTCACGACGGTCTAAACCCAGCTCACGTTCCCTGTTGGCGGGTGAACAATCCGACGCTAGGCGAATTCTGCTTCGCAATGATAGGAAGAGCCGTCGCTATGAACGCTTGGCCGCCACAAGCCAGTTATCCCTTTGGTAACTTTTCTGACACCTCTTGCTGAAAACTCTTCAAGCCAAAAGGATCGATAGGCCGTGCTTTCGCAGTCTCTATGCGTACTGGACATCGAGATCAAGCCAGCTTTTGCCCATTTGCTCTACGCGAGGTTTCTGTCCTCGCTGAGCTGGCCTTAAGACACCTGCGTTATTCTTTGACAGATGTACCGCCCCAGTCAAACTCCCCGCCTGGCAGTGTCCTCGAATTAGATCACGCGGGAGTATTGTCGACGATCGGCACGAAGCCTCACGCCACTCTTACACGCTTGGCTCTAGAACACCGTGAAAACCGGGTCGAAACCTCGGCGCACGCGCTCCGCCCAACCGAGTAAGTAAGGAAACGATGAAAGTAGTGGTATTTCACCGACGATGTTGCCATCTCCCACCTATGCTACACCTCTCATGTCTCCTTACAATGCCAGACTAGATTCAAGCTTAACAGGGTCTTCTTTCCCCGCTAATCTTTCCAAGCCCGTTCCCTTGGCAGTGGTTTCGCTAGAAAGTAGATAGGGACAGAGGGAATCTCGTTAATCCATTCATGCGCGTCACTAATTAGATGACGAGGCATTTGGCTACTCTGCGTCAACGTTTTGGAACGGACGTATTTTCCGGGCCTTTCCCCGGTGGTCTCAAACTTAACAAGATGACTATAAACTACTAAAACTTAACAATGACGCTTGCGTCCATAAGTCAATGGGTAAAATCAATAAATAAAGGCGTCAATAATAAATATATTGTAATAAATAAATAAATAGGTTAGTATAGATCTTTGGTAAAATATCTCGACATAGGATATCCTATGTCTCGTAGCTTGTTGTACTGTTGTTTGTTTGCTTTTCTATGTTTGGCCATAGTCTATGAATTCGATGGCCATTTCGATGGAGCTGCGTAAGGTGATCATTGAGATTGTTATTCTTTCGCTTCTAGTCATGTTCAGTTTGTTTAGTCCGCGCCTTGTTACGCTGGGTATTGCTCCTCTGGAGCCGATTACAATGGGCAAGACGCTTGCTTTTGCCACTCCTAGGGACCTTTTTACTTGGGGTAATATCTTAGAGTATTTTTCTTGCTTTTCTTTGGCAGCCTTTATCAGATAGTCCTTTCTTTCAAAGCGGACCGTTACGTCGACGACGTATGCCTCTTCCTCATTCGTAGCCTCGACGACGAGGTCTGGCCTTAAGGTTCCAGCTTCTGATTGGAAGGACTGCTTTACTAGCACTTCGTGTTGCGTTGCTCGTTTGTTGGCTATCAAGTTTCTGATTTCGTTGTGCCGGTGGATCCTTTTTGGTTTCGTCGCACAGCATTCCCCTAGTATGTGTCCCAGGGTTTCTGCTGGCCCTCTACATCTTCTACACTTGACATCAAATTGTGAGTTTCCTTTGGCAATGAATTGTTTCATACGTACTCTGGTAGGGTATGTGTTTGTTCTCAATTTTATTGCATCCGCTAATCTCGAATGCTTAAGCATGCTGCCGTGCGTCAGCCATGCGTTGCTGTCGCTGTGGTAGAAGTCGTCAGCGCCTTGTCCTTGTACTTTTAGTTGAGACCATTGCTTGACGTGGTTCTTTTTAATTTTTTCCTTACAATGGTCGAGCTCCTCGATAGTTGTTGGCCAATTGGTTCTTAGTGCTTTGGCGTATTCACGCAGACGTGGTTCAATTTTTCCTTGTTGGATGGCCAGTCTTGTTATAGGGTCTTCTGAATTATTCGCCTTAACAGCATTCTTTAAGACCGCTATCTTGACCATGCTTGTAATGTTTGTTAGGCCTAGTCCTCCCAGTCTTTCAGGTGTATACATGAAGGCTGTGCTGGTTTTTTCGCTGATGTGGAGCATCCTTTTAGTTTCTTCTCTTACCAACCCATCTATTTTTGATAGGACGTTTTGTGATGAGGGACTCATTATGAGCCCATAGGTATATTTTGGCAAGTGGTGGGACGTTAGTAATTCCAATTTTTGCATAGGTTTCAGCGGTAACCTTCTTAAGCGATTCATGTGATCCCGAAAGGCATCGAGTTCGAAGCTTCCTATTAGGCCAGCCCACGGTGTAATTTTTGTACCGAGGTAACCGATTGCCTCGTTTACTTGTACAGCTGGCACTTTACTACCATTAGTTTTTATGTCCGGGTCTTTTATAAACCAACTTTTGTTCTTGGACACAAATTCCATAATGGTACATTTACTGATGGATAGCTCCATGCCTAGCGCGTTTAGGTATTTGACCAGCATTTGTAGCTGCTTTTCAGCTGTTTGACTGTCTTTCCCTATTAGTACTAGGTCGTTTGCGAACGCCATAGCCGCTACATTCCTTCCCTCTATCTTAATTCCATCTGTAGTGGCTTGTAGATGTTCGATTATTGGCTCGATACACAGTTTGAATATTAGCGGGGACAGTGGATCCCCTTGTTTAACTCCTCGTTTGAGGGTTATGGGTACGTTACCCTCTTTGGTTTTTATTAACGTATGGCAGCCGTTGTACATATTGGCTATGTAAGCTGCTATACTTGGATGTACCCCTTTCCTTTCGAGAGCCTGTTTAATTGCGGCGTGTGGTACCGTATCGAAGGCCTTGGCTACGTCTTCGATACCTAGAATTCCTCCCGTTTCTTTCAATGATTTCAGCGCTGAACTTTAAATGCGTACATTCGCGAAGCATCCGTTTTCATATTTGAATCCTTTTTGTCTGTCGGATTGTTTTATTGTACGCCTTAGGTGCTTGTCGACTAAGGAGGAGAAGATTCTACTCACTATTGAACTTATAGTCATTGGTCTCCAATTTTTAATATCGCTTCGGACCTTCCCTACTTTTGGGATTAATGTTGTCCGATTTTTTCGCCATTTCTTCGGATAGTACATGTTCAATAGGAGTATGTTGAAGAGCTTTGCGAGGACTGTGCTTGTTCCTTCCTTGATAATATCACTTTTTGTGATACCGTCCAGTCCTGCCGCACTTTTACTGTTAATTTCTTTTATTTCCGTTTCTATCTCTTTCACAGAGATTGGAGTCAGTAGATCCTCTATGTGACTTGGAGGATCACTGTCTCTGCCGAAGGTTGGGATTTCTGTAGGTCCTTCCGTTCCCCACAACTTTTCGTATAATTCCACGGTCGGGCCTCTGCTGGGCAGATCGTTTTGTTCCAGCAATGTCATATCATTGGACGCAATTATACTTGCCAATTTCTTTGGTTCGTTGTTGAACAGTTCTTGGCAGCGAGCATATTCGAACCGTCTTCTCTCGCTGCGACTTGGCTGCTTCCAATGCTTGTTCCTTCTCCCGTGGTTCCTTCGGCTGTTTGTAGCGTTATTTCCATTTGGCCTATTGCCCCTAGCTTTAGGTTTGATGTCCTTTCTGTTGGGGCTTAGCAATTGCTTCTCCATGAGCTCGTATAATTTTTCTATCTGCTCAGGTTCAGCTGGCCAAATGGACGCTACTCGGTTGGACTCTTCGTTCCATTCCGCCCATGCTTGCGGTAGCGGATAACACTGCATAGCGGCTTCTCGTAGTTTTTCCCGCCAAATGTCTCCCTCACCTTCTATCTCCAGGGGAGTTTCCTGGTATTCGTGGGCGTCCAGCAATTCTACAGATGAGGTTGAGGTGTTAGAGTCAGCCGCAGAGTCCTGTCTTTCTCCGGGACTGGAAGGGGCCCTGGCTTATTCGCTTGTGTCTTGCTCTGGTTTGTTAATCGAGAGCTGTTTTTTTTGTCGCTAACATGTTTGTTAGTTTTGTTAGGTATGTGCTGGGTAATTAGAACATTTATATTTCTTGCACCAGCGTAAACTTCGTTCAGCTCTCTTAGTACTCTGACTTCCTCATCCGACCATACAGAATATGACGTTTGTCTTGGCCTTGGTGTTCTGTTTAATTCGTTGGCCCGTCTAGCGAGTTAAGGGTAATTAGATTAATAACTTTTAGGTTAAATTCAGATGGCTTAATTCTACTTTTGAATAGATTTTTAATATCAGTCGAGGTTTTAAAGTGTGTTATCTTATCTGGACAAGGAAGGACGATAAATTCAATATCCTTATTGTTGTTACCAGCGCCAGTATTCTCATTGGTCATCCTAGGAATACTTCTCTGAGCCACACTTGCGTAGGAGATCCCAGGACTCGGTGGGGCTGCAGTCTTGACTGCCTGCTCCATCTTATATACCATCTGCTTGACTTCACCTGAAACTACTGTTTTTATATCAGATTGTATATATTCGTTGAGTTTACTATTAGACTGTTCAATACTCCGAATTTGGGATAAAATAGTTTCACGAATCTCCATTTGAATAAATTCTTTGATATTCGTTAGCATCGTTTCTCTCATTACACTTAGTTTATTGTCGATGGTGTTTCTCGGTGACAAATTAGAGTCTTCCTTGTCTGTATTGAGTTTGAGGAATTCATCCTTTAGGTTCATAAGTTCTGACCATTTTGAAGCGATCTCTATATAAGCTCGCGAAACTTTTTTATATACATGATGTAAGTATGTGATGGCTTCGTCGACCACTTGGGATCTCGACTTGACCGGTTACGAAATATTTACGTTGTAGAGTTGACTTTTTATTTCAGTATCGAATTCATCGAATTCGGATAGATCAATCGGTAGTATTTTATTCTTTCCCTTTGTTTCAGATGTTCCTGCTTCATCACCAGAGGATCCAGTAGGTGATATACACGGTGAAGATAGTGCTATTCTTTTCGTACCCTTTCTTATAATAGGATTACCGCCAAAAGAATCCATCGCGTTATATAGTTTACGAACGCGCCCGTGCACCAATGCCTGCTAACGCAAGTTAAGCATCGGCGGCCGTGTTCCAATATGGGATGGGTGTGCACTTGAGTTTCCTCTCTATACAGGGTGTAACGTAAAAGGTGTAGGAGTCGGAAATGGGGGGTTCCTGAGGCAAAACTGAACAACTTTTTCCTTTGCCAAAATGTCGGCTGAGGCTTTGTTTTTGAATTGTTAACGAAAAACACTGGCCATTCAGAGCGCGCGTAGAGCCCGCGCTCAGGGACGGTCCACGGCGCGTCGTGCTAGGTAGCGACGTTCGACCGGCGCCCCGAATAGTACGCGCCGGTATAGCACGAAGCAAAAGTTAACATCGAATTATTCATTATTAATTAAAATATAAATGAAATTAATTTGCCGTTATCAATTGAAGAGAAAAGTATTAGAACGGACTAACTAACGTGCCTATCCAGTACAACGTACGTTAAATTTTAAACAATTCGCCAACAACTAAAATTAGACTTACCCGTTTCTCCAAAAATGAACCTGCTTCGACGAAAATAGGTCACTGTGTCATCCTACCGATCCTGACCATTGCAAGTAGGTATCCCGTAGTGCAAGACAGCTGATGTTACGGCCAGGTCAGCGAACTCACTTTATTTGACAAAACCTACTACCTGCACGGCAACTATCACTGGGTTATTCTACCGATCCTGGCCACTCGAAGAACAAACACATGGTGCACAAGAGCCGATGTCTCGGTTGGAACAGTGAAAGAACTTCGTTTCACAAAATCTCCATCATTGCACGATCACTGTCACTTTGTTCTTCAAGATTTGAATTTACGGAATAAGTTGTTCCCACGTATGAATAATTGGTTGCCCCCAAAGGGGCCGATTGTTTATAACTTTGAAAGGGCTCGATATGACCGATGCTACTGCTAAATACACTTTTCCATGTTCGGAAATTTTGTTGTCTTGTTCCCGGGCGGGTAGTAACTCACGAGCTTTGCGTCTTAGAAGTTAACACCTATTTTATTCAAAGTAAAAACAGTAATTACAGTTTCGGAGAGATCTTTACTGCTGGGCGTTCGGACTAATTCTGTCTTGAGAAATTGAGACGCGCTTTGCAACGGTGTTCAAGGGGCTGTTCGAAGAATGTTATAAGGGAGAGTTACGGGTCGTCGCGGGGAGCGCGCTTTATGGTGAAAAGGCCCCTGAGGCCCACGTGCTGGCCAGCAGAGTTTTTCGGTTCCCAAGAACCACGGCCGTGGCGAATTTAATGAAGACACTTTCTAGTCACTGGGAAAGCGCTGCGGACAGTTCAAGACACTGTTAGATGTCTTTTACTACATCCTTTGTAATGCTATACCTTTTCCGGCGACTGGAAAATGTCTTCGCTAAGTTCATCACGGCCGAGTTTCCTGGGAACCGAAAAACTCTGCTGGCCAGCACGTGGGCCTCAAGGGCTTTTTCACCATAAAGCGCGCTCCCCGCGACGACCCGTAACTCTCCCTTATAACATTCTTCGAACAGCCCCTTGTCCACCGTTGCAAAGCGCGTCACAATTTCTCAAGACAGAATTAGTCCGAATGCCCAGCAGTAAAGATCTCTCCGGTACTGCAATTGCTGTTTTTACTTTGAATAAAATAAGAGTTAACTTCTAAAACGCAAAGCTTGTCAATTACTACTTGCTCGGGAACAAGACAACGAAATTGCCGAACGTGGAAAAGTGTATTCGGTAGTAGCAGCGGCTGTATCCAGCCCCTTCATAGTTAAAAACAATCGGCCCCTTTCGGGGCAACCAATTATTCATACGTGGGAACAACTTATTTCGTAAATTCAAATCTTGAAGAGCAAAGTGACAGTGATCGTGCAATGATGGAGATTTTGTGTAACGAAGTTCTTTCACTGTTCCAACCGAGACATCGGCTCTTGTGCACCATGTGTTTGTTCTTCGAGTGGCCAGGATCGGTAGAATAACCCAGTGATAGTTGCCGTGCAGGTAGTAGGTTTTGTCAAATAAAGTGAGTTCGCTGACCTGGCCGTAACATCAGCTGTCTTGCACTACGGGATACCTACTTGCAATGGTCAGGATCGGTAGAATGACACAGTGACCTATTTTCGTCGAAGCAGGTTCATTTTTGGAGAAACGGGTAAGTCTA